>JANUWF010001743.1:0-589608 GCA_026120185.1 Voacanga thouarsii
CAGAAAAATCGCGATTTGCGACTGAATTTTTGCGATCAAGCTAATACTCGCCGCTAATAGCGACCAATTTGAGACGATTTTCAAACAAGTAGTGAGTTGACCAAAACCGTCGCAAAACCGCCGCAATTTGCGACTGGCCAAAATACTGCCGCAATTCGTAGCAAAAATCATCGCTATTTGTGACGGTTTTGCGATCGGTATTTATGCCCTCGCAAATTGCGAGGGTTTTGCGACGGCGAGTTATTTTAAAAAAAATATTTTTAAATAAATTTTCAGTACGTCCGTTGCAAAACCCTCGCAATTTGCGAGGATTTTGCGTGACAGCTAATAAACCCTCGCAAATTGCGAGGGTTTTGCGACGGCAAGTTATTTTTTAAAATAATATTTTTTAAAAAATTTTTTGAACGTCCATCGCAAAACCCTCGCAAATTGCGAGGGTTTTGCGACGGCAAATAACACTCGTAATTTGCGAGGGTTTTACGACGACAAATTATTTTTAAAAAAAATATTTTTAAAATTTTTGAACGTCCATCGCAAAGTCCTCGCAATTTGCGAGGGTTTTACGACGGTAGTTAGCCCTTGCAATTTGCGAGGGTTTTGCGACGTATATTTAATTTTAAAAATATTTTTTTAAAAAAATTGAACGTCCATCGCAAAACCCTCGCAATTTGCGTACGGCTAACAAACCCTCTCAATTTGAGAGGGTTTTGCGACGTGCAATTTATTTTTTAAAAATTTTTTGAATCTTCCATCGCAAAACCCTCGCAAATTGCGAGGGTTTTGCGACGGTAAATAACCCTCGCAATTTGCGATGGTTTTGCGACGACAAATTATTTTTTATAAAATATTTTTAAAATTTTTGAATGTCCATCGCAAAGTCCTCGCAAATTGCGCAGGGTTTTGCGATGTAATTCAGACCGCAAATTGCGAGGGTTTTGCGACGGCTATTTATTTTTAAAAAATTGAACGTCCATCGCAAAAACCCTCGCAATTTGCGAGGGCTTTGCTATTAATCGATTATTTTTTAAAAAAATATTTTAAAAATTTTTGAACATCCGTCGCAAAGTTCTCGGCAATTTGCGAGGGTTTTGAGACGAATTTTCGGCTCTCGCAATTTGCGAGGGTTTTGCGACTAGTCAATATTTTTAATTAAAAAATAAATAAATGGCAAAATGTATAGAAAATCTCAAAACCCCAATTTAACGCAATTCGCCGCAAATACGTCACTAATTGCGACGAATTTGCGAGGATTTTACAACAAAATAGGGTTTTAATCTTTTTTTTAAAATTTCTTTATGTGTTTATGTGATGGTGTATTTTGATAAATTTACTCGAAATATTTTTAATAACATGTCTCAATTAGTGCATTTTATTATAATTTTGTATATGTAATTATGTCATGTTATACACCTAATGTATTGCATAAGTAAATGTATATAGTTAATTATGTTATGTTATATACTTATTCTAATATATAAGTATATGTATATAATGTATATAAGTATCTCGTTTAGTTTAATATATATATATATATATATATATATACTATAACATGTAGGTATATATATACATATGTCTAATTTTTTAATCTATCACTTTGATTAAGTAGTGTATAAAGAAAAATAATTCAAATACTCGTTATTATTGTTTATATCACTAAAAAATTATGAAATTTATAATGTAGAGATCAATTTGTAATGTTCTTCGTCTCCTACATGTTAATATATATTATACTAATTTAGCTATGTATATACATATGTCCAATTTTTTAATATATCTATTTTGTTAAGTAGTGTATAAAATAAAATATGTAAAGAAAAACAATTCAAATACTGTTATTATTGTTGAGATTACTAAAAAAAATATTGAAAATTATAATGTAGAGATCGATTTGTAATGTTATTCACCTCGAACATATTAATATATATTATACTATATAGTTATATATATACATATATCTAATTTTTTTATCTATTTATTTGATTAAGTGGTGTATAAATTAAAATATATAAAGAAAAATAATTTACACAATAATATTATTATTAGAATCACTAAAAAATAATAAAAATTATAATGTATAGATCGATTTATAATATTATTCGTATTAATTTATGAGAAATTAGCGAGGGTTTTATTTTTTCGTCACAAATTGCGACGAAATAGCTAGAAATTTAAAAAAAAATTAAAAATTTCCAAAATTTTTCACTCCCTCTTTTTTTTTTTTTTTTTTTCCCTCCTTCTTCCCCCTTCCTTCTTCCTCCTCAACTCCCCTCCCTCACCTCCCTCAAGGCCCCCCCCATCCCGCGCCCCCCTCCCGCTCCCCCCTCCCTCATCCCGCACCCCCTCCTCGACTCCCCCTCCCTCATCCCGTGGCCCCCTCCCTCAACTCCCCCCATCCCGCTAGCCGCCCCCCTCAACTCCCCCCGCTCTTCCTACCCCTTCAGCCCGCCCCTCGCCGCCGCTCGCCATTCCCGTGCTATCATCTGTGCCGTTGCCGAAGCCGATTCGTTTGGGTAAGTAGTTAGAATTTATCTCTTGAGCTACTTCATTATCTTATAAACTTTGGGCAGATTTGCATTTCCCCGAAGCTTTGAAATTTGGGCGATTATTTGTGAATGAGCAGAGTTTGAATTGATGTATAAAAGTTGTATTGATGTTGGGGTTGAGTTTGAGGAGATTGTGAGTGACATGATGGTGGTTTGATGTGAGATTATTGATTTAAATTTGGAATTGTGAACTGGAATTGCTAAATTGTTAGTTGGAATTGTTGTCCTTTTTAAACATTCAATGTGTTTTGATCTATACTTATAGTGCACTCTTTTTACCCTCGTTATAAAAAAATTACTACTTTGATCAAATTATATGGGAACTATGTTTTAGCTATATAAACCCTTATAAATTAATTTGATTGGTTATGATGCCATAATAGGAAGGTTGATTTCTGATTAGTTTAGTAATCTTATTACTTGATTATAATAATATATTAGTGTCTCTAGTGGAAGATTTAACTCTAGTAGAATGCTTTGAAGGCTCTTTTATGTGAGAAATCCGTTTCCTTAGATTATGAAGATGTAGGAGGTGCGTGTTGTTCATATAAATTGCCTTTTTGTTGAATTCAAATGTTGGATTCCCCGTGAGTAATGGGTGATTACTCCTCCCGGGTAATGGGTGATTACCCCTAGTTATCCTTTTATTTATTTATTTATTTTTTGTATAAATGAATGATCTGTCTTTGTTGTTTGCAATTGCATTTTGATTGTATAATTTTGAGGTGGCCTTGTGCCTGGAAAATGTCCAATTACAGGGGAGACTCGTCAAAATTTTTTTCAAAATCTGCCGCTACTTAATGTGGAATAGAATAACTACCCTTATCTTGGAGTGTATTATTCGATTGAGCATGAGTATATATCCCATAATAGCATTATTATTAAAAATAATATTGCTAATAAGAATAAGAATAGGAGTAATGAAATGAGTAATAATAATAATAATTTCATATATAGGTCGATGTTAATAATAGCAGGAATAATATACGTTATAGAGAGAGTTTAAACAAATATAAACATTGGAATGAAAATAAATAAAATGTTATTATTTAACCATTGGAATGTGTAAAATAAGAATATAATTAGCTTTAATAGTATTTAATCTTAATCAAATTCCTCAATTAAGATTAAATACTTGGTTAAAACGTATATATTGAAGGTGTAATCGTATCCAAAGATAGCAATTGTAAATTCTATGTTTTGGACCTCTTTTTGTTAGATAATAGAAAGGAAAATGTAATTATACTTCTCTTCCTTTTGTTTAAGGGGTGATTTTAATTATTGAGTTGATTGTTCTTTTCTCTCATTTAGACGTCATGGAGGATCGTAGTTGGATGTATAGAAGGCACGCTTCGTGTGTAAAAGGGATCACTATTGAATTTGAGGAAGGGGTTAAGGCTTTTTTGACATTTGCCTTATCAAATGCAATGTCAAGCGTAATTAGATGCCCGTGTGCAAAATGTAAGAATAAAAAGTACCCGGATCCAAAGACAAGTTAAGCTCCACCTGTGGAAGTCCGGATTTGTGCCTAGGTATTACCGGTGGACATGTCATGGTGAGCCATTCGAGTGTCCCTCAAGTGTGTCTACCTCAATCCCGCAATCCGATTCACATCAAGAAAATCTGTCTCGCGAAATGGTCTTAGACGTAGCAGACCCGACTTTCCCCCGAAGCTCCATCGCAGCTCATTTTGAAGAGCCACCTAATGTGGAGGCACAAAGGTTTTACGATATGTTAAAGGCGGCAGAGACTCCTATATGGGATGGATGCACACAACATTCGCAGCTTTTCACCGGCTTCAAGGTTATTAAACATTAAGTCCGAAAATAACCTCTCGCGTAAAGCCTTTAACGATGTTGTGCAATTGATGAAAGAGGTTGTGCCTAGCAAGAATACGATTCCCGATGATTTCTATCGATGAAAAAATTAGTGGCCGGGTTGGGTTTGCCGGTACAAAAAATAGATGTATGCAATAATGGATGCATGCTTTACCGGAAAGATGACATGAATCGTAGAGAGTGTAAATTTTGTGGCCATCCTCGATATGCACAGTAAAAAGGTTGGGAAGAACACAAGTAGAAGGGAAATTTCATTCAAGAAGATGTATTACTTCCCGATAACACCGAGGCTACAAAGATTGTACACTTCCAAAACAACAACTCGAACACATGAGATGGCATGGAGAGAGCAGATCGGAGAAAGGCACAATGAGTCACCCTCGTGATACCGAAGCATGGCAACACTTTGATCGAATATATCCCGAGTTTGCAAAAGAAGTACGGAATGTCAAACTTGGTTTATGTACAGTATGGATTCTCACCATTTGGGATGTCGGGTAAGCAATATTCATCCCGGCCTGGTCATTCTCACACCGTATAATCTCCCCCGTGGATGTGTATGAAGGATCCAACCATGTTTTTAACAATCATTATCCCGGCCCCAAGAATCCAAAGCACCAGGTGGATGTTTATTTACAACCCTTGATAGACGAATTAACCAAATTGTGGTTTGAAGGTGTCACCACTTATGACATATCGAAGAAACAAAACTTCCAACTACGGGCGGCACTTTTGTGGACTATTAATGATTTTCCCGCATATGGTATGTTGAGTGGCCGGAGCACTCGCTGGGAGATCGGCTTGTCCATATTGTATGGGCAATACAAAGTCTTTTCATCTACAAAATGGTGGGAAACAATCATGGTTTGACTGTCACCGTGCTGCTTACCATCGGATCATCCTTACAGTGAGGGATACGAGATCTTTTAGGAATGATAGAGGTTCTCGAGACATCACAACTCGTGCAATACCCTACCGGTGAAGAAATCTGGGATAGTTTGTCTAATTATGAAAAAATTACAGAAACATGCAAAGAAATTGGAAGGAGTAATGGCAGGGGAATATCTCATAATTGGGCAAAAAGGAGTATTTTTTGGGATTTGCCGTATTGGCGTACTAATTTGGTCCGACATAATATTGATGTAATGCACAATGAGAAGAATGTATTTGACAATGTCATGAATACAGCTTCTTGAGGTAAAGGGTAAATCAAAAGACAATTTAAAGGCTAGACGTGACTTAGAAATTTATTGCCATAGGCCCGAGCTACATGCCTTGAATGTGGGAGGAGGAAAAGTGGCTATACCTAAAGTCGTTTACTCGTTGACATCGTAACAAAAGAAACTTTTGCTAGAATGGTTGAGGGGATTGCAACTCCCGCATGGATACGCTTCAAACATTGGAAGATGTGCTGATTTGAATGAGTTGAAGTTATCCGGTATGAAATCACATGACTCGTCACGTATTCATGGAGAGACTACTTCCAATTGCATTGAAGGAATTTCTTCCTTCTAATGTATGGGGTGTTTTGACTGAGTTGAGTCTTTTTTATCGTGATCTATGCTCTCCTAAGTTGAATGTAGCTCATATGGCCAAATTGGAGTCCGACATTCCTTTATTGTTATGTAAGTTGGAGAAGATATTTCCACCCGCATTCTTTGATGTAATGGAACACCTATTAATTCATTTGCCTTACGAAGCAAGAGTTTGTGGCCCCGTTCAATATAGGTGGATGTACCCGTTTGAACGGTAATCGAATCATTCAATCTAATTCTTTTCATAGCAGAGTTCGATATAAGCGTGTGTGACTCGAAGTCGTATTTTTTTTAAATGACAGTATTTGCATCAATTGAAAATCAAGGTGAAAAATAAGGCTAGAGTTGAAGGGTCAATCTGCAATGCTTATCTAGTTGAGGAAGCATCCACTTTCTTCTCTTATTATTTTGAGCCACATGTACAAACAAAACGTACAATTCCAGCGCGTAATGAAGAAGGAGAACGATTAGAGAGGGTGCAAGAACCCGGGTCGTCAATCCGCAATGTTCAAGGATCGGGTGATAGGACGAATTCGAACTCTGCTCCTTACTTCAAGAATTCGTTGCAAGCAAGAATTTATATGTTGCTTAATTGTGGTGAAGTGCAGCCATACATTGAGTACGAGCTACTACTTCATACATTTTATACGAGAAACGATACCTCATAATGATTTTGACTCATTCCATCTAATTCTAATGCATTACATGGCATTCACGGCACACTTACGAAGTCCGGCTCCGACTATATCGTAGATAGAAATCAATAGAAGTATCACCTTGAATTTGCGTAATGGTTTAGTGGATATGTAAGTCTCATAAGATAATAACTTGCATTTGGAACTCCATTGGGGATTCAATGGAGTTTCATAATGCTATAACTTTCATAATTACGAGGTTAACTTGTCTAATGTTTTTTAGGTACAAGATTCGTAAAATATGGTTACAAATGAATGCTTGAGGAACTTTGCTTGGGGTCCGTCAAGACTAGTGAAATCATATAGTGGGTACATAATTAATGGTTACCGATTTCACACTCATGATTATGCGGAGGGAAAGAAAACAGCTAATAGTGGTGTTTGCGTGAAAGGGATTGGAAATGACGCATCAGACCCGATTACTATGGAGTGTTAAATGAGATTATTGAAGTGCAATTTCCTGGTAATCCACAAGCAAAGCATTGTTCTTTTTAAATGTCACCGGTTTGATCAAACATTGAATCGTGGTACGAGGGTACATCCGCAGTATAATCTTGTAGAAATTAACCACAAAAGGAGCTATGCTAACTATGATCCATTTGTTCTAGCTCAACAAGCTATCCAAGTGTATTATGCATCATATCCAGGGAGTAAGAGGCCAAGATCCGATTGGTTGGCAGCTTGCAAAACCAAAGCTCGACATATAATAGATGCACCCGTGGTTGATAGAGCTTATCAGAAGAAGTAGATGCTATCGACGAAGTCAAGCATATCGTTATTTGTTGATCTTGGTATTCCGACGCATGAGAATGGTATGAGTGAAATGTTGGATGTTCATGATGAGGCTATAACAAAGCAAGGGATAGTTCTCCTATAAATGAAGAGGAAGAAGATGAATGGGAAACGAGTAGCGATACCTCGCAGATGATGATGAGTCTCAGTATCGGAGAATGATTCTAGTGAATAGGCCTCGATTTCAATTCATTTACAAATAATATAGTTAATGGTGAGGGAATCCCGAAATCTATTGCATCATTACTATCCCATGTCAAATTTTAACTTACAATTTATTTGTTACTTGAATCTACATGCCTTGAATCTTTTAATTTTTATTATTTTAAATTCCATCACATACAATTTTGTTTCACAATTTTGTCTAATTGTCGGGAATCTCATCTCCTTCTTTTTTTTTGCAGAATCTTTCGTTTAGACTTGTACAACTCGGAGGATTTTTGTTATTCCTTATTATATTCTTTTGTGGTGTAAACAACAAGGTAGTTTATATATTGTATTGTTGCCGTATTGACAGTACAATTCACAAGGACAGAGGCATTTATAATTTTTAGCTTGATTTTAACTATATCTAACATTTTAATTGGAACCCCGTGAGTGATGGGTGATCATTCCCCGTGAGTGATGGGTGATCATTCCTCTTGGGTAATGGGTGATTACCCCTAGTTATCTTTTGAATTTTTCTATATTTAAAAGATCTCGTCTTTGTTGTTTGTAACAACTGCTTTGGTTGTCAAATCTTGAGGTGGCCTTGTGCCTGGGAAATGTCCAATTATAGGGGAGACTCGTCAAATTTTTTTTAAAATTCAATTTACAAGTACAATGTTTATTTTGACATATCCATCATCAGCAAAGCATTATTATTGTATTACTTTAAACTAGCGAATAGATATAACGTTTCAATGTTATTATTCTTTTATCATTTTTATTCACGGTTATTTACATCCTTCTTTTGGAGTGGGCTTCGTCTTTATTGGTTACTTATTTTTCTTTTTTCATCTCCTTTAGCAATGTCTTCTAATGAAGGATCATTGAGGGAGGGGAGTCGAGAGGGTCAGGAGCCTTATACTCCATCCCCTACTCAGCCTACAAAGGCTTTCATGCCTCATTCATTACATGGCTCTATTGGAGATGAGGGAGTACCATCCCCGGCTTTTCAATCATCCGCCGCTTCAGCCTTCGCATTCCGTTGGGTTGCAAGTTACGACTCCCGACCTTGGATTGTTCCACGGGGAAACGGGTAAGTAACATATTCATACTTTGTAAGATGTTGATTATTAGTTCAATTATTATTATTATTTTTGAGATTAACATAACTATATTGTACATTGTCATTGCACCAAAAATAGGTTCGCTCGGCTCGGACAAATGTGTCCGAGAAATTTCAAATATAATACAAGATAGCATTTCACCGGTTCGTATCCGACATACACGCACGTCCCGATAACCGTGCGAGACTTATGGTTTCAAGAATTTGGGGTAAGCAATTTTTGAGTATTTTTTATCGTTTAAGTACTATGTTATATGTTAATCGTAAATCTTAATCATGATCATGCAGAAATATTTTCGTGGAGGGAAGAGTATGCTTCGCTAATTCGATCAACTTGGGAAAAGAAGTGTCGGACGCGATTTTCTGACATAATGTCTAGGTCGAGGAAGAGGGATAATACCTCATATCCAAAGCTTGAAATGGAATGCGAGTTCATACCCAAGACGACACTGGGCACCATCCCAAGTGAAATATCAACAAATGATAAATCTATAACATAACCTAACTAACCAATCACTTTAAGTAACCACAAGGTAGCTAATATAGAACTCCCAAAAAAATTCTTACGACAAAATCCAAATGACTAAAATCTTTTTAGTAACAATAACAAAAAGAATAAACTTATTACAATAGAAAAAAACAAACTAATACCATAACAAAATTTCTAATTGCAAAATAAGGAACACTCGAGAACTATTTCAAAATAATAATAATAATAATAATAATAATAATAATAATAATAATAATAATAATAATAATAATAATAATAATAATAATAATAATAATAATAACAATAGTTACTACCCACTAGACTCTTCAATTTTCTAACTATAATCATAAAAATCCTCATAATCTTCAATAAGCTTCTGATTAACATGTTCCAAATCACAAATGGAATGAGTTACAATAATCCAATAAGTAATTAAAATATTATTTTAAAATGAGTGAGTTAAAATATAATAATATTTTTAGTAAGTGAAATCCCTCCCTTATAAAAAAGATAACAAACTTTTGGAATGGAATCCAAAGAGTTTCACTATTAAAAATTTAGACAAATATGACGGTCAGAAAATCATCGTATTTGAGAAAATACCGTCGTTTTTGCTATAAATAATGGTCAAACGATGATTTTTTTACTGTTGTATATAATGGCATCGTTTTTTTATTAAAAATGGCAAAAAAACCGTCATATTTACCTAATGCGACGGTGTAAATACGACGGTCAGGGAAAAGTATCGCAATTATTCACCTAGATTGAGATTCTACAAACTGTCACATTTGGTGAAAAAATCATCACAATTGTTTCGTAAATATGACGGTTTTAAACCGTCGCAAATACTTGTTAATTGCAACAGTTTTTTGCTAAGTATTTGCGATGGTATCCAACCATCGTAATTACAACCGTAGCAATAAATTTCGGAGCAATTGCGACCATTATTAAAAACGACAGTTCAGACCGTCGTATTTGTTCTGTTAAGCGATTACCAAATGTGACGGTCATGTGACCGTCGCATTCGATATGTAACCGTCGTATTTGATTAATTTTTTTTAAAAAAAATAATTGATTGGAATTTAGGCCTACCCACCTACAATTTCAAACCAAATATAATCCGTTCAACTCATTCAACACCAATCACAATAAAATATAATTTGCTTAATGCCAAACAAATCAAAATCAATCTCTTGAACATTGAAATCATAAATAATCCTTAAACTCCACAAGAGAAGTAATACTACATATATAACAAGTAGGAAATGCCAAAAAATCTATTAGAAACAGTAGTACATGTAAAATGAGAAACAAAATTGAGTACGTCAGTATCCTCCCCGGTATCATCTTTTTCTCTTTCTTCTTGTCTCTTCCCGGTATCATCTTTTCTCCTTCCTCCTTGTCTCTTTCTCTCCTCAGTCTCGATAAAATATTAGTTTTTACCCAACATAGCTCTAGGTCAGTGGGTTGGGCTTTAAAACATCTCCTTACTTGCACAATACATAAATCGGAGATCAGTTTCGACAATAAAATGACTTCAATAAATAGAAAACCATCTCATCATCTTTATAAAAAAAAGTACAAGTGTAAATTTAAAATATTAAAATGTAGATATATACCGACATAAATTTTCTAAACTATGAAACTAATGTGCATATTCTACAACAAAACCCAATTATATGTAAAGTCACAACAACAGAAAAATGTCAAGGCAGTGCAATTAAAATATTTTGCGCACTAATGTGACTCCAATAAAAAAGCAAGGCGGCGAAATTAAAATATTTCATGTAAAATGAGCAAACCAATCGTCTTTTCCCCTTCTTCCTTATCCCTTTCTGCAACAAAATCGCAGTAATTTTAAAGTCACAACAACATAAAAATGCCAAGAAAGTGCAATTAAAATATTATGCGCACCAATATGGCTCCAATAAAAGATAAGGCAGTGAAAATTCAAATATTTTATATAAAATGAGCAAACCAATTGTCTTTTTCCCTTCCTCCTAGTCCCTTTCTGCAACAGAACAACAGAAAAGTGTCAGCTCAGTATAATTAAAATATTATCTGCACATCTACCTTTTCCCCTTCCTCCTTGTCCCTTTCTGCAACAGAACAACAGAAAAATGTCAGCTTAGTGTAATTAAAATGTTATCTGCACATCTACCTTTTCCCCTTCCTCCTTGTCCCTTCATCTCCTTAGTCATCCCTCGCCAATTAAAATATTTTACAAACCAATCATCTTTTCCCCTTCCTCCTTATCCCTTTCTGCAACAGAACAACAGAAAAATGTCAGCTCAGTATAATTAAAGTATTATCTGTCATTTACCCCTTCCCCTTCCTCTTGTTTCTTTCTCTCCTCAGTCATCCCTCCCCTCTTCCAGCGCATATATATATATATATATATATATATATATATATATATATATATATCCCTTTCGTAATTCATTTGAGAGGTGGTCAAATTTTGAATTAGTTTCCAAAGAAGAAGATTTCGATGTATTTTCCTTTCCAATCCAACAATTTCCTCTTGATCTGCCCGTTCAAGAGTCTACTCATTTAGATTTCCAATTTGATCTGCCCATTCAAGAGACTTCTTTTTATACTTTTCCTCTGATGGAGGATATGCTTGTGCGTGATCCTTTCTACTCCGTAATAGATTTTGAATAAAGCCAGAATATGATTCATGAAATGCACATTGAAGGTATCACTTCAGACGAAGTTTCTATAAAGAAGAAGATAATCCAGAGGCAGAGAAAGGAGAAGGGCAGTAGCTCCAAGACATTATCAAGAGCAACTATTTTGAAGTATTTTTACATGCCACTCACTCGAGTGGCTAAAGAACTAAATATTGGCCTAACCATTCTCAAGAGAAGATAAAGAGCATTGGGTATTAGTCGATGGCCTCACAGGAAGTTTATGAGTTTGGAAACCCTAATCAAGAAAGTTCAGGTTCTCTCACACACACACACACACACACTTGTAAATAAGTTAATTATATACTCCCAAGATAACAAAGAACTAATAATTTGAGAGTATGTCTTTGGATTTACAGGAGATGCGAAATGAAAAAGGAGGACATATGGCTGAGAAGAACTTAAGAGAAGCCATTAAGAGACTAAAAGGTGAGAAGAAATTAATAAAAGAAATCCCTGGTACACAATTGGAGGACCGAACTAAAAGATTGAGACAAGCATGCTTCAAGGCCAACTATAAGAAGAAAAAACTAAATCATGTTTAAGACTCAAATGAAGGTGTTTTAGGCATCCCTTAAACTAAATCATTATTTTGGAGAGGATCTTAGAGGATTGGATCATTTTGATGCCACATTCCATGAAGGATAATGTTCTTTGATCTTTAGGGAGTTATTTCTTTTAGTTTAATTTCCATTTTATACTTTTATGGTGTGTTTTATTTTATTTTGTGCTTTGTTTTTAGGTTGTGGAATACTCTTGTCAAATACAATAATCCTTTCTTGAAGGAAATCAACTATCTAATTTTTTATGATATTTATGCCTTGGGGAGCATTACCTCTTTGTGAAATATAAATTACATATTTATTACCTCTTTGTATTTATCTTTACTTGATTAAACAATATAAATTATGTTTGTTGCCATTGTCAAATCCAAACCGCAACAGATAGCAACCCTTTTCCAAGATATAAAAGGATTCTCTTGATTCTTATACAAAAGAAAAGAAAGGAAATTGGCTTCCCACAGGGAACAGAAACTTGATTTGGATTTCCTGGAAGAAGAAACATAGCTAGTCAAATGACAGCATATAAATAATGCTCATAGTTACATGAATATGTCAAAAAGGCATTCAACACTAAAATAGCTGCTCGGGCAGACACTTTTAGATAATAAACTAAAATTCTCAGGCATCTCATTTTATTCTTAAGGACCACATGATATGCCGTCATCAGAGTACCAACCATAAACATTTAAATAGTTTTTTTTTTTTTAACTTATTCAAATTTTGCAACGCATTGAAATTCAAACTAAAAATGTTCTACTTCAAATTGTCTCAGCCCACAATGAAATGAAGAAGTCTAATTATTTTTTAAAAAATCATAAAAATATTGTCAACAATATTTCCAATGCATCAATCAAGTGACACTACTTTTAGTCACATTTTACCCACAAAAGAAATATAAAAAATTATGCAATTACTCATCCACTGTGATCTCAATCTACACAAATCAAAATGCCACCCAAGCTGCCTGTATGCCCATGCTAATTGTACTCAAAAGAAAAAGAATCCATCCCATGATATTGGTAGTAAAAAATTTAAGTACATTGCCCCGATATCACCTCAATGAGACAGATGCAGCTTAGTAACATTGATAACAAATTGTAGAGACGGAGCAATGAGGAAAAAAACAGCATAAGTGAGCTACAGAAAGGAAAACAATAGGACATACCGCAGCAACAACATCATATACAGGGTGTATCACTTGATCAAGAAAGGACACACCATTCTCTGAAACACAACTATTTGCCGGTTGTGCAACCTGCTGGCGTAATATTTCTTCAAGTTCCCTTCCCATCTATTATTAAAATTTAATGTTCAATATGACAGACTAAGGACTTCTAAAGAAGCTGAACAAGATTCTTGGAAGTAGATCAAATATAGTATAACAACGGTCAAACATTACATAAATTCATTAGCTTCTCATTGCATAATCAAGTAAAAAATGAACACGCATAATTCTCTCCTAATTTCATTTTTGGATGCCTTCAGAAGCAGCAAAAATACAAAATGACTTATCTTATCATGCTTCTAAAATGAGATAATAGAAGAGTGAGCTTCCACATCCGTCAAACTTTTGGAGTTTAGGACACCCATCGATCTACAATCTCCATTTTCTAGCATAACAATAGCACATTCTGTATATTTCTTTACAACTGCGGGGGGTGGGGCTGCGGGGGAGGGGGCACGCTGGCAATGGGCGGCAAGAGGGGGAAAGGGCTGCAGGGAGGGGGAGAGGGGGTAAGGGAGGGGGAGGGGGCAAGCAAAGGCAGGGGGTGAGCGACGGGGGGGTTGCAAGGGGGTGGTCGCACAGGGAGAGGAGGAGATCTAGGTTAGGGGTGACCGGCAGGAGTTGCGGGGGGGGGGGGGGAGGGCACCGGCAAAAGGTGGCAGGAGGGAAAAGGGGCTGCGGGGAGAGGGAGAAGGGGTGGGAGAGGGGGCTACAGGGGCAAGGGGTGGAGGGCTGCTGTGGGTGGTTGAAGAAGGAAAAAGAAGACAGAGGAAGAAGCACAATATAGAGAAAGGTGTCGGTAGAGAAGAATAGGGAGAGGAAATGTGAAACCCCACTGAAAGTCAACCTTAGAGTAAGGGGGTCGGGATGCATATCATATTATTTTGCATATATATATATATATATATATATTTGAATGATTTTATGTGCTTGAGAATTGTGATTTATAGGTTAAAATGTTTAGTTATGCTTATTGAGTAGGAAGGATAAAACGGTAATTTTGCTTAAGGTCAAAATAGGAAGATGGCTTGAGGTTTAAATAAGAAGAATATTTGGGTGAGAAAATAAGAATAAGAGTTGTTGTGGTTTAAGGGTTAGAGCTTTGTGAATTAATCTCTAAGGTCATGAGTTCAAATCCCATCACTTAGGTTTTATTCATGATTATCTTAGTTAAGTTTGAATTTTTGTTTTCTTACATTTCTTAAAGATAGGAATGTTGTCCTAAGGGAGACATGAAGAGAATGTCTTAATTCTATCATCTGTCCTAAAAAGAATTCTAGAAGAATTCTTATCCTTTTTATTACCTCTAGCTTTTTCCTAACATCTTCACAATTTATATTATTCAAAATTCATCAAGTCTCATCTTTTAATTCCATAAAATTCTGTGATGATTTCTTAGCCTTGAATTTTGAAAATTAATCTTAGAAGTTAGAAGGTTGACCAAAAATAGGAGAGGAGTTAGAAAGGGTTCCCAAGGGAAATTAATCACCATGGTAGAATCTTTCAACTCATCTTTATAGTGTTCATGATTTCAATGAAGGAAATCTGGAAATTTTCTAGATTTTTGAGCAGTCTAACTTTCGAAAAACTCAGCCAGTTTCCCTGCTCATTTGCTGCTAGAAAAATGACCAATTCATGTAACTTGAAGACTGAAATTTCAATGCAAATTCGAACTACATAAAACTACTCAAAATCTGGAAAAAATCCCGTGCAGTTTTGCTGCACATCAGGTGGAAATGAAGCTGGTTTTCTTATCACCAATCCAGCAACACTCCTCTGCTTTTTCTCCAGAAAGAATGTTGGAAACCAAACTTAAAAGACTCTCAAACACCCCTCAACACCTTCTGTAAATCAAGCTGAAGAAGCGCAGAAATTCTGCACAGAAAATTCAGCAAACCTTTCAAAACCTTGAACACCAGGAATCCAGAAAATTCCCCGCCTTGTCTCCTTAGGCCTAGGTTGAAAACCCACCTTCAAACCTCTATAAAATAAACCTTGTTTAGCCATGAACTGAACACCATTAACCTCTCCACTTACCTTGAACACTTGAACTCCATAATCATACCTTAAAAATCTCCTAAGATCACTCCATTCAAAATACATTTGAACTTCAAAAATTTCCAGAATTTTGCTCCATAAAGACACTCTTGAATTAAGCTACTAAATCAAAATTTCCTCTGCCATTAAGCACTGGATTTTAACCAGCCTTAAAGCCTGAACAGTCTTCAATCATTTCAGCAAAATAGCTAGTCCAACCGGCTCCAATGAAAAACAAAGAAACCTTCATCCATCAAACATCATTAGCTTATCCTATACCTCAAACCACTCATCAATTCTCTCCATTTGAATTTCAAACAAATCGGATTATTCTCTTCCTCTCTAGCTAAAAATCTAAACTCCTAAACACCCTAAACTATTCGGCCAACACCAATCCAGATTTCGTGCAGCACCCTTTCTAAAACTCTCTCAATTTTCACCAAGAACACACACTACATTCCTTTAAGCCAAAACCCACCATAAACACCTCCAATCACTCTCAAAATACTCCAGATTACTCCTACATAACCCCTAGTGTTCATTTATGGTATTTATAACACAAAATTTTGCAAACAAGAAATTGCAATCGGATCAAAAATCAGTTTTTTCCTTGAAGGTCACAAGAAAATCAAGGTAAATCAAGGACAACTTCTTTGTTCATCTTCCATTCAACCTTTAATGCACCGTACTAATGCTCTCTCTCTCTCTCTCTCTCTCTCTCTCTCTCTCTCTCTCTCTCTCTCTCTCTCTCTCTCTCTCTCTCTCTCTCTCGGCCGAAATGGTTGATCAACAACCGTGGCTATTTTTCCCTTGGACAACTCAAGACCCTCAATCGCACGTAGACCTTCTTTAGTCTTCATCGAAGTAATCGACAATCAAGTATTTTTCCCTTAATCCTCCTTTTTAATTCTGCATTTATGTTTCTTAGATGTTACTAGGAAGAATAGAATATAAATCGGGGATTGAGTGTATACATGTGAATGAAGGGGTTGGGGTTAGGACATGAGAATGGTTGCAAATGAATAAGCCATATTGATTTTCTTGAGAATCAATGTATGTTCATCATGTCTTAGGAAAGTTGTGGATGTTTAAAGCATGACACCGATGGTGAATAGGATTTTTATATTCTTATTGCCTTTGAAGCCATGATTGATGATTATGCTTAGTAGGGATTTGGCCATGTGATAGTATGTGTTGATTTAAACTTATGTTCATAAATGGACTAGTTTATTGTTTGATGTTGGAGAATGTGTTCATGAATCTTGTTTAGCAATAGGAAAATCATGATTATTTTCTTGTTGATCATATGTTATTTTTATTAACAAATTTTATTACCTTAATTAAAATTATTACTATATTCTTTTTCCTAAAGGTTTCAAAATTCCTAGGAAGATTTGAAAATGGAATATTAAATGAAATATTGATATTTTATTAGTCAAATAAATAATATCTTTTATTAAAAATAATATATATGTGTATAATAGTAAATAAAATCTTTTATATAAATAATAATAAATAAAATATTAATGACCTTGTAGACTATAGTTAAAACTTTTACCTATATTCATAAATATTATTTATATTAAAATTTATTTGTTATCCATTAATAAAAAATTGAATACAATTCAGTTATTATTAATTTTATTTATTACTAATTATTTATTATATATTAATTATTAATTAAAAATTAATTATAATTTATTATTTATTTATAGTAATGCTATTTAAAAATTACCATTTATTAATATTATTTAGGATTTAGTATTATTCAATATTTAAAAACTAATTTATTTATTATTAATAATACTCAAGAATTATTATTTGAACCTATAACTTATTAGTAAGAACCCCTAGTTATTTTAACTTATCAAGCTAGATTTATTTTATAAAATCCTTTATCATCTAGCCTTAAAGCTTAGGACATTAAGGTCATGGCTATAATTAGTTGAACTAGGAATTATTTATGTAAGGCAAGTATAACTCGAGTATAACCTTATGCCTTGTGTTTACCCCAGATGCAGTTAGGTCAGCCTTGGAGGATTTTTTATTTCAAGCAACCAAAGGATCAGGTAAGCTTCTGCATGAAGTTATTTGAAGATAAAAAATTATTGTGGCAAGTCAAGTTCAATGTGTATGATCATTCGATTGTAAAGGCAATTAAGGATCGTTTTTCCGTTTTATTTCAGTCAAGCAAATCATTTAAAAATTAAACAAATAGTTTTACACAGAATGCTAAACTCTTTCTAAAACCTAACTTTAACAAGAATTTTAGAAACTCTTAATTGCTATTTCCAAGTAAATCAATGTATGATCAATTTTCTCCCAAGTGGGACAAACAACGTTGAGCACTCAATAAGGGTGGACTATTAGGACTAGTCTTTGAAGGGTTAGAGTAAGTCTCTCAGTAGGTGGCCACCTCTGAGGGGTGAGTCCTTCCCGAATAGGATGCCAGTCCGGTAGGTCATGCCGATCCGAGCTAGCAAGTTTTAGTCATGTGGACTGGGTGTTTTCGGAGTGGACAACCGGTAAGTTTGGGTGTAGAGATGGAGAAGTATCTCACCCGGTAGGCCGTACACTTACCTTTTGTCAGCATGCTCAACGTGTGGCATTCTGACCAATATGTTGTCATGAGGCCCAGCGTGTGGTAACCCATGGCTACCTCTTTGGGTGGTTGTATTTATTGTGCACATATATGGTTTGAAAAGTAAAACACAACTCTTTATTTTTAACATTTATTTAATGCTTGCTGGCACTTTCTCTTTTAAAACTTTTACAACTTGAATATATGAATTGTTTTACCTGAAACACTTAAAGCACACACGGGCTTACTGAGATTTTTATCTCACTACTTTTTATGCCATGTTTTCAAGATGGTCCTGTTGTGAAGGTCATTAGTTAGATTGCTGCTTGTGATTTTGAAGACTCTTTGTTATTTTCCTTATGTGATGTTTTGGGAGATTGTACCCGACATTTATTTTGGATTTGTTCATGTATTATTGGGTTGTAATAAGTTTAATTTTAAAGTATTTTTTTTATTTTATTTAATGTGACCTAGTTATAAAGACCGCTTGTCCTATGGACGGGGCGATATCCTTGGCCCTGATGGGCCTAGGTAGTGGGGTGTTACAAGTGGTATTAGAGACTAGGTTTATGCAAATATTGATAGTATATATTTTGTTTTATTAAGGTTAAATATTTTGACTAACCTGTCTTGTTTATGATGTAGGATGGTTAGGATGATTAGAACTGCAAGGAAATGGCAACAATGGCATCCTCCCATCTCTATCTACTCGGAAGACCTACTAGTGCCTTAGCCTGCACTTCAACCAATTATACCCCTGGATGATAGCAGTGACTATGAGGTCCAGATTATTAAGCCACCCCTAATATTTGTGATAGACTTGGTTACTGATAGTGAAGACGAAAAGATTGACATGGAATATGTTCCCCTTCCTCTTAGTCCCATAATTGACTTGACAATTAATAGTGATGACCCGAGTGAAATAGATTATGAATCTCCACCTAGACCTTTCTTCATACCCCCATCCAACCAGGTTGAAACCGGGGAGAGTTCTGGGAGTCCCAGGAAGAAGCCAATGGATGGGTTTGCGAATGGGGTTGGGATAGACTTCACTAGGACTTTTGGGGATGGTTGTATGATACTAACTTTGAAGACTCTGATGAGGACTAGAGAGGCTAAGTGCTGCTGTGATTAGGGTGTTTTATTTACTACTTTCTGTAAACTCCTATGCTAAGAATTTTATCCATGTTTACTGCTTTATTTCCGAATTTATGCAAATAAGAATGCTTGGAGTACTCTAAAGTTTTAGAAAAATTTATATGCAATCATTTATACAAAAATTTGTATCTGATTTCCTTTTACTTAAACCTGAATATGAATGCATGCTTAATTGAAATGTTTTAAACTTGAATGCATAAACTCATTATCTGGGACATGGTTTAGAATGGCACCCAAGCGCCGTGCAACCACATCTAGCAAAAGGGTTCCGGAAGCAGAGCCAGTGACACCAAAATTCGAGACAACTCAAATGCCGTCACCCAACCGAAAGGATAAGAACGAGTCAGAACTGGAAATGGGGTCAGAAGAACCCGTCGGAGTGACGATGGGGCAAGTATTCAGCAAAATGACCAAGATTCTTCAAACTCTAACTGAACGGAGGAATCTAAAGGGGGAGGATGAAGCTTTGGAATGGTTTCTGAAATTTCAACCGCCCATCTTGGGAGAAGCTGAGCAGGATTAGAAAGATGAACAGTGGATAGAACAGATGGAGGACATCTTCGCTACGCTTCATTACACTGAAAAGCGAATGGTGAAGTTTGCTGCATTCTAATTGAGGGGCCTAACTCGAGCATGGTGGCAACGGGTTCAGACCGACTGGAAGATGATTGACGAAGATTGGACATGGGCCAATTTCGTGGAAGCATTCAAAGCTGAATATATCCCTCAGTGGATAGTAGAGAAGCGAGAAGATGAGTTCCAGAATCAGAAACAGAGAAGTATGACGGTGGCACAATACGCAGCACATTTCACTCAATTGTCAAAGTATTGCAAGAGGCTGGTAGACACCGAACAGAATAGAACAAGACAAGTTGTCAAGGGGCTAAGGTAGGAGATAAGAAGGGCATTAGCACCTTCTCCACTAGCGACCTACTCGGGGGCCATGGACGCAGCCACCCGAACTGAGAATGAGGATCGCAACCGAATGGCACCAAGACCTTTCCTACTGCCAAGACAACCACCGAGACCTTTTCAAAGGCAACAACCCAACAAGCGCCCTGCCAACCAACAGTGACAAAACCTGGGAAAGTAAGCTCGAACAGCACCTGTTGGTCCTGTGCAAAATCTTTCACTATGCTGGCACTGCGGAAAAAAAGGGCCACACAAAGAAAAATTGTTGGTCCAGAGGAGGTGATTGGAAATGTTACCACTGCGGAGACCCGAACCATTTACAAAATGCTTGCCTTAAACTTCTCCAAGTCAGACAAGGAAACCCAGCTCAAATCCCGGGAGCTAATCGAGCTAATGCCATAGGAGCTTCCAGGAGTGGAATACAGAAGCCGCAGGTGAAAGCAAAACTTTTCGCTCTCAACCGAGAGGAGGTTGGAGCTGATGCAGCAGTGGTAGAAGGTACGTTTACTATCCAAGGTCGTTCCATTAATGCATTGATAGACCCTGGATCTACCCATTCCTATTTAAACAAGAATTGTGTATATTATTTGGGTTGGGATGGAGTAGAGCTACATTTTACTTCGTTGGTGAGTACGCATTTGGGAAAAATGGTGCAAGTGGATTGGTATGTGTGGAATTGTAAAATTGAAATGGGAAGAGAAAGCTTGGAGGGAGATTTAATAATCTTGGCTATTAATGATTATGATTTGATATTGGGAATAGATTAGCTAGCTAAGCATGGGGCTAGAGTAGACTGTAAGAATAAATCGGTTCAACTCATTAGACTGGGATGTGATGTGTTGGAGTTCAACGACACGAGAGTAAAAGAACTGAAGTTTGTGATAGTTGGGGCAAAAGTCCGAAAATTGTTGAAGTAAAGATGTCAAGGATATTTGGCCTATGTGATAAATAAGCCTAAGGACCAGTGCACTCTTGAAGAAACCGAGGTGGTAAAGGATTTTCCCAACGTGTTCCCTACGGAACTCACTTCTCTACCTCCTAACCGAGAAGTTGAGTTCACCATTGATCTAGTTCCAGGAGCGGAACCAGTGTCCCGAACTCCATACCGGATGGCACCAACGGAGCTAAAGGAATTGAAGGAGCAGCTAGAAGAGTTAGTGAGGCAAGGCTACATCAGACCTAGCACGTCACCCTGGGGAGCACCTGTGCTATTTGTGAAGAAGAAGGCCGGGACTCTGAGGTTATGTATCGACTACCGGGGGCTTGAACAACCTAACTATCAAGAATAAATATCCTCTACCGATGATTGACGAGTTGTTCGACCAGTTGCAAGGATCCAGTTGTTACTCTAAACTGGATTTAAGGCAAGGATACTATCAAGTGAGGATAAAAGAAGAGGATATTCCTAAAATGGCCTTCAACACAAGATATGGTCAGTACAAGTTTGTAGTGATACCTTTTAGGATAACCAATGCACCAGCGGTATTTACGGATTTGATGCAACGAGTGTTCTAACCCTACTTGGACAAGTTCGTAGTGGTCTTTATTGACGACATACTCATATACTCCAAGAACCCAGAGGATTATGCAGAACATTTGAAGATGGTACTGGAGAAGCTACGGGAGTACAAGCTTTTCGCCAAATTTAGCAAGTGTGAGTTTTGGCTGGATAGTGTGGCATTTCTTGGCCACGTGGTGACCAATGATGGGATCAAGGTAGACCCAGTGAAGGTTGAAGCAATTTCGGACTGGAAGCAACCGGAGAACATCATAGAGATTCGAAGCTTTTTGGAATTGGCTGGCTACTATAGGAGGTTTATTAAAGGATTTTCAAAGCTAGCATCACCTATGACCCGGTTGCTAAGAAAGGACGTACCTTTTATTTGGAATGAAAAATGTGAAAAGGGTTTCCAAGAGCTGAAGAGGAGACTAATGACATCACCTGTGTTAAGTCTGCCAGAGGAAGATAAGCCTTACACACTGTATACTAATGCTTCAAAGGAAGGTTTGGGAGTAATTTTGATGCAAGATTGGAAGGTGATCACCTATGCTTCTTGAAAATTGAAGTCGCATGAAGTCAATTATCCCACGCATGATCTAGAATTGGCTGCCATTGTGTTCGCTTTAAAGAAATGGCGGAACTACTTGTATGGAGCGGAATATGAAGGGTTCACTAATCACAAGAGTCTGAAGTACATCTTCACCCAGAAGGACTTGAATTTGAGGCAGCGAAGATGGATGGAATTTTTGGAAGAGTACCGTTATCCTATCAATTACCACCCTGGGAAAGCTAACATTGTTGCTGATGCCCTGAGTCGAAAAGTTAGAATGGCCAGGCTAAGAGTGCAGGAGGTTCAAGTGGTTCAGGATATGTTGGATAGAAAAGTAAATGTGCAAGAAAAGAAGATTATTGTTAGCAACTTGAAGTTGATGCCAGATCTAAAACGGGAAATTATTGAGGCTCAACAAAGTAATGCAGAATTCTAGCTTTTCAAAGACAAGGAGCTTAAGCGGCAAGGCAATGAATTCCGGTAGGACAAAATGGGAGTTTTATATTTCTGAGATGGTTGTGTGTACCCGATAGGCACTAGTTAAAGGATAAAATTTTGAAAGAGGCGCATAAGAGCAAGTACGCCATTCATCCGGGAGAGATCAAAATGTATCAAGATCTAAAAAAAGCTTATTGGTGGCCCCCGAATGAAGCAGAATGTGGTTAAGTATGTCTCGATGAGTCTAACCTATCAGAAAGTTAAAGTGGAGCACAAGAAATCAGCTGGATTGTTGCAACCGTTGCCAGTATCTAAATGGAAATAGGAAGAGGTGACCATGGCTTCGTTACCGGACTTCCTATGGCAAGGACTCAAAAGGAAGCCATGTGGGTAGTGGTGGATCGATTGACCAAATCAGCACATTTCATACCGGTGAATGTTAGGGATTCAATGGAGAAGTTAGCTCAAACCTATGTGCGAGAAATAGTTAAACTGCACGGAGTACCTTTAAGTATTGTGTCCAACCAAGATCCGAGATTTACATCTCAATTTTGGGAAAAGTTTCAAGAATCAATGGGTTCTCATCTGAAGTTCAGTACGACAGCACACCCGTAAACTGATGGACAATCAGAAAGGGTTATTTAGATATTAGAGTGTAACACCCCACGACTACGTACCCTAAAAGGGCGGGGATGTCGCCCTGTCCCGTAGGACAAGGGGTCTTTAGAACGAGGTATAAAATATAAAGACAATCTCCAAAAGGATCAACTTAGATAAATAAAGAAATACTCTTATTAAATTAGGCTCAACTTGGAGCAAAACAGAATAAAACAAAATATTGTTTAGAAGCATAAGCAACAAATGTCTCCTAGAACGGATAGAGAAAATAACAAAAGCTTCAACTATTACATGCCCCGCTGACTCAGCACAGTCTATCTCCTGAAAACATGATGTAAAACGGTGTGAGAATAAATCTCAGTAAGTCCTGTGTGTGCACATGGTGTTTTTAAATAGTTCGTGTATGCAAAGTGTAAAACATTTGTAAAAATAATTTGGCAAGTCATAAACAATCTCTTTTCGCAAGGAGTGGGTTTTTCTCAATGTCACACTTTGTACAAAATAAATCCTCCACTCGGACAAAAGTCATGTCACCACACGTTGGGCTCCATGAGAACAAATTGGCCAAGGCACCACACTTTGTGCACCTTGTCCGGACCAGATTACCACACGTTGGGCGTTCTGATCAAGGTGAGTGTACAGCTCACCGGGTGAGATACTCCTCCATCTCTACACCCAACAAAACTATCCGGGTGTCAATGCCGGGAATATAAATAATACCTTTCAGGTATAATGCTAGCTCGGACTGGCTAGACCAACCAACACTGTCGCCTTTTCAAGCAGAGTTCATCTTCTGGAGGTGGCCTCCTGCCAGAAGGCTTACGCTAACCCTCCAAGACTAGTATTGTTAGCCTACCCTTATTGAGTACTCAACGAACATATCCGTCAATTCCTGATTCAAAATATTTCCAAACATTGACTTTGTAAAACGTGGTTTTCTTTAAAAAAGATTTCTAAAAATTTAAGGAAAAGAATAGTTTTCTTGCTAAAAATCATTAGTTTGACAAAACCGTTTAAAGAATAAATATCCACGTTTACAACCCAAGCAAACACAGTTTAGCAATAACTTTACAAAGCTTCACAACATGGACTTGCCATCACAACATTTAACAAAACGGTTTATAAAAGGACTTACCATCACAACGTTTAATAAAAGAGTTTATGCAAGGACTTACTTGATATGCCTCGGATAAATGCGATAAATTCACAGCTGGCTTTCCTCAATTATCCTCCTGATCTAAACCATATAATATCATGATCAGGGTCTCAATTAATTCAAGCATGCTCTAATCCCATTTATTTTCATAACAATTTGCAATCTCCTATTTAATTCCACGTAAACTATTCAATTCCCAAAGATCAAATACTATGACCACATGTTTATCTCGCTAATAAACACCATTACACTTTACTTTCGACATCAAAGGAGGGTATTCCCTTACCTTGCAACTACCGGGTAATGAGGTCTCGATGCTCCTATGGTGATCATCCCGAGTTTGCTTGAGAAGAAGAGAGAAGCTACCTCCTTTGCTTCAGTTGACCGAAAATTTGGGAAGAAGAGGAAATCAGCCTCTATAGGGCGTGATTTAAGGATAGAAGAAAGAGAAAAGAATCATTAGAGAAAACGGCATCAAGGGGTTGAAAGGATTTGTACTTACCTTAAGGGGTGTTCGATTTTTGCTTGGAATAACCTTTGTGTTTTCGAAAATTTTGCAGAGAGAAGTTGCTGAAATTTTCGTGTAGAATGGAGAGGGTAAACGGTTGTTATGATTTAAAGTTGGAGAAGATTGGTTTAGGGTTAGATGGTGATGTTTAGATAGACTCCTAATGGCTTTAGGTTTCTTGGACAGCAAATGCGAAATTTCCAGCTTGCGCGCGTCTCCTTGCTACCGGTTTTTAGGTGAGTTTCATGGAGGAAAAGATTCTGCAATTTGCTCCTCTATGCTGGCCAAAATACTGCTCAAAGGAAGGGCTGAATGTGTTCAGAATTTTGGGCCAAACAAGGAAGAGTTTGAGTGAGTTTTGATGACTGAAAAATCCTGTGCAAGTGCTGTGAAAATTCTGTGCAAGTGTAGCAAGTTTTGGACTGGTTTGGCTCTATAATTCTACCAAAATTTCCAGAGGAAAATTGAGGGTTTTAGGCGCTGAAAATAGCTTGTTCAGCTGGGGTTTTTCAGTGAATGATGTGTGCAGAATTTCGGTTGAAGTAGGAACACAAAGCTGGCCGAAAATCCTGCACCAAGCTGTCCGAATTTTTCTGTGTATATGCTGGACGAATTTCAGTGTTTTTGTGTGATAGAAATTCTGGTTTTGTGCAGCTAAGGTAGTTGAATTATTAAGGAGTGTTCTAGGTGTTTTGAGCTAGGATTTTCAGAATTGGATTGTAGCTAAAGATGGCTGGAATTTCGGATAGCTTATGTAGATTCAAAGCTGCCGAAATTCAGCTAGGAAAAGGAAGAAATCCTAGTTGAATTTGGATTGAAATAAAATCTGATTTTATCAAGGATTTGGATAAGATTTCCTCTAGTCCTAGAAGAGTTTGGATCGAGCTAAAGGTGCTCCAAGGTGGCGGTCAAAATCTGGAAAAATTTCCAGAATATTTCCAGCTTATGGTTTCCGAAAATTCAAGGGAACAAAAGCTGAAAATAAAACAAATTTCATCCTTAGCTAAAATCCTTGAACTTAGGAGTTAAATATAGAGTCTTACTCCTATGGAAGTGGCGTTTAAACCCAAAGAAAATATCTAAGACTTTAGTTAAAATATTTCTCTAAAACAATTAAACAAATAAAAGGATTATGGCTAGAATTCTTGAAGAGGTGAAATAAGATTTTTCCCTAATATATTCCCTAACTCTAATATTCATCAAGAAGAGTTTTATACCACTTGAAATTCTTCAAAGTGGCTCCTAGCTAGGGGTTTTTTTAAAAATCCTAAGGAACACAAGCTGAAAATTGAGGGTGAACTTTATTCACATCAAAGTCCTTGAATTTAGGAAATAAATATAGAGACTAATTTCCTTGGAGTAAAAATACTAAAAGTTCTCTAGGATAGCTAGATTCTTTTTCGGCCAAGATAAGAGACGGTCTAGAGAAAAGAATTTCAAGAAGAGAAACTAACTTCACAAAATGTAGGATTCGAACTCGGGTCACCAAAGGAAATCACCAACCTCCCCGCTATTCCAAAACAACTCCAATACTAATTTTTCTACAAGAAGTTCTTACCACCCCAATACTCATCCTTCCAAATCTTCGACCAAACCTCCCTTAAACAAATCTTTGACGACACAACTATTTCACATCAATTAATTCAAATACAAGAGTAACGGAAAAATTCACATGCATCCATGCAAATAAAATTATTCTAGCTACCACATAAAATGCAAGATGCTATGCAATGCATGACTTTTTTCCATAGTCAAAGGTGGTTTTAGGCAGGGTATTACATAGAGGACATGCTGAGAGCCTGTATATTGGATTTCGGAGATAAGTGGATCGAATATGTACTGTATGCAGAGTTGGCATACAATAACAGTTATCAATCTTCGATTGAAATGGCTTCGTATAAAGCACTGTATGGACGCAAGTGTCAAGTACCGCTATACTGTAAGACAGCCACATAAACAAGTCAGGCGAAGTCTGTATTTAGGAAATGTTGGACAAGGTTAAGCTAATCAGGGAAAGGTTGAAAGCAGCCCAGAGTCGACAAAAAAGCTATGCGAATAATAGGCGAAGAGAGTTAGAATTTCAGGTGGGAGATAGTGTGTTCCTAAGACTGACACTGAATAGAGGAATTCTGAAGTATTCGAAGGGTGGGAAGTTAAATTCGAGGTATTTGGGACCGTTTTCGATAAATGAGAGAATTGGGCCAATGGCATATTAATTGGATCTGCCAAATGGGTTGACGGGGATAAACGATGTATTTCATGTATCTCAACTGAAGAAGTACAATGTCGATCCTGGACATGTTTTGAATGATGAGCCGTTAGTGTTGCAACCCGACCTAAGCTATGTGGAGAAACCTGTGAAAATATTGGACTGAAGTATCAAAACTCTTGGGAACAAGCAAATTCCAACGGCAAAGTTGCAGTGGGAGAATCATGGCACGCGAGATGCCACATAGGAAACAAAAGAGTGGGTAAAGCGAAAGTATCCCGATCTAAGACAAAGGTATGCCTGAATTTCGGAACGAAATTCTTCTAAGGAGGGGAGGATGTAAAACCCCACCGAAAGTTAACCTTAGAGTAAGGGGGTCGGGTTGCATATTATATTATTTTGCATAAATAGATATATTTTTGAATGATTTTATGTACTTGAGAACTGTGATTTATAGGTTAAAAGGCTTAGTTATGCTTACTGAATAGGAAGGATAAAACGGTAATTTTGTTAAAGTCAAAATAGGAAGATGGCTTAAGGTTTAAATAAGAAGAATATTTGGGTGAAAAAATAAGAACAAGAGTTGTTGTGGTTTAGTGGTTAGAGCTTTGTGAATTAATCTCTAAGGACATGAGTTCAAATCCTATCACTTAGGTTTTATTCATGATTATCTTACTAGAGTTTGAAGTTTTGTTTTCTTACTTTCCTTAAATATAGGAATGTTGTCCTAGGGGAGACATGAAGATAATGTCTTAATCCTATCATCATGTCCCAAAAAGAATTCTAGAAGAATTCTTTTCCTTTTTATTACTTCTAGCTTTGTCCTAACATCTTCACAATTTAAATTATTCAAAACTCATCAAGTCTCATCTTTTAATTCCAGAAAATTCTGTGATGATTTCTTAGCCTTGAATTTTGAAAATTAATCTTGGAAGTTAGAAGGTTGACCAAAAATAGGAGAGGAGTTAGAAAGGGTTCCCAAGGGAAATCAATCACCATGGTAGAATCTTTCAACTCATCTTCATAGTGTTCATGATTTCAATGAAGGAAATCTGGAAATTTTCTAGATTTTTGAGCAGTCTAGCTTTTGAAAAAATCAGCCAGTTTCCTTGCTCATTTGCTGCTAGAGAAATGACCAATTCATGTAGCTCGAATACTGAAATTTCTGTGGAAATTCGAACTACATAAAACTGCTCAAAACCAAGAAAAAATCCTGTGCAGTTTCACATCAGGCCAGAAATGAAGTTGGTTTTCTTGTCACCAATCCAGCAAAACTCCTTTTCTTTTTCCCTAGAAAGAAGGCTGGAAACCAACCTTAAAAGACCCTCAAACACCCCTCAACACCCTCTGCAAATCGAGCTAAAGAAGTGCAAAAATTCTGCACAGAAAATTCAGCAAACCTTTCGAAACCTTGAACACCTGGAAACCAGAAAATTCCCAGCCTTGTCTCCTTAGGCCTAGGCCAAAAAACCACCTTCAAACCTCTATAAAATGAACCTTGTTTAGCCATAAACTAAACACCATTGACCTCTCCACTTACCTTGAACACTTAGACTCCATAATCACACCTAAAAATCTCATAAGATCACTCCATTCAAAATACATTTGAACTTCAAAAATTTCCAGAATTTTGATCTATGAAGACACTCTTGAATTAAGCTACTAAACCAGAATTTCCTCTGCCATTAAGCACTGAATTTTGGCCAGCCTTATACCCTTAACAGTCTTCAATCATTTCAGCAAAATAGCTAGTCCAGCCAACTCCATTGAAGAACAAAGAAACTTCCATCAATCAAACACCATTAGCTTATCCTATACCTCAAACCACTCCTCAATTCTCTCCATTTGAATTTCAAATAAATCAAATTATTCTCTTCCTCTCTAGCTGAAAAACGAAACTCCTAAACATCCTAAACCATTTGGCCAACACCAATCCAGATTTCGTGCAGCACCCTTTCTCAAACTCTCTCAATTTTCACCAAGAACACACACTACATTCCTTCAAGCCAAAACTCACCCTAAACACCTCCAATCACTCTCCAATACTCTAGATTACTCCTACATAACCCCTAGTGCTCATTTTTTATATTTATAACACAAAATCTCTCAAACAAGAAATTGCAATCAGATCAAAAACTAGTTTTTTTCTTGAAGGTCACAAGAGCATCATCAAGGTAAATCAAGGACAACTTCTTTGTTCATCATCTTCCATTCAACCTTTAATGCACCGTACTAATGTTCTCTCTCTCTATCTCTCTCTCTCTCTCTCTCTCTCTCTCTCTCTCTCTCTCTCTCTCTCTCTCTCTTGGCCGAAATGATTGATCAACAAACATGGCTATTTTTCCCTTGGACAACTCAAGATCCTCAATCGCGCGTAGACCTTCTTTAGTCTTCATCGAAGCAATCGACAATCAAGTATTTTTTTCCTTAATCCTCCTTTTTAATTCTGCATTCATGTTTCTTAGATGTTGATAGGAAGAATAGAATACGAATAGGGAATTGAGTGTGTGCTTGTGAATGAAGGGGTTGGGGGTAGGACATGAGGATGGTTGTAAATGAATAAGCCATATTGATTTTCTTGATAATCAATGTATGTTCATCATGTCTTAGAAGAGTTGTGGACGTTTAAAGCATGACACCTTTGGTGAATAGGATTTTTATATTCTTATTTCCATTGAAGCCATAATTGATGATTATGCTTAGTAGGGATTTGGCCATGTGATAGTATGTGTTGATTTAAACTTATGTTCATGAATGGACTAGTTTATTGTTTGATGTTGGAGAATGTGTTCATGAATCTTGTTTAGCAATAGAAAAATCATGATTATTTTCTTGTTGATCATAGGTTATTTTTATTAACAAATTTTATTACCTTAATTAAAATTATTACTATATTTTTTTTCCTAAAGGTTTCAAAATTCCTAGGAAGATTTGGGAATCGAATATTAAATGAAATATTGATATTTTATTAGTCAAATAAATAATATCTTTTATTAAAAATAATATATATATATGTATAATAGTAAATAAAATATTTTATATAAATAAATATAATAAATAAAATATTAATGACCTTGTAGATCATAGTTAAAACTTTTACCTATATTCATAAATATTATTTATATTAAAATTTATTTGTTATTTATTAATAAAAAATTGAATACAATTCAGTTATTATTAATTTTATTTATTACTAATTATTTATTATCTATTAATTATTAATTAAAAATAAATTGTAATTTATTATTTATTTATTTATAGTAATGCTATTTAAAAATTACCATTTATTAATATTATTTAGAACTTAGTATTATTCAATATTTTAACACTAGTTTATTTATTAATAATAATACTCAAGAATTATTATTTGAACTTATAACTTATTAGTAATTATTTTAGAACCCGTAGTTATTTTAACTTATCAAGCTAAATTTGTTTTATAAAATCCTTTATCATCTAGCCTAAAAGCTTAGGACATTAAGGTCATGGTTATAATTAGTTGAATTAGGAATTATTTATGTAAGGCAAGTTAGCTCAAGTATAACCTTATGCCTTGTGTTTACTCTAAGCGGGGTTAGGTCAGCCTTGGAGGATTTTTTAGTTCAAGCAAGCAAATGATCAGGTAAGCTCCTGCATGGAGTTTTTTGAAGACCAAAAATTATTGTGGCAAGCAAAGTTCAGTGTGTATGATTATTCAATTGTATAGGCAATTAAAGACTGTTTTTCCTTTTTATTTCAGTCAAGCATATCATTTGAAAATTAAACAAGTAGTTTTACACAAAATGCTAAACTCTTTCTAAAACCCAACTTTGACAAGAATTTTAGAAACCCTTACCTGCAATTTCCAAGTAAATAAATGTTTGATTAATTTTCTCCCAAGTGGAATAAACAACGTTGAGTACTCAATAAGGGTGGACTACTAGGACTAGTCTTTGAAGGGTTAGGGTAAGTCTCTTAACAGGTGGCCACCTCTGAGAGATGAGTCCTTCCCAAATAGGATGCCAGTCTGGTAGGTCATGCCGGTCCGAGCTAGCTAGTTTCAGTCATGTGGACTGTGTGTTTCTGAAGTGGACAACCGGTGAGTTTGGGTGTAGAGATGGAGGAGTATCTCACCCAATAGGTCGTACACCTACCTTTTGTCAGCATGCTCAACGTGTGGCATTCTGACCAATATATTGTCACGGGGCCCAACGTGTGGTAACCCATGGCTACTTCTTTAGGTGGTTGTATTTATTGTGCACATGTATGGTTTGAAAAGCAAAACACCACTCTTTATTTTTAACATTTATTTAATGCTTGCCAGCACTTTCTCTTTTGAAACTTTTACAACTTACATACATGAACTGTTTTACCTAAAACACTCAAAGTACACACGGGCTTATTGAGATTTTTATCCCACCACCTTTTATACCATATTTTTGGGACGGTCCTGCTGTGAAGGTCATTAGCTAGATTGCTGCTTGTGATTTTGAAGACTCTTTGTTATTTTCCTTATGTAATGTTTTAGGAGATTGTAGCAGACATTTATTTTAGATTTTTTCATGTATTATTAGGTTGTAATAAGTTTAATTTTAAAGTATTTCTTTTATTTTATTTAATGTGACATAGTTATAAAGACCCCTTGTCTTATGGACGGGGCGACATCCCCGGCCTTGATGGGCCTAGGTTGTGGGGTGCTACAGGAAAGGTAGAAGAAGGCACAAAGGAAGCATTCTTGGACAAAGTGGATGGCTACTGAGCGGAAACAGAGAGTATGATTGAAGGTAAGATTCAGACAAAGAAAGCGGTTACTATTGTTGGAATTAACAGACAAATTGAACTACGGTTACTATTGCCAAATTCGGGCAAAGTAGATAAATTGTCTTGTAGATCCCACAGTGTGTACCACATATAATGCTTAGATGATTATAATTTTCATGTGAAAGAAAAGACAAAAAGTATACTATTTGTTAATAACCAAGAACATGAAATCATTATCCAATAATACATAACTGTTGCTATAAATGTCAAAAATAGTTGCTATCCATGAACATGAAACTATTGCTATAAATGTCGAAAATTTTAATTAATGATTTAATTTAAAAAATACTAAAAAACCTACTGCGAGGATCGAAATACTATTGGACAAGTATGGTAGAAAATACCTATTAATATATGGGAATAATTAATAATAATAGGTTATAGGGGTAGATAGCCAAGAATTTGCATATAATATATATATATATATATATATATATATATATAAACTTTAAACTTAGTTAAATAAAAAAAGAAATACTATTAAAATAAATTTAGGATACTTTTGAAAAAATTAAATATAAGATAATGAATTTTAATCATATTAGTCATAACATACATACATACATACATACATACATACATACATACATACATACATACATACATACATACATACATACATACATACATACATACATACATACATACATACATACATACATATATATATATATATAACAAACAAAAGCAACAAAGGAAAAAGAACATGTAATAATCTAGAGATAGGATACTCTACCTAGGTATATTATGTAATAATTATCTAAATTTAACATAAATGATAACGAAATATATAGATAGAATGTCTATATATATAATTAATGTAATAATCAAGAGATAGGATACCCTACTTAGGTATATTTGTACACACACATATGTATGTTCGTAATTAAAAAATTATTTATGTTATATAATATATTAATCTAATACTCACTAACTAATAAGGATATATTATATTGTATATAAACAATATATATACATATATCTTAGAATAACTAATTATAATAATTAAAATGATATTCAAACTCTTTAATATCAATATATGAAAACTTAAGATGTAAACAAAAATGTATTTGAAAAATCAATTTTCTAACAAATATATGTATTTATAAAGTTAAAACAAGTTTAGTAACCAAATTTGAAGGTCATTCGTTTTATTTTATCACATTTATACAATAATATCTATAAAATAGAAGGATATGTTAGTATTTACAAATATAAAGATATTAAATTAACAATCTAGCCATTAAATTTATTATAATCATTACCAATAGTATTGTGACTAAATCTAAAAATAATCAGATAAAATTTAAAATAATTTTGAGAGGTTTTGTTATAACTAGACTAAAAACGATGGTTAAAATAAATCGTCATATTTGGCCTATTCTATTGCGACGGTTAAAATAAACTGTCGTATTTGACCTACTCTATTGTGACAATTAAATTAAACCATCGCATTTGGCCTACTCTATTGTAATGGTTAAAACTAAGTGTCGTATTTAACCTACTTTATTGCGACAGTTACAATAAACCATTGTATTTGGTCTACTTTATTGCAACGGCTAAATTAAACCGTCGTATTTAGATTACTCTATTGCGATGGTTATAATGAACCGTCATATTTAACCTACCCTATTGCAACGGTTTATATAAACCATCACATTTAGTCACCAAATACGACGGTTGACATTAGACAGTTGTATTAGGTCTATCTATTGCGACGGTTTCAAAACCGTCATATAAAGTAACCTATTGCGACGATTTTTTGACCGTCATATTTGTCTTCATCGCATTTGTCCCATTTTTTTGTAGTGTTTATTTTAACTATAAACATCATGAAAACACACAAAAATCTAGCAGCCATCCCCCCCCCCCCTCTCCTCCAAAAAAAATTGCATACAAACACGATAGCCCTCTTAGTAGCCTACGCTAAGCAAGTTAGTGCTTGCTTAGCGTGTGGACTGCCTAGGGTAGTTGTTACGGGGCATTTTTGTAATGTCAAGACTAATTATGATGTCTGTAACTTGGTTAGGCACGAGCCAAGGTCACACTAGCCTTTCTCAACTTCATTTAAATGCTTTTAAATGAGCTTTAGCAAGTTCGCAGTGGTTCGTTATGAAAACGACAGAAAACAACAATGAATAGAATAAAAACAATAGATAACAACACTTAAACAGAACTTAAATGGCACAACGACTGCACTTCATTCATAAAAATGCATTTACAACAAGTCTCGGAGAGAAGGAACACCATAGACAACAACTGATAAAGTTTGCTTCTAACTGATCTCGTTTTTCTTTTCTTTTCTTTTCTTTTTTTTTTTTTGGTCCCCTAATATTGTCTTGGTAAAGTTTTCCTAAGGGACAACATGATTATATAAGGAAGTGGGAAAAGTTTGTCGATTTTTTATAGAACTATCTATAAGGAATCTTTCAATGAAAATTTACATGCACAGCCTTCAAGATCTTAGAAAAATTACAAAAACACAACAAAAACCTAATTTTTGCTTTGTTTTTGTTATATTTGTTTAGATCATAGCTATTAACTATTTTTGGAGTCATTTGAGTTTGGAGGACATGAAGGAGCAGGTTCAAGTTATCATGGCAGCGGATGCTATTTTTAAGGCTAGGGATAGGACTCTATTCTCTTTTTATGATGTTTTTAGTACTTTGTTTTGTTATGTCATTTAACTCTAGACTTTATTTTATTCCATTTCACTTTATTTCTCTTATTTAGTACTTTATCACTTTTTTGTGATTGTAGATAAGTCACTCTTTATGGATAACCTTCTTCTTTCTTCTAATGATCATATTGGTGCTTCTAATCACTTGGGGAGTACTACTATACTTTTCCCTCTTTATCATTTTCAATCCCATTGCATATATTGATATTGCATGTGTTGTTAGCCAATAAGGACATTTTCTACTTTGTGTGGAGGGAAGGTTGGTTGATATTCTCTGCAAGTTTCTTTTATCTTTGTGGAATTTTGAGTGCAAAATATTGGAAATTATCTTGAAAATTGGGCAATTTTTTTTCAATTGGATAAGTTTGGCTTCGATGGTATTGTTATTATGTTTCCTTTGGCATGAAAATTTAGTCTAAAATCTTTTTGGATAAGTTTATTTTTGGGTAAACTTGTACATCATGTATGAAATGATTAAGTCTTGAGAATTTGTGTTAACCTTATTTATATTTTAGTAAATATTATGACACTTTATCTCTTAGGAATGGATGGAAAACTTGTAATGAAGTATAAGTTGAAATTTTTGACTTATTTATATTCTATGATTTTCTAACTAGTCCTAATTTTGGATTTCAGTAAATGTAGATTGGGGTAAGAAAATGAGAGAATAGAGCAAGGTACTGCAAAAGTTGAAAAACCATTATTCACATATAAAGCTTTACTAGGCATTTGCATTAACTTACCCTAAAAAGAAAATGAGAGTTTAATGAGGATCATGTAAAAGTTGAAAGATCCTTATTTATCTATCTCTAGTAGGCATTTACATTACCCTACAAAAGTGAGCATATGGACCAATCTTTTTCTATTTACTACTTATGATTGCAATAGCTTTGAAAGTCAGAGAACTTAAGTTAGTTCATTATTCCTTATTTATATGAATCACTTAGTTTATATTCTTGACTTAGGAAATGTGGTGGAAAGTGTTGAATAAGTATAAACTTGTTTAATTCAACTTTGATGACTTTAATCATATTTATCTTAATATATTAGTTTATACAAAAATTGACTTGGCTAATTAGGTGTTAGATTTGGTTCTCAAATCAAAAGAAAGATATTATCTTTATTATATTAGCCAAACTCGTTTCAAAAAAATTTTTACCTTGTGAAAATTTGATTTATGAAGAAAGCTATTTGCTTGTAGTATTTAGTTCTTATTCGCTTGTGGACAAATAAAAGTTTAAGTGTGGAGGAGTGATAATTATTCATCATATGTATATTTTATATATCATATGTACCTTAAAGTATTTAGAAATTTGCTATAAATTGCTATTTATCCCCCTATTTTCACCGTGTTTGATGTAGGTTGCAATGATTTAAGGTTAAAAGTGGAAGCAAGGTAAAAAAGAACTTCAAAATTTCTTTACTAATCAGACACGGTGTCGTTGAGATTGTCCTACACGGCACCGTGTCATAGCCTAAAGTTCAAAATCAAACTATTGGGAATTAATGATGCCATGCAGTCTACCTTTCACGGCACTATGTATCTTCAAAGTTTCAAAATATTCAAATTACTAAGAGTTGACGGTCATCACCGTACGAAGCTACATCAAGCCATGAAGATCATATTACACGACGTTGTGGGAAGCTAATATAATTAATACAAAGCATGCATGTCACCATGTAGAGTACCTAGGACGACGTTGTGCAACATCGCAATCAACCCCTATTTAGTAGATTTTATGAATTTTTAAAAGAAAGCTATAAATGCCAATCAATAGAGCATTTCAAGGGAGAGTCACATGAGATTTGAATCTGAAAATCTCTTGGAAACATCAATGAGGGTTCGAAGAGAAGATCAAGGCAAGATTGAAGAAGAAGAAGTGATAGAAATCCACCCAAGCATCATACTAAAGTTAAAGAAGGGGGATGGAGATTCAAACTACATTCCATAGTGCTAAGGAAAATTTTAAATTCGAAGGCTTTTAATGGAGGGTTTAAGCAACGCAAGCCACCAAGCCTATGGTTATGAAGATTGTCAAGAAGTGGGTACCAAAAAGAATATTGGAAAACCTTCAAGAAGACAAATAAAGAATCAACAAAGTTGTTAAGCGATGGAGGATCAAAGAAGGGCCAAAAAGATCAAAACTTAAACAACAATTAATATGGAGGATCAAGTGCGTGCAAGGGAAAGGCTGAGGACAAGAAAAAACAAAACCAGTGGTGGGACAATATTCACCCAGTGCCAGGCCCAAGAAGGCCACCCAGCGCTGGGTCTTCTTGGCCTGCTAGCTAAATTGGGCAAATTCAACCCGGCGCCGGGTCATTTCGGAGAACACCCGACTTTTGCTTAATTTTTCTCTTTTTATTCTATTTTTTTAATTAAATTTTCATGAATTTTATTATGTAATAGGGTATTTTTTACCTTTTAAAAGACTTGAACGGCTGAGATTTTATCTCACTTTAATTAGGTTTAGATGCCTATATATATGGCATTATAACTTTTCAAATGTAACTACTTTGAGTATTAATAAAAATCAAAGAGTCTCATTTGAGAGCTTTTGAGAGGTGATTCCTCTTGGGTAAATCTCATGAAGACCATTCTTAAGGTCTGATCCTTTTCTATGTATTGAGTCTGTAAACCCTTTTAGGATAGATCAATTAGCTTGCTAATTTGGGTCTTAGGTTATAGATGATTTAAGGTTCTTGTTGGAGGTAAAGTTGGCTGTCTAAATCATTTTCTTCAAAGTGTTATTGGTTTCTTGTTAAATTAAGGGTCTTTTGTTGTATTTTAGATGACTTAATTCTCATTTTTAGTGTTTTAAATTCTTTATTTTGGCTTGGGGTCCTAATATTTGAATTAAGTGTGTCATTTCTTCACTAAATTCACTGTTTTGAGTTCTTAATTAGGTCTTGTATTTTGCCCCAAATTTAGTCACCAAAATTCATTGAGAAATCAACCCCAAAATCGTATCAAATATTTTAGTATCAGAGCGATGAAGCTTTAATTCTCATCAAAGCTTGGAGACATTGAACAAGGCTTCAAAATTGGTCAATCCCATAACTCAAAATTGTGCTACAAAAAGGTTAAGTGTTCTTTGTTTTTTTTTAAGCTTTATATATTAAACTTGTCCCTTGTTGATAATATAAACATTGGGAATTCCAAATTTCTTGTTGTTTGTTGATTTTGGGGACTAAAATTGCTTAAAAGTTCTGCTATATCTTGAGTTCCAAAAATTGCCTACAAAGTGTTTAACATTTTTCTTGAGTGAACTTTTCACTTGAAATTGTGGCTAAAACTTTTGTGAACACTTTCAATAATTGATTATCTATCATTTCAAGTATTTTGGGGATATTGCTTGTCTATTTGAGATCATCTTAGTTGATAAATTCTTGCTCTTGCTCTTGAATGCTATATTCCTTAAACCTCTAGTGTTACATTGAAAATTCTTGTTAGGTCTTGTTCATTTATCCATTCCTTAGTTATTGAAGTTGTTGAGCTCTCTTGAATTCATTGACTCTTGATATATACTCCTTAAGGCTCATTGTTGTTGATGATCAAACTTTTATCTAAGTCTAGTTGATTATCCTTAGAGGATTAGTAAACTTATTAAGTTTGGACTAGCTCCTAAGCAATTGGAGAGATTTTTTTGTGAAAAGAACTCATTGAAGAAGTTGAGTGCTTGAAAAAAGGCAAAAGTGTGGGCTTATTCTTGTTAAAAGCTAAAGGAGAGTTAAACCTGAGGGTTGAGCATTAATTCTTGAGTAGATACATGTGAGGGAGAGATTGTGAGGAATTACTTTCTCTTTTTATCCAAATTTTCTAAGAAGAACGCTTGAAATTCTTAATACAATGTTCCAAGGAACTTTATTTGATATTTAAGCCACTTTTAAAATTTTCCAAGCAAAAATGGAAGGTATGAGGAGGGACATTGACGAGATAAAATCTAACCAAAGCCAAACATCAATGAATGGAAAAAGGGAAGGTAGCCTTAGAGTAAGAAATGAGACAAATCCCTACCCCCATTATATAAGCAACCAATGAAGGAATGTGAAAATCAGTTTATGGGAGGTTATCTAAAAATTTCAATAAAGGGAAAAGATAAGAAGAGTTTGGGATTAGGTAAAGGAAGACAATGAGAAAAAAAAAATTTAAGGGGTACAAGGAAAGGGACCTACCCTGAGAAGTCCATATATACCAATCCCATATTTCAGCATTCACCAAACAAGAAAAATACGACACCAAAATAATCATCAAAGACAACCCCAAAGCTAAGAGAGGAAGCGGGTAATGAAGAAAGGCTTTAGGTTAGGAAGGTTTGTCCATTGATTGGTGTTGCTAGAAAGATTGAAGTTGCGAATGATGTTGAGAATGAGAGGAATTCCCAAATGTGCAATATCTTTTACACTAGATGCCTTATCCAACAAAAGACTTATAGTATGATTATTGATGAAGGAAGTTGTACAAATGTAATAAGTGCTACCTTAGTGGAAGATTTGGAATTAGAAACCATAAGACATCCTAAACCATACAAACTCTACTAATTGAATGATTGTGGTGAAGTAATAATAAACAAACAAGTTGAGATTAAGTTTGATATGGGAGCCTATAAAGATATGGTGCTATGTGATATGTTCCCAATGCATGTGGGACATATTTTATTAGGAAGGCCATAGATATTTGACAGAGATATGATGCACAAGTGGAGGGAGAATAAATATATTTTGAACAAAGATGGAAAAAAGATTACACTACTTCCATTATTCCCTAGTGAGATGCATAATGATCAAAACATCTTAAGGAAGAAGGACAACGAGAGAAGAGAGTTAAAAAAGAAGCAAAAGCAAGAAGGTGCAAAAAAAATAGAAAAAGAAAAAGTGTGAGGAGGGAGACAAAGTAAGTGAGACCTTCTCGTGCTTGAAAAGTGAAAATAATGAGAGTGAGAGAGAGAGAGAGAGGGTACAAAGAAGAAAAATGAAGATGAGGGAACAAATGAGTTTTATGTGGGAGAGTATAAACTTATATTTTTATCTTCACAAAAAGATTTTTGTTTGAGATCTTACATAGGAGATAATTCAAGGACGAATCATCTTCAAGAAGGGGGAAATGATAGGAATCCACCCAAGTATCATGCTAAAACTAAAGAAGGGGGATTAAGATTCAAGCCACATTCTATGATGCCAAGGAAGAATTTAAATTACGAAGGCTTTCAATGGAGGATTAAAGCAACGCAAGCCACCAAGCCCATGGTTATGAAGATTGTTAAGAAATGGGTGCCAAAAATAAGATTGGAAAACTTTCAAGAAGATAAATTAAGAATCAACAAAGTTGTCAGGTGATGGAGGATAAAAGAAGGGCCAAGAAAATCAAAACTTGAACAACAATTTGTATGGAGGATCAAGTGCGTACGAGGGAAAGGCTGAGGACAAGAAAAAACAAAACCAGTGGTGGGACAGTGCTCACTCGGCACCAGGCCCAAGAAGGCCACCTAGTGCCAAGTCTCCTTGGCCTGCTGGCCAAATTGGGCAGATTCAACCCAGTGCTAGGCGCAAGAAGGATACTTGGCCTTAGGTCACTTCGGACAACACCCAACTTTTGCTCAAATTTTTTCTTTTTATTCTATTTTGTTTCTAATTAAATTCTCACGACTTTTGTTATGTAATAGGGATATTTGGGACATTTTAAAAGACTTGAATGGCTAAGATTTCATCTCACCTTAGTTAGGTTTAGATGTTTATATATATGGCATTATAACTTTTCAAATATAACAACTTTGAGTATTGATAGAAATCAAAAAGTCTCATTTGAAAGCTTTTGAGAAGTAATTCCTTTTGGGTAAATCTCATGAATATCAAGACCATTCTTAGAGCCTAATCATTCCCTATGTATTAAGTCTATAAACCCTTTTAGGATAGATCAATTGACTTGCTAATTTGGGTCTTAGGTTATAGGTGATCTAAGGTTCTTGTTGGAGGTAAAGTTGGTTTCCTAAATCATATTCTTCAAAGTAATCTTGGTTTCTTATTGAATCAAAGGTCTTTGGTTGTACTTTAGATGACTTGATTCTCATTTCTAGTGTTCTAAGTTCTTTATTTTGGCTTAGGATCCTAGTATTGAATTGGGTGTGTCATTTCTTCACTAAACTCACTGTTTTAAATTCTTAATTGGGTCTTGTATTTTGCCCCAAATTTAGCCACGAAAATTCATTGAGAAATCAACCCCAAGATCGTATCAAGAAGAGTATCCCAAAGAGAATCTAAAGCAGAAGAAGGGCACTTGTCTCTGGATTTCCCTTTAATTTTGCTTTTTAATTTTGATTTGGTGATATTTATATTACTTAGATCTAATTGTAATTAAAGTGTTGTACCCTAATTTGATCTTGTATTGAATTATTATTTGATTAATTAAATCTTATTTGAGTAATTTATCACTTGAGCTTGTTTGATTGAATTAATTGATTGGGTTATTCTCTTATATTAACTTTGAGAAAAGGATTTATGAGATATGTATCTATTTGTATTAGTTTAATAGATTTTTTTTTTCCTTTAATGGATTTGAGAAAGGATTTATGGGATAAGAACTATGTGATGGATGGAGTTATTTGGTTACCTAGAGATTGGGACTTTATACTTTTTGGCTTTAGATTTGTGGGTTGTTAATTTTAATACTCCTTGGGTTTGATTTATATGGTTGAGATATCTATAAGTTGAGCTCAAGGATAGGAAACTCATTAATTGAGAAATAATGGGTTTTGCATTTTAGGAAAATCATTTGCCAATACTTGGATTTTGATTCAATTGATTGAGTAATATTTGATGCTTGATTTTATTTAGGAGAATTCACTTTAATTATATAACCAATCTCATTTTCTTACTTATATCTTATTCTTGTGATCTTCTAGACTCAACCTTGTGATTAGGTTGATGTATTTTTGTAGTACTCGTTGGTGGTTAGATAGAATTAATTGTAGTTAGTAACTTTATTTCTCTATTTTGGTTCATTGAATGATGAAACAAAGGTATAAGTAGGAGTAGTTGAGGTGGTAAGATTGCTTGGGTTCTTTGGATTGTAAGATTGCTCCAAATTTGTCACAATACACCACAATTGGTCTGTTTATGTGTGGCACAACTCCAAGTTCTGAAAGAAACTTCGGAGCTAGATTACTTCCTTGGGTGCCTCCGAAACTACCACATACTCAGCTTCCATGGTTGAGTCAGCAATATAAGATTGTTTGATACTCCTCCATGAAACAGCTCCTCCAGACAAGGTGAAGATATATCCACTAGTGGATTTTCTCTCATCCTTATCTGTCTGAAAGTCTGAGTCTGTATATCCAGTAAGAACCAAATCGTTAGCCCTGTAAACCAATATATAATCCTTCGTACCATTGAGGTACTTGAGAATATGCTTTACAACTTGCCAATGAACCTCCCTAGGGTTTGCCTGATATCTGCTAACTAAGCCTACGACAGAGCAAATATCTAGCCTAGTGCACAGCATGGCATACATGAGACTTTCCACAGCTGAAACGTAGGGAATCCTACTCATCCTGTCTTTTTCCTCTTGAGACTTAGGACAATCCTTAAAACAAAAAGACAACATATGTTTGCAAGGGATTAGAGTTCCCTTGCATGAGTCCATGCTAAACTTGGCAATCATCTTGTCAATGTATGTCATTTAGGATAATCCTAACATTCTCTGCTTCCTATTTCCAAGAAACTTAATCCCGAGAATGTAACTGGTTTCTCCCAAATCCTTCATACTGAATTGACTAGACAGTCAAACCTTAGTAGATGAAAATGTTCCTATATCATTCCTAATAAGTAGAATGTCATCTATATATAGGACAAGAAAAACTACATTTATGCCTTCTAATTTTTTGTACATGCATGGTTCATTCTCGTTTTGAATGAAACCATAAAACTTTATAATCTCGTCAAAATGAATGTTCCATGTTCTAGATGTCTACTTAAGTCTATAAATAGACTTTTTAAGCTTCCAAACCATATGTTCTTGGCCTTTAGCAACAAAACCTTCTGGTTGGGACATATAGATATTTTCGTTAAGATGGGCATTAAGAAATGCCTCGGAAATAGACCAATTTTATATCACCCTTCAATTCGAATTAGCAAAAGTAATATCGTCTTGACATCCATTTGTCATATCTTGTAGTCGAAATGACATGTAATGGCAAGGAGGATACGGATGGACTTAAGTATGGCTACCAGGGTAAAAGTTTCTTCATAATCGATTCCCTCTTTCTGAGTATACCCTTTTGCTATAAGCCTAACTTTGAAGGTTTCCACCTTCCCATCAGCTCCCATCTTCCTCTTGTATAGCTACTTATACCCAATGGGTTTTATCTCTTTAGATGAAGCTACAAGATCCCAAACCTGATTGAAGTACATAGATTCAATCTCGACTTTCATTACTTCATGCCATAGATTTACATCGGTATCAGTAATAGCCTCATCATATCTAGTGGGATCTTATTCCTAATGATTAGAGATCAACTCAAAAACCTCTCATGTCCATTTTTCTGGAACTCTAGATACCCTTTCACTATGACGAAGCTCCGTTTGTACAGGTTCTTGAGGTTGTGCCTCTTCTTGTTCCATAATCAGGTCTAAAGAAGTTAATTCCGAAGATAACTTCTTGTTGAACCTTTAGTGGAAGTACTTTGATCATCCTCTAAGTATCTAGCATTAGTACTTACTAGTACTTTCTGCTCATTGGGATGATAAAAGTAACCTCCTTTTGTCCCTTTTGAATACCCAACAAAGTAGCATAATTTTGATCTTGGTTCTAACTTGTTTCTCTTTATCAATACATAAGCTGGACAGTCCCATATCCTAAAATGATTTAAACTTGGCTTACGCCCAATCCACATCTCATAGGGCATCCTAGGTACTGACTTGGAAGGTACCAAGTTCAAAATGTATGCCGTTATTTCCAAGGCATATCCCCAAAAAGAGACATAAAGAGTAACATGAGACATCATGCTTCGGACCATTTCCATTAATGTCCTATTCCTTCTCTCAACTACTTCATTCTGTTGGGGTGTACTCAGCACAGAGAGTTGGGATATTATCCCATGATATATCATGTAATGCTTGAACTCACCAAGGAGGTACTCTCCACCATGATCCGATCATAAGGTTTTGATCAGTTTATCTGCCCGACGCTCCACTTCAGCCTTAAACTCTTCGAACTTGTCAAAAGAGTCAGACTTGCGTCTCATCAGATAGACATAACCAAACCTTGTACAATTATCCATGAAAGTGATAAAGTATTCAAATCCCCCTCTAACTTGTGTAGACAAAGGACCACACACATCAGTATGAACAATGCCCAATATCTCCTTGGCTCTATTAGCCTTTTGGGTGAATGACCTTTTGGTCATTTTTTCCATAAAACATGATTCACAGTAAGGCCAACTTTCCAATCTTAATGAGCATAAGGGCTCATCATGGATTAACCTCTGAATCCTGGTTGAGTTAATATGACCCAACCTTAAACGCCAAAGATATGAGTCATTGATATTAGTCTTTCTCTTCTTACTTAAAGATTCAGATTGAATGTTATTTATTTGATTATTTGTAGAATTTAAAAAGAATAAATTTTCATGTATGTGTCATGTACATAAAATTTCTCTATTTCTACTGATAGTAATACCAAAATGGAAACAAACATAATATCCATGATTTATTAGCTTTGCAACTGAAATCAAATTTTATCTAAAATCGGGTATATATAAAATATCCTTCAAAATAACCACTTTATTATAATATAAAACAAGATCCAGCTCTCCCACTACAAGGGCCCATATTTGTGCTCCATTTCCTACGCGTAGTCCATGCTCGCCCTTCTGGAGTTTTCTTATCTTCCTAAACCCCTGCAAAGAGTTACAGATATGATCAGTGGCTCTAGAATCAACAATCCAAGTGGAAGTTGATCCAACCATTGAAATTGACTCTAGATAGAGAATAATACCTTTTTTCCAGTGTCCCTTCTGCCCGCACTTGAAGTATTTGCCTTTGGGCTTATTATGCTGGTTCTTAGGTTAGGCCGGTGCGTTTCTCTTCTTTTTCTTGAACTTCCTGTGCTTGGGTCCAATTCTGGAAGAAAAAGTTCTAACAATCATAGCCTTGGACTGTGGCTTCATGACCTTTTTTACCACTTGGTGCTCTTTCATTAACTCGGTTAAACTCATGTTTAACTTGTTTATATTATAATTTAACTTGAATTGAGGAAAAGAGCCCAGAAGAGATTCGAGAACCATGTCCACTTGGCTCTCGGGATCAATTACAGCCTCTAAGACTTCTGCTTCCTCAAAAGCAGCAATCATCTTGAGCATATGCTCTCTAACTGATGCTCCATCAACCATCATAGTGTTGATAGTCGTCATAAGAGCCTCCTGCCTTGTGGGCTGGCTTTTATCTGCGAATATCGTGACTAGTGATTGGCTAATGTTGTACGCAGTGGCCATGTACTTATATATAGGCTAGAGCACATTAGACATGGAGGCCAACATGTAACATCAAGCTATCTCGTTAGCTTTCTTCCATGCTTTCTCAGCCTCTCGTTCTTCAATGGTAGAACCCTCCTCGATAACAGGGCAGGTGTCGAAGAGAACATACTTATACTCCTTAGCAGTGAGTATTATGTCCAAGTTCCTTTTTCAGTCTACATAATTTAGACTCGTTAGCTTATTCTCACGGAAAATAACGGCCAAAGGACTAAAAGAACCTCCACCAACTATTTTTGAAAAATCGAAAATAAAAGAAAACTCAATTTGTGAAAAGCAAAATAATTTGTAACTTTATCCTCATATTAAATCTGATAATAGTTAACCCTATCACTATTATTTTTAATATGATTAATTTGGCTCTTAGAAAAACTGACATAACTTCTTGGGAAGATTAACATTTTCCTATGCTAAGTGTATTAACCATCACAAATTAATTTTCATTCTAGGTAATGATCTAGAAGATAACTCCATCGTGGGATGACTGTTTCTTCTCATTTCCTATGGACATTCCTCTTACTATAACCTCTAACATGAGCTGGCCGATCATAGCACATGTTCCTATTAATTACATCCATCTATTAATTCTAGATCTGTATGGTATCCCCATCCTATACGGGTTCACTCTCAGGGTGACGCGAGGGGGCCCACGATCTCTAATGAGGATCATGATGGAAGTCGTAGGGCCGTTGGAACCCCTTTCCTACTTAGTATTTTAAAATAAGGGTTTTCTTGGAAGATATCATTTGAAAATTTCAATTAAATTTTCTTTTAACTCATAAATAAAATATCTAAACCCATAAAAATTTTTATGTTAAGGTTTATACCCTTTGAGAAATTTTTTTATGGTTTAATAATTTAAAAAATTTTCAATAAAACCTTCGAGAGATTTTGATCTCAAGTTTAATTTGACAAAAATAATTTTTCTTGTTAAAAATAAATCAAAATGGTTTTCTATTTTAATTAACAAAAATATCTAAATCCAAAATATTTTCTATGTCAAGGATAAAATTATTTGAAAAAATAACCAAGAATTAATTTTTGTTCGAATTAAAATTAACCGTTTAATATAAGAAAAATATTTTTCTTTGTCAAAAATTCCCAAAGACTTTGATCTTTGAGAAAACGCTCACATAGGGTATAAAAAGAAATAAGTATGCTAGAAAATTATAAACGTTTTCATGCTTTTCTATTCTTTTAATCTAAGTGTTCAAATAATAGAATTAAACACATTAATTAATTAATAGTCTTGTTTAATCCTAAATTTCCTTTACTATTATTTTTCATGTAAAATATTAAAAGAATATTAACTATTGCAATAAAAATAACTTCGCCTGGTATGGAACCAAAAACTAAAATTTTTTTTTATTACTGATCCAGTGCACCTATCACACTGGATCATAGTCTATGGGAAAAACTCATGGACCACGATCCGGGTGGTGCCCATGACCTGCCCGCAGAACTACTCGCTACCTGCCAAGCTCAGTCAAAATTATTGACCAAAATTGGCGTAAAACCAATTTGCAAATTGGTTCCTCGCGGAAGAGGCTTTCTCGCGCGCCGCAAGGAAACTTTCCTAGCAATCTAAGCAGTGGTTCGGCTCGGCTCGACTCATCTTCTCCAACATTTTTTGCGATTTTGCATTTCTTCTTCTGGTTCTTTCATTCAGACAGCATATAAAACCACTTGACAAGCTCCTATGCCCTTTAAAACAGTGGGTTTACATGTTTCATCTAAGAAAGTAGTAAATTACAGTGTTCCTATACTTCCACTCGCGAAGCTTATACAGAGACTATCCTAAACCAGAAACGCGAAGGTTCACAGAAAACATCAAAAACAAATATTTTTTTTGTTTTAGTTAAGCCTAGCATGCTTCCTATATTTGCCAAACCATGGCTCTAATACCATTTGAAGGTTGAAATGGCAAAACAATGAAAATGAAAGCTTGCTTACTAAACAAAAAATTACAAAGCATCATGGAGGTTGTTTACCTCTGTGTTTGAATGAAGATGTAATGACTAAATATAGCTCTATAAATAGCTATATTTTACATTTTAAATATTTTCTAATATCACTATAATAAAATATTAACTCAAGGACAATGTTGCATTAGCAAAGTCTCCGACCTACAGATGTAATGACTAAAATACTTCTCTACGCATTGCCGTACACTTAGAGTGGAATGGTGTATTAACACCTCTCTAAAAGACATCTACCATCCTTAGATCTCTAGTCCAATGATCCACGACTCCTGGTATGTTTCCACTTTCCAAGAGAGCCACTCTAAAGCAAACATCCAAGTCATGTGTCTCCAGGGCCCTGGATATTTAGATCATTTGAACAGTCACAAGGGGTGATATAGTGAAGAAGTTATCTTGTACAAGTCTGTCTTAACTAACTAGTCACATATACCTAACATATAAGTATATCGGCTCTGCGAAAGAACTTCAACTATAGCATATCAAAGTACATGCTTCCACCTTTGTCAGATCACCAACTCATACTCCAGCGGTAGAGTATTAGTCCATGCTGTAGCAATAATTATCTGGGTTTCTTCTAAATAATACTTTTAGAAACCACTATTATAGGTCTTATTCTATGTATTCGAAATACACTCATGCTATGAAGTGAGTGGACTACTCACTGGCTAAAGGTAAGATATTTCCCATTTGGAATTCATAACATAATAATCTAAATATGATGAGATTCTCATTCTCATCAATCGGTTAAGACCAAACGTTTATGTGTTCAGTAATCCGTGATCCATACCTTATTGTGAAAGACCACCATTCACATAGATCACTTACTTAAACACAATAGGTTTTTTCCAAACACAAATCATGTACAAATAAAATGTAAATTCACAAACAAATTTTGAGAATAAATTCTTTTATTAATAAATTCGATAATTACATCAAAAACCTAGTCTAGAGGGCATACATTCTAACAAATTCACCAATTCACTCGACAAGCTATCTGCAAGCTATCTTTTGGGTCAGCTAGCCTCAGTTAGCAAGCTATCTTTTGGATTGGTTGGCCTTAGTTGGCAAGCTGTATTTTGGGTCAGTTAACCTTAGTTGAAAAACTATCTTTGGGTCAGCTGGTTAAGCTATCTAATGGCCCTGGTTGTCTACTGCTTGGCCATCTAGTCATTGGGTCAGCTAGTCGAGCTGTCTAATAGTCTTGGTTACGTGTTGTCTAGCTATCCAGTCGTCGAGTCATTTTTGCTTGCCAACAATATATAAGAAGACTTACTAAAGAATATTTTATAGTTAGTAGAGACTTTTTTAATTACTTTGTTTTTTATAATGGTTTATTTAATTTTAATTAACGATAAGAATTGATAAGTTACAAACAAATAAGCTTAAAGAGATATGTTTGTCATTTAAGTAAAATTAGGAATATAATTACAATTTGGACAAACTTGAAGGGGCAAAATGTAATTAATCCAAAAATAAAGCTAAGCTCGGAAAGGATATGTTCTCAACTGAGGCAATACGGCTTTAATTTTTCAACGTGTGTACATGTGTGTAAATAATTTTTGGTTGACAATATTGTCAAAGTAATTTTCCTCCTACTAGAGCAATTTTTGCCCTAATTACACCTTTGTCCTTCTTGTTATACTCAAATATATTCTCTAACTATTTCTCTAACTACTTCCCAAGTTATCTCTCCTCTTTCTCCTTTATCTTCTTTCTTATGGAATCTTACTCTCTATCTACTCGTAGTTCTCTCTCTCTCTCTCTCTCTCTCTCTCTCTCTCTCTCTATGAATCTTTGCTCTCTTTTCTAATCTTCTCTCTCTACTTTCTCTCTCATCTCTCCTCTTTCTTATTTCCCACTATCTCTTTAATCTTCTCTCCCCCTCTCCCCTCCCTTTCCACTTTGTTCATCATTCACCTATCTAGTTTCTCTACTATCTCAATTTGGACATAGTCTTCTTCTTTTCTTTTGTCCAATAACAAACAATGTTTTTCTTTAAATAAATTTTGCATTTGATTTTTTGATTGATCAAGAAATTCTCATGAAAGCCTATGGCCAGAAAGCTATTGAAGAGTATTTTGCATAGAGGAGTTGTATATAAAAGAATTGAAGAATGTTAGGAAAGGGTGCAATAGGAAAATGAAAATGCTATTGAAGAAAATGATAATGTCAATCAAACAATGAGAAAGGGTTAAGAGGATATGAATGAAGAAAGTTTTACAGGTGTACAATTAAGATATGATAACTTGCAATACGAGAAGAGTGAAAAAGATAGAGGTAGAAATTGTGCAAATGATTCATGAATAACTAGTATTAATACTTCTTCCACTGCAATGAAGTTATACAAGTGATTCTAGAAGAAGGTTGCTAGCGATCAACAAAATCCATACCTAACCATGGGAAGGGAGAGAGAAAGGAGAGAGAATAGGGGAATTGTGAGAGAGAATAGGGAACCGTTAGGAGAGAGAAAGAAGAGAAATGGTAAGATTCTGTAAGAAAGAAGACAGAGAGGGGAGATAACTTAGGAAGGCAAAATTTTAGAATGAGAAAAAATTATTTAGAGAATATATTTGAGAGGATCAAGAAGGATAGATATGTCATTACAACAAAAACTGCTCTGACAAGCGGCAAATTGCTCTAGCAATATTGTCAACCATAATTTTTCCGTCTCTCAATTTAGCTTATGTGTTATTAGAGTGAAAAATGGAAGTATTTGGAGAGAAGTAAAGAAGAAAAGGTATATATTTAGTGGGGAGTAAATATGGAAGGGAAATAAATTGTAACAAATCTTTCCCTCGTATTTTGAAGGAGTTGGAAAGTAAGGTTAAAAAGACAAATATATATACTTTTATTTGTACTTTTCTATTATTGAAATAATAAATATAATAGATGTATTAGTAAATTCAATGCAATAAGAAATATTTCATTTATTTTCCTTCCATTGCAACTAAATAAAATAGAAATAAATACAATTTACCTCCCCTCGAAGAAGTAAAAGTGTCACTTTTCCTCCTCTTTTCTTTTTATAAACAAAACAAAGTGTTAGCAATGCTACCTTTTAAAGACAATTTTAATCACTCTCCAACACAAATAAGTTATTTATAGATAGATTTTGTTGGCCTTTGAATGGCTTCTCTCCTTGTGGCCTTCGCTGAGTTCCTTCCAATGGATTTTCCACTTTCTTATATGAAGTATTAGAAATCTTGAAGATTTAAAATCCTTCTAAGCAATAAAAACTGCAATAATTTTGTTGATATTAACAAGCGTCGTAGACACTAGAAAGTAGAAATCAAGGCAGGATGTTAGAATTTTGTAACTTGCCCTCCATGAAAACATGGAAGAAATTGATTTCAAATATTTCTAGCATCACTCTAATCCTTGGGGCAATGATAGGCAGACAAATCATCAAAGAGAGCAACAACATCTTAAAGATCAGCATTTAAACTCAATAAAAGAAGGACCAAAGATGTCTATGGATATGGATTAGTAGAGGAGGAGAAGAAGGTGGAAAGGGGAAGGGAAAACAAGGGGGGAAAATAGAATAATGACATCATTTAAAGGGAATAGAGGCATAATTTAAAGGCTAATGCAAAATGACCAGATAGTATTAGAATTGACATTGTGCTCATCACATGTCTGAGGAAATTGGGAGTTGATCATCTGTTAACTGAGAGAAGAATAAAATTTGAAGGATATAATAGTTTGAAGATAAGGAGATATCACTTTTAATTGGAAGGTAAAAGGTTAGATTTTGAACAATTTTGGAGTACATCAAAATATTTTGCCCTATCTATTTAAAATAATTCCTTGGTTTTAAAATAATTGTGGTATAAGATTTTTGCACAAAAAATAAGGAATTGTTATAAAATATGGGTAGTGTTAAAAAAAAAAATCTACACACTACACACTAATAAAACTCTAACTATTCTTTGCACAAGAATTTCTTCAAATCTCTCTCTTTCTTTCTCTCACAATTTTCTCACAATCACAATTCTTTCTTTCACAAAATGATAGTGTATTACAAGCTTAGAGAATAGCTCTATTTATAGAGTTCTTAATTAGTAGAATACATCATGAAATACATCATCTTTCACTAATCTTAATTAGTGGTGTCTCCACTAAATAATGGTCATCTATAAAAATTCATAATTAGTGGAGTTTTCACTAATTAGTGGAGCTTCCACTAATTCCCTAATAATTTATATAAATCCATAATTAGTAGAACTTCCACTAATTCACAATATATCATTACAAGAATGTATTACTAAATCCTGAATTATAAAGTAAAGGAACTATATTATTTTTTTAAAAATTAGAAAACTAATTAACATAATGATTTAATGAAGTATTATAACAAATAGGATAAGAATATAAGAAGAAAAATATAATAAATACATTCTTGAAATTCTAAGGCGGCCGGTATATGAAGCATCCCCTCTTCCCCCCTAAAGCCACAGTTATTTTAAAATGATGGCAGTACTATTTTAGGAAGAAGTAGGAGAGTCTTTTATATTGCAAAACTTGAGAAAATGTTTTTCCCCTAAAAACCTAGATGAAAAGGAACTATTTTTCTTACTTTAGATATTAACATTTTTCTTAAGGGGAAAAAAATTCCTAGCAGTTCAAGAAAAAAAAAAAAAAAACCTTGATGATCTCCGAAATTCAATCACTAAACAAACTAAACTCTGCATAAGTGGGTAGTTGTCTAAATGTCAAATCCTTTGTTATCTTTTGTTTTGCTATGGGTTTACATATACGAATTTATCCCCCACAATGAAGAAGAAGAAGAAGAAATGTTCATCAACGTATTATGCATTTTAAGGAAAAAAAATATGCAGGTTTGGCATTTTATGTATTATATTATGAGTTTGTTTGACAAAATTGAAATTTGAATATTTAAGTACTGAAAATTGAAATTTGATATCTGAAGTCTAAATGTGAAATTTGAATTAATTATAATTCATTTTTATATTATATTTATTACAATTTAAATTAAATATAAAATAATTATTATTATTATATAAGTATTTAATATATTTAGACTTTATACTTAAGTAACTTTCCTTTTACTTAAACTTTATAATGGATTTTAGTACTTCTTAATCAATTAAGTGATAATAAAAATTTATTATCAAACTTAATTGATTAAGTACTTAAATTTTCTATTATCAAACACACTTAATGAAATAAATACTTAATTAATTAATTTTAAGTGTTTAATTGAATTATCAAATAAGTGCTAAGTCTCATTCTATTTTGACATTAAAAAAGAATTATACCAAATATATGTGTGTGTGTATATATATATATATATATATATATATATATATATATATATATATATATAAAGAAATGGCTAAATCCACACCTCTCAAACTTAAATCTATACCTCTATCTATTAATATTTATCAATTAGACAGAAAGTGTCATTCCCTATTCTTATTTCCAATCAACTATGCTATTTTTTTAAATGTAAATTAATTATTCTAATAATAAATAATTAATGAAAGTTGAATAGTTACTAATTATATTTTTTTTTTCTAATGTGTGTTATCAATAGGCTCTATTTTTTTTTTTTTAATCTTTGATATGTCTTCTATTTTATCAATATTTTACTTTTATTAATAAAATACATAGTTTTAAGAACAAATAAATTAATATTTTTTAATCAAATAAAATCTTATATTATACTTACTATATACTTTCATAAGTTTCACAAAGTATGAATGAGAAATGAAAAGAAATAAAACTTTCAACGTATGATAAATATACACTACAGAAAAATCTTCATTTGCGACGAAGTTTTTGCGATGGCTATAGTACCGTTGCTAATTAGCGATGATTTTGCGACGATAACAGATAAAATCGTGAGTTGACCAAAACCATCACAAAATCGTCGCCATTTGCGAGGGTTTTGCTATGGCTAGAATGCCCTCGCAAATTAGTGAGGGTTTTGCAACGGTTAATTTTTTTTAAGAATAAAATATTTAAACAAGAAAGAAAATTGTTACAACTGTCGCAAAATCTTCGCAATTAGCGACTATTTTACAACAGACTTTTTATATATTTTTTTAAAAAAAAATCTAATTGGTGGACCGTTGCAAAACCTTCGCAATTTTGTGAGGGGTTTTGAGAGGATTCATAGCCATTCGTACCAAAATCCTTGCAAATTGCGAGGGTTTTGCGAGGGATTTTTTTTGTTTTTAAATTTGGCCCTCACAAGACCCTCACATATTTTGCCAGGGCCACAGCTTTGGGTGAAAAATTCCCTTGCAAAACCCTTGCAAAGCCGTGAAAAATTCCCTCGCACAGCCCTTGCATGCGAGGGGTTTGCGGGGGAATTTTTCATCCAAAGTCGTGGCTCTTGCAAAATCTTTGCAATTTACGAGGGATTTTTTGTTCTCAAAACTTAGTTTGAGAGGGAATTTTTCGCCCAAAGCCATGATCCTCACAAAATCTTGACAATTTGCGAGAGATTTTTTGTTCCCAAAACTTGACCCTCACAAAACCCTCGCAAATTGCGAGGAAATTTTTCACCCAAAGCTGTGATCCATGCAAAATGCCAAATTTCCTGTAGTGATATGAGGTTCAATTTTTGTAAAAGTCATTATTTTTTAATAATTTAATTCGTACATAATTTCATACACTTAGATTAGTTGATATTTACTCAAAAAATTTAACATTGTTTAAAAATAAAATAAAATAAATAAAATTTTTAAATTAATAGAGGAGAATGACACTTTTACCTAAATAATATATGTAGATTTAGGTTAGAAGGGTATGAATTTAACCTCTCCCTATAAAAAATAGAATAACCTTTACCTTCTAACTATTCCCTCCACGTATTGAAATTAAAAAAAAAAAAAAATGATTCCAACTGGAAGGAGATTTTGGGCAGAAATACCATTACATTGCAACCAAATTTGCCATGAGGACAATCCCCTTCCTTTCCATTTCGCTAGTAGGATTAAAGTAAACTGTACGGTATTAGGATATTCTGTCATTCAACAAATTTCTCTAATTGAGTTTTTTCAAATGGGCTAAATTCGATTATTTTCTTTTAAAAAAAAATGTTTCCCAATTCAATCTTTTTCCCAGCTAAAATGACCTAAAATATATTCGAAATTTTCAGTCAAATCCTTTCGTTCTTTTTCTAATGATTCGACCAAAATTTAACTATTTAACTGTAATTTTTTACTCCTTCTGTTCCAATTTTTCTGTCGCCAATAACCGAATTTTACATACCAAGAAAAGTAGTTAGTTTCCAAATTTCAAAGAATATTTTAGTTGAATTCTCAAAATTACCCTCACATGCTTATCTCTCTAATTTACTCTAATTTGTTAAGCAATTACTACTATCTCTCTCATATTTTGTTTTTCGAGAAAAATAAAGGCATAATATTTTCACAAATACAATTGTTATAGAGTATTTTTATTGGGAATAGATATCAAAATTAATAATGGGTTACTATTCAACCACTAATTTGATTTTTCGTAATCCCAACAAAGAGTTGAAAAGAGAAGTAATGCTAATATTAATAAGGGAAATTATGGAAAAAAGATAAATGTCTTATAGGCATTAGAAAACGACAGATAATAAAGAACAAAGATAAGCGACAAATAAATAGGAACGGAGGAAATATAATTTTAAAAAAAAATTGTAGGGGCAAAGATGTAATATGAGTTAATTTGTATTTTTTTTTTCTTTTTGTCTCACTTTTTCCTTCTGGTAAAATATTGCAGGATGAATGGGAAAGGAAGGAAAAATAAAAAGAAAGACAAGAAAAGAAAAAAAAAAAGTATAATTCTATATTTACATTTTAAAATTTTATTTTTAACATTTAGTCCAATCAAACAGTTAACTTAGCCAAAACATTGAAAAAGAGACAGAGAAGTGTGATTAAAAATTTTGAATATTTTTGGCAGACATTTTCACCATAAAAAGGATTAAATTACAAAATCTATTATTTTTAAAGGTGTAATTAAAATTAACGCTTTTCAATCTGATGAAAGTGACACATTGATCTACTAAAAAAAAATTACCTTTCTAAATTTAGAAAAAGCTATAAACCCCTAAGTTAAGAAAAATTCTAACCGGCACTAATAATCTATGAAACATGTGACTTATATGGCATATAATATAAATTGTATAATACAATTCACTAATACATTTAATATATTCATATTTTATATAAGAATTGCTATTAATAATTGATTCTTTTACCACCCTGAGACAATACTGTAGTAGCCTCACAGGGATGGGTCAACCTGAAAAAGAAAAAAAAATGGAAAAAGTTATGTGCTTCAAGAGGCGAAACGTTTTTAAAGTAAAATGGAAACCCTTTCAATCCAAAATCCCGTGGGAAAAGGAAATAATTTCCAAAAAAAAAAAAAGAAAAGAAAATTCCTAGAATGAATAGGTGTTTTTCTTTTTGGGTAATTCAATAGAAAGTGTTCAATTATAAGTAGGTCTTCTGCTCGATCGCAAAGAACAACGATTCCGTTATCAAACGAAACAATGGTCCTCAAGGAAAGGAAAGGGGCAGACAAAAGAAGAGCCGAAGCGGCAAAAGCCCGGAAAGCAGCCGCTGCCGCTAAAGCTGAAGCAATGTGGGAAGCGCGTAAGGTTGGTCGAACGGATGAACACAACAACAGGCGAGATGCAGAACACCCAAAGTCGGGCGCGGTGAAGAAGAGGGATAAGGCTTCACAGAGGCGATATGAAGTTTCTGATCGGAAAGCTAAAAACCGCAGGATAGCGCAGCTGGAGGAGGAGGAACTCGAGAAAAGCTTGTCATTAAAGAAGCTGGGCAGAGAGAAGGCTACTAAAGTCACTGCGGCCGAGCTTCAAATCAGGAGGGAGCTGCAGCAAGAGGTCATTCGGAGGAAAATGGAGGAGAAGAATAGCCGAATCACGGAGGAGGAAAAATACAGTAGGATAGTTGAAGTGAGAAATACAAATAAAGATGAATGGGTTATCGATGCGCACACAATTGATGAAGCCATCAATCAGTTGTCCATTGCTGATGATTATATGAAGGATTCCAGGCTTAGGTTACTATATAGGGCTTTTGGAGAAGGTCAGATTACGAGACTGAAGCAAGAAAAACCAGGGCTCTCGGATTCTCAGTACAAAGATATGCTATGGAAGAGATCTGGATACGCGGGTGAAAAGGATTCTGTAATTTCAAGCCCACAGAACAGCGAAGCACGGAATTGCCGCCGAAAAGCCCTTGTTTTTCAAGAATTCTTACATGGAGCGTAAACCAACATTGATGAATTATACTGTACCACTTATGTTCATATAATATAATTTATTAATACAGTTGATCCATATTAGAATTTTCCTTATTTTGGAAAGCCTCTGAAATATTATCCCCTGTTTGCTTTTCCTTAAATGCTTTCGAAAGTTTGTTTGCTGTTTTCTATTGTTCCATAAATCTCCTTAGGTTGGTTACTTGAGAATTTGCTTGAGCTTAGTTACTATATTCGTGATTTATACTATACGCTAATTTTAAAAAATTAAAATTCGTTAAAATAGATTTTTTCAGTACGCTATGATACTTTGATATGTTAAAAGTCATAATATGAAAATTATATATTATAGCGTATCACTACTTTCAATCCCTTTTTAAGGAGTGGTAACAGCAGTGAGGATGAACTAAAAATAATCTCTATCGTGTCTATTTGTCATCTTAATGATTTTTAAATAAATATTTATATTTTATTTCATTGCATTTTTTTTTTGAAAAAAAAGAAAAATTCATTAGATAGAGAAATCAACCACATGACAAGACCACCGAGACTATATTTGATTGCATATTTTTATTGAATAAAGCTTGTGTATTATTTTTATTTTAAAAGAAATTGTATTATTTTCCTCTGAATGTTTTATTTTAAAAATAAATAAAAATACATTTTTAATTTTAATTAAATACAATAGAACTCTCCTTCAAAAAAAAAAAAAAAAATTGAAACACACACGTATATTTCTTTATTCTTCTCTATAGTTGTTAATGCCAAGACATTAGCGTTCATTGACGTAGTCAATAGACTATTTTTTTTTAATGGGAATAAATAAAGGTTTCAATCGTTATTACTTAAATTTATGTAGATTGAAGAAATAGGGGTAGGCACAGACGTAATTTTAACATCACAAAAATCCCTATCATCTTCTACTTGTTCTTTCCACATCTTTTCTTCCAAGGCCGCCGCAATTTCCTCTCCCTCTTTTCTTCCTCCAAGGCCGTTGCAACCTCTCTTTCTTCTTTATTTCATTTCGTTCGCTAAATCTCCTCCCTTCTTCTTGTTGTTCCAAAACATAGCCTTTATGTCCTCTGTTCCCCATGGCCGCCGCTCCTCTATTCCCCATTGTCGCCGTATCTCCTCTCCCTCTTTTCTTTCTCCAAGGCCGCGACCATCTGTATTTATTCTTTATTTCATTTCCTTCGCTATTTTCTTCCATCCTGTTATTGGATGATTGGGTTCGCTCATCGCAGCGAACTGGAACGTGAATTCGAGCGAATTTCAACATCCTAGTACAATCGATTCTGCGATTCGACACCAAAAGGAGCGAATCTGGTAACTATGTGCTTGAGAAGTCAGATGGAAATAAGGTTTCAGCCCAATTCTGAAACTAATGGCCACCTCTCCATGGAATTTCTATATGGAAAGATTTTTTTAATATTTTTTTTAAGTGCAGAATTGACCATACCGGCAGTATGGTCTCCTTCAATTGCTACTATTTGCCCTTTCTTCGCAGACAGATTTTTTTTTTTAAGACTTTTATTTATTTATTTATTTTTGGGGGGGTGTTGATTGACGACTTAGGCATCACTGAAATTTCCTGTTGGCAACACTGAAATATTGCAGATTTCATTTCACTCATGTCTTTAACAAAAATTTTTTACCTTCGACAAAGCAAGTGGGAAGTTAGAATAGTTTAACAGTAAAGTTAGTGCATAAACTTTGTTCCGCGATTAAACATCAGATTCTACCATCAGATTTAACTCAGCATCCATGGCCATGTTGGATAGCGAGATTGAATCCTCCTAAGCTTGCTAACAACTCGGCATGAAACACAGACGTAGGTCCAGTGATATGCTTGTAGAAAAATAGAAGAATCTTCCCAGAAGAGTTTGGGATTAAAGCAGCCATATTTGCTTGAGGAGTCCATGACCAGCAATGGTCAGTGGGCCGGTTCGGCTTGCCGGGCTCGGCCCGTGCAGCCGAACCACCCATTGTGTCCGGTCCGAGTCAGGGGGTAAAACTGCTGGCCCATCACGGGCCGGTCCGTCTGGGGAGAGCTGTTGCCAATGGCTCTCTAAGTTTTGTTTATTGTATTTCAGTCCCTTAACGGTTGAAATATATATTTTTTTTATATTTTAGTCCCTAACGGTTATATTTTCTTTTTTAACCCCTAAAACTCTATAAATACTCTCAATTCAACTTAAAATTCATCAAACACTCTTCAATTTTCTCAAATTCTCCATTTTTTCTACAAAAAATATTAGAATAGAATTTATTTTTGTATTATATTTTTTCAATTCTTCAAGAAAGTCTTCATATTTTTTAAGATTGTTGAGTAGTGGAATAGTAGATACTGGATACAAGAAGTAAAAAACTCCACAAAGTATTATTATTCTTGAATCTTGGTCATCAACGAGTTAGTATTTCTTAATCTTACATTCTTATATTTTGGCTTTATTAATTATTTATTTGTTTTAGTTATTTGTTTAATTTTTGAGCTAATTTATTTTTTATATTTTTCAATTATCTTATTTCATTATTTGTTAATACTTTATTTTTTTGAATTTTTTTTTGAATTTTGATTGCTTTTTTTTTTTTTAAAGAAATAATGGATCCAAATCAATATCATCATTTTTCTTCATCCCAATCATCTGCAGATTTTGATTTTAATATAATTCTAACTTTGAATTTAATAAATAATGAAATAGGTAATGAAGATAAAGGTCCTAGTATGCCTAGTGTTAGGGTTTCACAATCATAACCTACTCCAACAATTAATCCTGACGAATTTAATATAGGTGAGGATGGTGTTGAAACAATGGATGTTACAACTAAAGCAAAAACATCGTAAAATTTGTAGGGTGGTATATGCACATAAGAATGAAGGAGGGATGTGAACATTAGTTAGACATATGAAAAGGTCACATAATGATTGGTTAGAAAACTTACTTAAACAACAACAAATACGTACTACATGAGGTCAAATTATTGGTAATTTTCAATATGATCATAAAAAAAATAGAAGTGCATTTGCTAAAATGATTGTTCAAACTAAATTACCTTTTAATTTTGGAGAAAATCCACATTATCAACAATATATGCAAAATAATTATTAACCAGCAAGGAAAAGAATTCCTAGAACAATGTTAAAAAATGATATAATAAAGATATATAAAAAAATGAAAGAGTATCTAATTGTTATGTTTGATTCTTGTAATTGGAAATTTGTTCTTACTTGTGATGGTTGGACTGCAATTACTAATAAATCTTATTTGTGAATTACATGTCATTGGATAGGTCATGATTGATTAGTACAAAAAAGAACTATTTGTTTTAAATTATTTAAATATCCTCATGTAGGTAGTAGTATAGCTAGAATGATTACTCAAATATGTCGTGAATATAGGATTTTAAATAAAATTATTTCTATTTCTTTAGATAATGCTTTAAATAATAATTTCGCCATAACAATTTTAAAAAATACTATGAATCCTATGTTAGATGGTATTTTATTTCATACTAGGTGTGCTTGTCATATACTTAATTTGTGTGTTAAAGAAGGATATAAATATATTGATGATATTGTTAATATAATTATAAATGTTGTTTTATTTATTAAAACCTCCCCAACTAGGCAACAAAATTTTAAGGCATTATGCCGAAAACAAGGTATATCTTTTAAAAAAATTAGATTAGATTGTAAAATTAGATGGAACTCAACTTTAGATATGTTTAAAAGTATTATACCTTTTTAAAACCAACTTATTGAATTTATAATAGTAATAATTTTCAACCTCCACTAACTGAAACTCATTTTGAAAACTGTACTACACTTTCAACATTTTTATTTATTTTCAAAGAAGCTACTGAACTTTTATCGGGATCTTATTATCCATTGCTCATCATATTCTTCCAACACTTACTAAGGTAGCACATATTTTTTGTGAATATATGTATCAATCCCCAATATGGTTTTTTTATGAGAAGTATGTTTGAAAAATATAAAAAATATTATGAAGATATTCCTATTTTATATTATATGACATTGTGTATGAATCCTAGAGTAAAGACACCTGGTTTTCATAGTATTATTGAATATTTATATGAAACATTAGATTTTGATGAATCACAAACACTTAAACAATGTATGATAAAAGATATAAAAGATAAAACAGCTAAAGCTTTATCTGACATGTATAATTTGTATGAGTTTGAGTCTTCTTGTTCTAGTTCTCCTAGTTTAAGTAGGCAAGCTTCATCATCTAGTAATCACTTTCAACCTCTGCGAAAATCTACCTCTTCAATTTCATCAGTATTTAATCCATGAGGTATTATGAAACGTAAAAAAAGATCGACTACTACCTACAACGAGATGGCAATTTATGAGATGCAACCCTTGATAGAAAATGAAGATCAATGTTTTGATATTTGTGGTTGGTGGAAGGCTCATGTAAGTCAATACCCTATTTTATCTAAAATGGCACGTGATCTTTTGACACCACCAGTCTCTATAGTGCCATCGGAAAGCGTCTTCAATGAAAGCGCTAGAACAATCGATGAAAGAAGATCTCGATTGGCTCCTCAAACTTTAGAGATGTTAATGTGTTGTAGTAGTTGGTTTGCAGCCGAAGATAGGACGACTAATTCGTAGATTATTGATGATGACTCAGATGATGAATGTGGTGAACCAAGTAGTTAGTTTAGAATTTTTGTAATTAGAAATTTAGGATAATTAATATTATGTATTAATTTTATTTTTAGGATATTTATTATATTTTTAAATTTTAATCATTGTAATATTTTTAAAAGGTTTAGGCATCAAGTCCCCCTCTTATGTAATCTTTATTTTATTAATTAATAAAACAGGTAGGGGTCCAAGCCAAACCCCTCACCACTTCAAGGTGGCTTTTTTATAATTTTAAAAAATTATATTAAATAGGAAAAAAAAAAAGAAAAAAAGAGGAATAAGCCCATGGGTCGGAACGCACCGGCTCGCGGGCCTCACAAGCCAAGGGCTCGGGCCGTGCCGGTCCCAAAGCCTCTAGCCCAGGGACCGGCCCGCACTCCAGGTGGGCTGGTCTTCGGGCCCGGCCCGGCACGACCCGAAATCGTGCGGGCCGGCCCATTAGCCAGTGCTATCCATGATGCATTCACAAGTCCTCACTTTGGGGTTCTCCATTTTTCTATTAATTCATGCCGATCTAAGCTAGCTACTCATAGTTGAGAAAGCCTTTCCTTCCGGTTCCTAAGATGCTCTTCCACCGAAGCCTCCAATCTAATGCAAATAGAATTAGCTACTTGTTGCGGTTGCACTTGAAAATATCCCGACTTCTTATCTTGCTAGATGAATGTCGATTCTTTTGTCCAGAACCCGAATAGGAATATGATTGGACATGTCCAAAAGTGACCATAAAGATGGGATGAGCAACAGAAGTAATACACAAATATATAAAAAGAGGAAAGAAAAATAAATAAATAAAATAGAATACAAAATTTAACGTAGTTCGATCTCTCAATTAGACCTACTTCCACGACCTACGAAAGGAAACACTCCACTATATAATTTTTAGACGGATAAAATTACAAACCCTCAAAAAATAACTCAAGGTCTAAAAATTTCCTAATTTACTAGGCTCAATGAGTGGTGTATTCTCCCCAAAACAACACTAATCTATTTATGAGTGGTAGATGTTTTTACTCTTCTTTCTCCCTTGCACAACCAGACAGCTCCCTTTATATATTTTGCAAGACTTCCCAACTCCAACATACTTGTTTCCTTTTGATGCCATCACACCTAATGAAATAATGTTGACACTAGAATCAAGAACATACCTTACATTATGAAGTATTTTGACTTCATTATGTGGAGCTTAAGGCGGACTCGTCCAACGCCTTCAACCTTCATCTTGGAGTTGTTTTTCATATTGATGTGGCCAAAATTCTCCAATTACAAATCATCGAACATGTCTTGGTCCTTGCAAATATACAAGTCTGATGCAGAGTTTATTATCCAATTTGAATGCTCTACATCAATAGTATCATCCGAACATTTCATCAATAATAAATCATTGCCTATGACCATATTTGTAAAGGAATCACTTACTTTAGCTTTGCCCTTCATTTGTTTTTTTTAGAGCTCTTAAAGCTTCTTTCATTTTTGGGCAACGACTTTGGATGTGACCAATCTCCCTACAGTAATAGCACTTAAGATTGCTATTATCACTATGTTGGGATTTTCTTCTTCCTTGATCACATATTCTTTTGTTTTAACTCCTCCATTTTCTTGAACTCTCTGTAGCTAGTACTCGACTATCTTCAAATTAATTTTCTTTTATTATCTAGTGATTTTCTTTTAAAGGCTTCGACACCTCATTCAGTTACAGTGTACTTTTTCCTACTAGCAGTGACTGCACTAATGACGTATAAGATTTGGGTAGAGAAGCCAATAAGAGCAATGCTTTCTCTTTATCTTCAATCTTCTCCCCTAAATATTCAAGTCGAAATACTAACTCATTAAATTTATTCATATGGTCAATAATGTTATCTCCTTCTTTCATCTTAAGCGAATATAGATCTATCTTCATCTTCAAGTGGTTAGTCAGTATCTTCGATGCATGATTTTTATCTAAAGTCTCTCATATCTTCTTAGGTGATATCTCCTTTAACACTGTAACTTGAATATATGGAGCCAATGCTGATCGAATAGTACTATCCGTATTTTTCTAAATAGTACTCCAATATGAATTATTCATCCCTTCTGGCTTCTCATCTTCTAATACAGAATCAAGACCCTACTGCACTAAGTAGCCTTAAGTTGTGCATTGCCACAGAGTGTAGTCAATCTTTCTATCAAATAGTAGAGGTAAAATCTCATTCTTTATATATGTGATATTTAAAGAATCTATAATAAAATACCTTACCTTCACATGACACAAAAATAAAATTACCTCTTACTCAAAATTATTGATGAAGCACATCTTGCTTCTTTTCTCTCCTCCATAGGCCCGAACCTTACTTTCCTCCCAAACCATAACCATTACTCTTCTCCTAAGCTAGAACCAGTCTCTGATACCACTTGTTGGGATGGACAACAGAAGTAATACATAAATATATAGAAAGAGGAAAGAAAAATAAATAAATAAAACAAAATACGAAAATTTAACGTGGTTCGATCTTTTAATTAGACCTACATCCATGACTCCCGAAAGAAAAACACTCCACTATGTAATTTTTGAACGGACAAAATTACAAACCCTCACAAAGTAACTCTAGACCCAAAAATCTTCCAATTTACTAGGCTAATGAGTTGGTGTACTCTCCCTAAAACAACACTAACCTATTTATAAGGAAATCTTTCTTTACCCTTTTTAAAACTATCCCATGTGAAATTGAAAAATACTTAACACATAACTCTTTGTCAAAGCTAGTTAGGATTTAATGGTAACATTAACACTTGGATATATAAGAGTAGTTTGCCCTTTCTTTTTCTTCTATATATCTATATTTGCAGTGAGAAACAATCAGCATCCATCTCCAACCAATAATGGATCACAATGACAGGTTTCCTTCCTCAGATACCATGGATCACAATGACGGGTTTCCTTCCTCAGATACCAGGTTTCACGATTACAGTGACATACAAAAAAATCTTAGAAATAGGCATAGCAGTTTTGGATCGACAGCCACAAGATTTGAACAGTCCCGCGTTCATAGACACCGTTATCCTCCGTAACAGCAGCAACATCCCTATTTCAGAAACTCCTAGAGTCGCCGCTCTATGGGAGATGCGCAGGTCTCGAGCGTTGATCCAAATCTTGACTGTTTTATTCCACTACAATATGCTTTTGGTAACAGTTCACAGTTTCTTAATGCCTATTATCGAGGGCATGGGATTCCAACGAGACATGGTTGTGCCTGGTGCCAAAGCATTCCCTTGCAACATGATTTGTATACTACTGCTCTACCTCTCAATTGTTGGTATCCTCCTCCTAATCATCACTGGAATTTGAATAATGAGCAAGCATGGGAAATAAATTATGGGACAGGAAGCAATATTATGTCTGGAGAGGATCTAATAAAAAATTATGTCTATGAACCTAGTCAGGAAAATAGTATCCAATAGGAGATTCAAAGACTAAACGGGCAAATAAATTTCATTCAGCTCCATCTTCACATCCACTCTCCTCTGCTGTCTATGGAAATCACTGACGAACATGATGAAGATGAGACTGAAGAGACGCAAAATAAATGATGGTCTGACTGAGCAAACAATCTTGGACTGTCTAAACACAAAAATTCATCACAAATCTACCAATGAAGAAGCTGAGATTTGTGTTGTATGCCAGATTGAGTATGAAGAAAACGAGGTTTTGGGATGTCTTGACTGTGGACATGAGTATTGTTGAAAATGGCAACTTTGGGAGTTAATAATTTTTAACTCATGATTAGTTAGCCTAAAACAATTAATGAGAATTGTTCTTGACATGTTAGAGATTGTTTTGATTGTGGTAGAAGCCATTTTCATGGTGGGAATCCATAATTAAATGTTGTTAAAGTTGGGCTCGGGCTATGTTTTCACGATCCTCTATTTTTATTTGGCCTAATTAATTAACTCTAACTTGAAAATGAATAGGAAACATAAAATCTGGTAAAGGAATTAGGACTTCCTAATCCGAATTGGGTTTTAATTTTCCTAAGGCGACATTAAAAGAGGGAACAGAGCCGCCATTAGGGTGAACCCCTTTTCGAGCTTTTTTGCATCTTGCAAGAAAATTCGCCACTCCGGTTCTCTCTCCGTGATCCATAATTTTTGTCTTATCGGGACCGGCGAACTGAGGGGATTTTCGAGGTGATCATAGTTGGTGTGCGTCAACAGTGATCTGAGACCGTCTTATCCTGCAAGAAGAGTCGCTGTACCCATCGCACCGGAGTGGGGCGAATAGCTTCTTGAAGGCAAACCAGTATTAGACTGATGATTCGGTCAGCAGTGCAGTACGTTGCGGCGCAACTTGTCCAGAGGAGTGCCAGCGCTAGGTACGTTCTGGTAGAACCGCGAGCAAGTCAATCAGGTATACTATTGATTTGTTTATTAAGTGTGAATTCTGTCTAGTTACATTACGTTTGGACTGTGTGGCCTTGCCGGCATTGTTAATATTTGATAATTGCAATTGTTAGAGCCCTGGTCGGGTATAGGCGGTGCTTGTTCAATTCAGTTGAGTTGCCTATCTGTGCTCGTAGGTACTCTGGTTAACTAACAGTCTTCAAGAAGCTATTCTGCAATTATATATGTGTGTGCAATGGCCAGTTCGTCAAGTACTGCATCTGCTGCGTATAAGCCTTTGGTTGACTTGAATGGTTTGCCGGACAAGTTTGGTCCGAGTGCAGATTTCAAGCGTTGGCAACAACGCATGAAAATTTGGTTGACCATGAGGGGCTTATTATCAACGAGTGCGGATAGACAGAGCCTATCCAATCGAAAGGTATTCTAGAGTAGTCGAGATTGCTTGCGTGGGATGAACGGAATAATGTAGGCGGAGGGGCAATCACGTCGGCATTGACAAATGCTCTCTTTGATGTCTCATCGTTCGAGTCATACACAGCAAAGATGCTATGGGATGAACTAGATAGGAAATATAATACCGAGGATCAAGGTCCGGAAAGGTATTATGTCTCCAAATTCTCGAAGTTTCGGATGGTTGAGGGTAAGTCCGTGATCGAACGGACTCAAGAGTTGCAATTGATTATTCATTCTCTTCATGAATCGGATATGAAACTTCCGAGAAGTTTCAAGTGATGTCGATGATAGAGAAATTTCCTAAGTCTTGGGAGGACTTTGGTATGTCCCTCAAACACAAGACGGAGAAGATTTCTCTAAACGATCTGATGAAATCAATATCCATTGAGGAGTAACATAGAAAGAATAGTCATATTGTACCTATGGAGTCTAATGTCCATATTGTGACTGCTGGGAAGAAGAGCAATAATCAGAGGAATGTGGGGGTTAACTCAAACTCTAAAAACATAAATAAGACAAAAGGCAAGGCCAAGAAGAAACCGAAAGCAAACAAACCTTGCTGGAATTGTGGTCAGGTTGGACATTGGGTTAAGGACTGTCCGTCTAAAAAGTCCAAAGTCAAACAAGGATCAAATTCTGAAGCACAAGTCAATGTGGTGGTAGAGGATACTAGTCAAGCGGAGGCTGATTTGAGTACTCACCTTATCGAGGTTTGTACCATTGAGGTCGAGACCGGCATCACTACTTCCAATGATGATGAAAGGTATGTTTCGTTAACCCGTAAGTCTTTACTATTTATGAGCCACTTGAATGGCTGGTTGATACTTGGAGCAAATGTGCACGTTTGTGCTGATAAATTGCTTTTTGTATCTTACCAGCCTATTAAAGGAAAAACTGTGAAGATGGGGAACTCAACTGCAGCCAATGTGTTGGGGATTGGACACGTGGACTTGAAGTTTCCTTCAGGGCGTATTCTTTCTCTTCATAGGGTGCAACATGTTCCAACAGTTTGTAGGAATATTCTTAGTGGTTCATGTTTAGTTAGAGAGGGTTATGAACTTACTTTCAAATATAATAAAGTAGTGATTATGCACTACAATTCTTTTATTGGCAAAGGTTATTTGTCAGATGGTTTATTTAAATTAAGAGTTGAACCTTTTACTTCTGATTTGAATAAAGCTTCTTCTATTGAGAATTATGTTTATCCTATGGTGCACATTATTGAATCCACTGATGTTTTAGATTCTGTTAAAAGAATGATGAATTTAGACTTGATCCCTAAACATTCAATTGATAAGAAAAATAAATGTCAAGTGTGTGTGGAAGCTAAAACAACCAGGAAACTCTATCATTCAATTGAAAGGGATTCAAAAATACTTGATTTAGTTCACACAGACATTTGTGAATTCAATTTCTTATTGACTAGGGATCATAAGAAATATTTCATTACTTTTATTGACGATTGCAGTAAATATTGCTATGTTTATTTACTTAAACATAAAGATGAAGCACTTGAAAAGTTTCTCATATTTAAAAATGAAGCTGAAACTCAAACTGGCAAGAAACTTAAAAGGTTAAGATCTGATAGAGGTGGAGAGTATGGGTCTAATCCATTTGTTGAATATTGCCAAAGCAATGGCATAATTCATGAGGAGACACCCCCTTATTCTCCCCAGTCTAATGGGATTGCTAAACGGAAAAATAGAACGTTTAAAGATATGATCAACAGTTTACTTTTAAATTCTGGATTGCCTAAGTATATGTGGGGTGAGGCTTTGAATACGGCTTGCCATATTCTGAACAGAGTCCCTCATAAACATAAAGAGGTAACTCCATTTGAAATCTGGAAAGGTAGGAAACCTAACTTAAAATACTTCCGTGTGTGGGGTTGTCTTGCAAAAGTTCTAACCCCTGAACATAAAAGGAAGAAGTTAGGACCAAAGACTGTTGATTCCATCTTTATTGGTTATGTGGAAACAAGCTATGCCATGAGGTTTTTGGTAATTAAGTTCGAAATACCTGGTATAGATTGTAACACTATCATTCAATACCGTGATGCTACATTCTTTGAGAATGTGTTTCCCATGAAAACTAGTTTGCCTTAAGATGTTTCTACTTTAGATTCAGCCTTAACGTCTGATTCCATTCCTGATCATGTGGAAATGATGAAAGATGTAGGGGCAAGTCCAAATAGTCCCAATACTCAAATTGAGGAATTGGAAGAACCTAGAAGGAGTAAGAGAGCTAAGGCTGTCAAGGACTTTGGAAGTGACTTTGTCACTTACAATGTTGAGGACGAACCTTTGACTTTTCAAGCAGCTATGGCTTCCTCAGAAGTAGGGCATTGGAAAGGAGCTGTCAAGAGTGAGATGGATTCCATTGTCTCCAATGGGACATGGGAATTGGTAGATCTCCCTCCTGGGTGCAGTACAATTGGATGTAAATGGATATTTAAGAAGAAACTTAAACCAGATGAGACCATAGATAAGTATAAAGACAGATTAGTTGCCAAAGGGTTTAGACAGAAAGAGGGAATAGACTATTTTGATACATACTCTCCTGTTGCTCGTTTGACTACAATCCGAGTGCTAATTGCATTGGCTTCCATATATTGTCTCACCATCCACCAAATGGATGTGAAGACAGCTTTTCTTCATGGTGATCTTGAAGAAGAGATATATATGGATCAACCTGAGGGATTTGTGGCCAAATGAAATGAACGGAAAGTTTGTAAACTTATTAAATCCCTATATGGTCTAAAACAAGCACCCAAACAATGGCATGAAAAATTTGATAAAACAATTTTATCATTTGGCTTCAACATAAATGAGAATGACAAGTGTGTTTACTGTAAGGTTAAAGGTAATACTAGTATTGTTCTATGCCTGTATGTGGATGACATTTTGCTATTTGGGTCCAATATTGAGATAATTAATGAGACTAAATCATTTTTGAAAAGTAAGTTTGAAATAAAGGATATGGGAGTAGCAAATGTGATTCTTGGCCTAAAGTTGATTCGCTCAATCGAGGGATAATCATTTCTCAAACTCACTATGTTGAGAGTGTTCTTGAGAAATATGGGTATCAAAATTGTAGAATTGCTAAAACTCCAAGTGACCCTTCTGTAGCTTTGTTCAAAAATGAAAGTGGAGTTCCTGTGTCTCAATTAAGATATTCTCAAATTATTGGTAGCTTGCAATATCTTGCGAATGACTCAAGACCAGATATTTCATTTTCTGTATCTAAGCTGGCAAGATATACAAGTTGTCCAAATCGGACTCATTGGGAGGCCTTGGATAGAGTACTAAGGTACTTGAAGGGAACAGTGTCCCTTGGGCTGCATTATGAGAAATTCCTCATTGTACTTGAAGGGTATAGTGATGCAAGTCTGGATAGTCAAGAACTCGGTAGCAATGGATGCACTCGGATATGTGTTTACATTAGGTGGTGGTGCGATCGCCTGGAAGTCTTGTAAACAGACTATGATAACTCGGTCAACTTTTGAGGCTGAGTTATGTGCCTTGGATACTACTGGAACGGAAGCTAAATGGCTGTATGGACTATTGTCCTCTTTGCCAATGATCAGCAAGTCCGTTACTGCTATATCTGTGCGTTGTGATAGTCAAACCACAATTGCAAAGATAAAGAGTACCGAGTATAATCAAAAGACTAAGAGACACATCCAAGTTAGACTTAAGTCTATAAGGGAGTTAGTGTCTGAAAGGGTGGTGTCTGTTGACTTTGTTGGATCCAAATATAACATTGCAGACCCCCTAACTAAGGGACTTGAAACATCATTGTTCCTTAAATCCAGGTTGGGAATAGGACTGATAACCCAGAAATGATTCACCTACAGTGGCAACCCAACTGACCAAGTGGAGATCCCGTAAGGCAGTTCAATGTGGTATAAACAAGCTGTTTGAGTGAATCTGGCACCAATTCTAATACTTTTGTATCTAGGTCCTTTCCCGAAAGCCTCGTGGTGCGTTCATCGCAATAAGTAAGAGTTTTGACTCGAATGGGATCAAGTCTTTTAGACAGGATGCTAGCAGTCCATCCTTGGAGATCGCCAACTATGTGAGTGTTGTTGTGTGGCCGCAACTAAAGGGAATTGGGTTTTCTCTGAATACACTCATGAGACAGGATCAAGACACATGGCCATAACGTGTCAACCCTAAAGATTATCTACATAGCCGATAGTCTGTTGTTACCAATGGACGCCGTCACATTCAAGGTTCAGATTCAAGGCTTAAGTCCATCTGTTCCTGTGGGGGCATAAGTTTGATAACTTAGGTAGTAGTTCAAACCGGAAGGTACCATTATCGAAAGCAGATTATGTGAATCCTGAACAGTCTTTAACTATGGATTTGTGGGGGATTGTTGAAAATGGCAACTTTGGGAGTTAATAATTTTTAACTCATGATTAGTTAGCCTAAAACAATTAATGGGAATTGTTCTTGACATGTTAGAGATTGTTTTGATTGTGGTAGAAGCCATTTTCATGGTGGGAATCCATAATTAAATGTTGTTAAAGTTGGGCTTGGGCCATGTTTTCACGATCCTCTATTTTTATTTGGCCCAATTAATTAACTCTAACTTGAAAAGGAATAGGAAACATAAAATCTGGTAAAGGAATTAGGACTTCCTAATCCGAATTGGGTTTTAATTTTCCTAAGGCGACATTAAAAGGGGGAACAGAGCCGCCATTAGGGTGAACCCCTTTTCGTGCTTTTTTGCTTCTTGCAAGAAAATTCGCCGCTTCGGTTCTCTCTCCGCGATCCATAATTTTTGTCTTATCGGGACCGGCGAACTGAGGGGATTTTCGAGGTGATCATAGTTGGTGTGCGTCAACAGTGATCTGAGACCGTCTTATCCTGCAAGAAGAGTCGCTGTACCCATCGCACCGGAGTGGGGCGAATAGCTTCTTGAAGGCAAACCAGTATTAGACTGGTGATTCAGTCAGCAGTACAGTATGTTGCGGCGCAACTTGTCCAGAGGAGTGCCAACGCTAGGTACGTTCTGGTAGAACCGCAAGCAAGTCAATCAGGTATACTATTGATTTGTTTATTAAGTGTGAATTCCGTCTAGTTACATCACATTTGGACTGTGTGGCCTTGCCGGCATTGTTGATATTTGATAATTGCAATTGTTAGAGCCTTGGTCGGGTGTAGGCAGTGCTTGTTCAGTTCAGTTGAGTTGCCTGTCTATGCTCGTTGGTACCCTGGTTACCTAACAAGTATCATGCCCAGTGCATTAAGAGATGGCTGTTGCGGAGGAACCTTTGCCCTGTTTGTAAACGCACTGCCTTATAAGCCTGGGCTTTTGTTTAAAAATTAGGATCACAGTGCAATTTTCAAAGAGATCTATCTTCTAATTTTTTTTTAAAATTATTTTTTAAATTCTTGAGTTGTAAAATCATTTATTATGATTTTATAATTCAAAATTTCTATATTTCACTTACTATAGCTTTTGTTTGATTTAATTATTTGAATAGACATTTTATAAACACATACTAACTCTTAATGTAAGATTCGCAATGATAGAATAATATACAAAAGATAATAATATAAAGAGATAAAGAGAGAATATATAATTATAACATTAATCAATTGTAAAGAAAGTAGATAAATGAAGATATCTTAAATTGTGTATAAATGAAATGCATTGCCTTGATCTATTAGAAGAGTTTGGATTAACTTTCTGTATCTCTTTTTATGGCTAGCATTGGTTATTTTTTGAATTGACTTGTCTCTATTTTGCCAAGGGTATGGCTTTAGCTTTAACTTCCATACGAATGTGCTAAAATTCCATCCATAGGCTGCTGCAAATGAGCCTAAAAACCAAAGCCTAACATCTATGCTACTGCAAACTGATATTATCATTGAATATTATCTAATCTAAGTGTATATTTTAATTGTGAAGAGGGGAGTAAATTGTCTTTTCACATTGTATTGTTTTAATTGTTTCTTTTTATTTTTTCTATTCTAACTTTATTATTCTGATGATCAAGATATCAAAAAGAATTTCATAAAAAAACATCCTATGGTTGAAATTCATTTAGTAGTCATAATACACTATTTCTTTTTTAAATAATATACTCTACTCATTACTTTTTGTCCTGTTGTTTCCTTTGCCCAGATGCTCTTTTCTTTGCCCTATCTTCTAGTCTTCCTTGTTTCTCTGTTCTATTTCTCTATCTTCCTTGTTACAGACGAAAATGGAAGAGCCCTTTGAGAAGCTTCTTAATGCTATTGAAAACAAACTCGAAAATAAAACAAAAGAAGTGAACAAACAAATTTCATCTTGATCGACATTTTGATGTTGTCAACTCAAGAAAGTGAATAGTTTTGTTATGCAAATGAGCATAAAACCCAAAGCCCAACATCTATGCTGTTGCAAATTGACAAGATTCCTGAACATTATGGTTATACTAAAATGTAACACATGTACTAAGAAAACTTTGTTTCATGCTATAGAAAGTGGAAAGTGCAAGCAAGAGAATGCTGATGAAACACTACAATTATACAGAGCGAGGTACAAATAAACCTTCTTCAGTGTCGTCTACTTTTGGATTGATCGTTCCATACATTAAAAATATAAAAAGTTAATAACCAATCACGTCACATTTCTAAGGATTTCTAGCACATATAATTGTCAAAATATTATATAAAAATTTAAAATATTATTATTTTACAAAAAATTTAATCAGTATGTGTGATATATTTTAAATTGTTCAATTTACTTCAAATTCAATCCTCACTATGAAATAGTTGGTAGGTTTAGCAGTATAGTTACCCAACGGTGAACTGCATTTCTTAAAAAAAAAAAAAATTGAAAGTATGTCATAGCAAGTCATTTTATAGTGGGCTTTGTTTGTTGCGAGTATAGTGTGGGCTTTGTTGACTCAATAGACAAGACCAAGAGCAATTATTAGGATTATTAGGTTGGGTTAGTTTGGGTTTTGTGCGTTAATACTAGAGAGTATACTCCTATCTTCGGTTGTGAACCGACTACTGCAATACATTAACATCTCCAAAGTATGAAGAGCTAATTGAGATCTTCTTTCATCGATTGTTCGAGTACTCTCACTGAAGATGCTTTTCAATGGTACTGTGGAGACATGTGGTGTCAAAAGATCACGTGCCATTTTAGCTCAAATGGGATATTGACTTACATGAACCTTCCACCAACCACAAATGTCAAAATGTTGATCCTCATTTTCTACCAAGGGCTGCATCTCGTAAATTGCCATCTCATTGTAGGTGGTAAATGATCTTTTTTTACGCTTCATGATACCCCATTGATTAAATACTGATGAAATAGAAGAGGTAGATTTTCGTGGTGGTTGAAAGTGATTGCTAGATGATGATGAAGCTTGCCTACTTAAATTAGGAGAACCAGAATAAGAAGAGTCAAACTCATACAAATTATACATGTCAGATAGAGTTTTAGCCGTTTTATCTTTTATATCTTTTATCATACATTGCCTAAGTGTTTGAGATTCATCAAGATCTAATGTTTCATATAGATATTCAATAATACTATGAAATCCTGCCATTTTTACTCGATGATCTATACACAATGCCATACAATATAAAATAAGAATAACTTTATAATATTTTTTATATTTTTCAAACATACTTCTCATAAAATAACCATATTGGGGATGGTCCATATACTCACTAAAAATATGTGTTACCTTAGCAAGTGCTGGAAGAATATGATGAGTAGTGGGATAATAAGATTCCGATAAAAGTTCAGTTGCTTCTTTGAAAGTAAATAAAAATGTTAAAAGTGCAATACAATTTTTAAAATGAGTTTCAGTTAGTTAAGGCTGAAAATTGTTACTATTACAAAATTCAATAAGTTGATTTTGAAAAGGTATAACACTTTCAAACATATCTAAAGTTGAGTTCCATCTAGTTTTACAATCTAATCTAAATTTTTTAAAAGATAATTCTTGTTCTCGGCATAAAGTCTTAAAATTTTATTACCTAGTTGGAAAAATTTTAATAAATAAAACAACATTTCTAATTATATTAACAATATCATTAACATATTTATAATCTTCCTTAACACACAAATTAAGTATATGACAAGCACATCTAATATGAAATAAAATACCATCTAACATATGATTCATAGTATTTTTCAAAATTGCTATGACAGAATCATTATTTGAAGTGTTATCTAAAGAGATAGAAATAATTTAATTTAAAATCCTATATTTACGACATATTTGAGTAATCATTCTAGCTATACTACTACCTAAATAAGGATATTCAAATAATTTAAAACAAGTAGTTCTTTTTTGTACTAACCAATTATGATCTATCCAATGACATGTAATACACAAATAAGACTCATTAGTAATTGCAGTCCAACCATCACAAGTAAGAGCAAATTTTCAATTACAAAAATCAAATATAGCAATTAGATACTCTTTCATTTCTTTATATATCTTTATTATATTATTTTTTAACATTGTTCTAGGAATCCTTTTCCATACTGGTTGACAATTATTTTGCATTTATTGTTCATAATGTGGATTTTCTACAAAATTGAAAGGTAATTTAGTTTGAACAATCATTTTAGCAAATCCACTTCTATTTTTTTTATAATCGTATTGAAAATTACCAATAATTTGACCTCTATAGTGTGGATTTGTTATTGTTTAAGTAGGTTTTCAAACCAATCATTATGTGACCTTTTCATATGTTTAACTAACGTTCCCATCCCTCCTCCATTCTTATGTGCATATACCACCCTACAAATTTTACATGTTGCCCTATCATCATCGTTATCCTTTTAAAAAAGATACCAAACCATAGATGTTTTTGCTTTAGCTATAACTTCTGAAGTTTCAACATCATCTTGACCTATATTAGATTCATTAGGATTAATAATTGGAGTTGATTGTGATTGTGAAACACTAATTCTAGGCCTACAAGGGCCTTCATCCTCATTACCTATTTCATTATTTATTAAATTCAAGGCTAGATCTATATTGAAATCAAAATGTGTAGATGATTGTGATGAAGAAAAACGATGATATTGATTTGGATTCATTATTTCTATAAAAAAAATAATAATCAAAATTCAAAAAAAAGTTCAAAAAAATAAAATAAAGTATTAACAAATAATGAAATAAGAGAATTGAAAAATATAAATAATAAATTAACTTAAAAATTAAACAAATAACTAAAATAAACAAACAATTAATAAAGCTAAAAAAAATAAGAATGTAAGATTAAGAAATACTAACTAGTTGATGGCCAAGAACACCAACACTTTGTGGAGCTTTACTTCTTATATTCACTATTCCGCCACTCAACCATCTTCCAAAATATGAAGACTTTCTTGAAGAATTGAAAAAATATATTAAAAAATAAATTCTATTCAAATACTTTTTTGTAGAGAAAATGAAGATATTTGAGGATTATGAGAGAAAGATGAATGAAAATAAAAGAGTTTGAGAGAATTGGAGAGAGTTAAGAGTGTTTGATGAGTTTTGGAGTGAGTTAGGGGGGGGGGGAGGGGGTGGTTTGTATAGTTTTGGGGGTTAGGGGGGAGAATATAACTGTTAGGGACTAAATTGCAAAAAAAAAAAAAAAAAACTTGAGAGCTGCGGGCCCGTTGCAGGCCATGGATTTTTATCCCTGGCCCGAACCGGCCAGGTGAATAGTGGCCGGTTCGACCCTCGGTCGGGCCCGACATGCCATCTCGGCGAACCGAACCGGCCCACTTGCCAATGTTAAGTATATTTCTGTTTTCATCTCTGTTTGCCAACACCCAGAGCAAAATCGTCTGCTCCATAACCATGTTCTAATTTTTTTTAATAAAAGAAGCCTCCTTTTAGATGAAAGGACGGGGATGCATAAAGGCAGGGTCAAATGTAGAATACGCATCCAAAGAGAAGGATTTTTTTTTTTTTTTTAACAGTTTGGTTATGGAGAAAAAAGAGAGGAGAAAGAAAAAGGATGTAAATTTAAGGAAAAATGAATGATAGTCATTTTGTTAAGAAAAAAAGATATGGAGAAAGTAAGTTAAAAGGGAGAGACTCGGTCTACATTGAAAATATAAATAAAGATAATATTTGTTAGTTATTTTTTTAATCTAATTAAATAAAATAGAAGTAAATTACTTTTATTTATGTTAATAGAAGTAAATGTTTTCCTCCGCCTTCTTTTCCCCTCCCTCTCCTCCTCTGTGAACAAATATAGGGTTAGAGAGAGAGAGAGAAAGAGATTACAAAAGCAAAATTATTCAACAAACAACCTGAAGAATGAAACAAACTTTAAAACCAAAGCTTGTCTCATTACACAACAATCAAGCTAATCCTATATAAGAGTGATACGTTTTAATGCTTTTCGTAGCCAATTAAAATACAATTCCTTATTTAGACATTAATCTAACAGGCTCAAAACTGTGTAAATATTTTTGTTTATGGATTTGTGGATTGGAACTACTGTAATGATACTTTAGATTTCTTTTTATTTGATATTTTGTTATCACTTGATTAAGACTAGAGGCTATCTTATTTGCTTAATTAGGCTGAATTTCTTTGATGAGGATCATGAGATTTATGTTGAGTTTTGTGAAAAATTTTAAGTGAATTTTTTTCAAAAGCCCAAAGATTTTTTCTTAATCTTCTTGAAGTTTTGTGCTTTCTTTGATGATGGGCTTGGGGGATTGGAAGCTAGTGATTTGGACATTTTTGGTCTTGTGTGTTTGCATGCTTTTCGAGTGGATTTACTCCGCAAATGAATGATGATAATGTTAAGAGGGCATCAAAGCTCTTCGCAGAGATGGTGTTTGCCTTGAGGTAACTATTTGAGATAATAATTGATGAAGTATTATTTCATAATTGGTTATGTATTTTTCTGATTGATAATCTATTGTAACTTTTATATTATATAAAAATTATCGCCGATTATAGTATTAGGAATACATTAATTAATTAAATTAACTGAATTCAGATAAGAATTCATTTATATCTTCAAGAAATTTCATAAAATTCATTTGAAACCCTTCAAAATTTCCCTCGAAATTTCCTCCGGTATTTATTCTAGTATGCAAAGTCTAGATCCACCCATTGACTCTTCAATTTTGTCCTGTATTTAATACCTCCTCTAACCATTAAACTTCAGATTCCAGAAGATAAGCTCTATCATAGGTGCTGCAGTACTACTTCTATCTCACTTTTGTTTAGGCTACTGACCAAATAGCCCAAAAAAAAAAAAAAATCAGGGAAAAAAATCATAGCAAAAGATTTAGAGAACAGCATGAACAAAATCAATAAGGCTCTCACCTCAATTTAGATTTTTTTTTTCTATTTTATTGAAAGTCAAGGTATTTTTGCATTTCTTTTTGTTAAGTTAGTCTTATAAACGTGACTTTATTCTTGAATTGATATGCATGTTTTTCCCATTTGCTTAGTTGTTTGTCTTAGGTATGGGTTTCTGAATTGGATAGTATCAAGTACATAATCGATTTTTAAAGTTATTTTTACATTCATAATTGATTATAAAATGTAGCATAATCGAGTATGTAATTTTACATTCCAGCCATCTAATACTACGTAACAAATTCATAATCAGTTTTCAAAATTTTTAAAGTTGTTTTACATTTGTAATCCATTATAAAATGTACCATAATTGAGTATGCAATTTCACATTCTAACGATCTAATACTGCTGTAACAAAATCAATATCATAATCAACTAAAGGATTGGTTATTCTCCGGTATGTAATCCACTTAGAATGTAGAACCACGTTTGCTAATCCCTTACTGAATTAGATAGATTTGTATTCATTCCATAAAAAAAAAATTCATTTCCTAAAATTCATATAGTTTTTTAGCCATATATAATTTTTTCTGCTTCAAAATTTATTTCTTTGTTTTTGGCACATTAAAAAAAAACATTCCTTTTCTTTTTTTGTTCATCAATATATAAAAAAATAGTATCTAATATAAAAGATCGATATCTTGTGTAATGCATGGGAATCCTACTAGTATAAATAAAGATTGTATTAGTTGTTTATTCTTTTTTACTCTAATTAAATAAAATAAAAGTAAATTACTTTTACTTCTGCTAGTAGAAGTAAATGCTTTCCTTTGCCTTCCTCTCCTCATCGGTGACCACATATAGGGTTGAGAGAGAGAGAGAGATTATAAAAGCATAATTATTCAACAAACACTACAAGAAAAAAATGGTATTAGTGACGGCACAAATGCCGTCTCTATTTTGTGAGAGTTTGCAAGGGCAAGTAAGGAGATCGACAATTTTCCGAAGAGTTGACCAAGTATAGCTAAACCCTCACAAATTGCGACGGTTTCATGAGGGTTACAAAACCCTCGCTAATTAGCAAGGATTTAGATATGGCCATAAATATTTCTCAAAAAATTTTTCTTTGAAATATTAGGATAAAATGGCAGTAGCTAAGCCCTCACTAATTAGAGAGGATTTAGCTACGGTAAAAATATTTTCTTCAAAAAAATATTTTGGAACATTAGGATATAGTGATCGTAACTAAACTCTTGCTAATTAGCGAGAGCTTGGATTCGGCCATAAATGTTTTCTCAAAAAGAATTTATTAAAATTTTAAAATAAATGGCTATAGCTAAGCCCTTGCTAATTAGTGAGGGTTTAGCTACGGTCGAAAATTTTTCTCCAAAAAATAATTTTTAATATTAGGATATATAGGCCATAGCTAAACTGTCACTAAGTAGCGAGGGTTTAGCTAAGGCTATAAATTTTTTTGTAAAAAAGAATTTATTTGCATTTTGCCGTCACCAGGCCCTCGCTAATTAGCGAGGGTTTCGCTACAGCCATAAATACTTTCTCAAAAAAAAATTTGAAATATTAGGATAAATGACCGTCGCAAAACCCTCTCTAATTAGTGAGGGAGTAGCTACGTATATTAGGGTAAAGTCGCTAAATAGCGACGGTATAGCTATGGTACCCTTAGCTGTTGCTGAGCCGTCACTAGGCCGTCGCTAGTTAGAGACGATACCCTAAGCTCTAGCAAAACCGTTGCTAAACTATTGAAACAAAAAACTCAAAAGTTTAATTTCATTTATATATAGATATGCGTATAGTTGTAGTATGTGATTTTTATGTCATATATGCTGCAAATTTACACTATTAAATATTATATATAGGTAGAATATATAATTATTATAATATTATATATATATTTATATATATACTAATATATATTCTAATATATACATATATATTAGTATATATTAGTAATATATTAATATTAGCATATATTTTAGTAATATATTAATATATATATATATATTAGAATATCTATTAATAATAAAATTATTATAAAAATAGATATGTATACACTAACACACACACACACACACACATATCCACTTATATACACTAATATATACTAATAGCTTTATATGTATATATATATATATATATATATCTATACTATAAATATATATATATATACTATAAATATATATATGTATTAATATTAATGTATACTAAGATATTAGTGTGTATATATATACACTAATATCTTAGTATACATTAGTATATATCAATATTTCTAATATATACTATTAGATATTCACTCTAATAACTTAGTATACACTATTATATATTAATAGTAATACATATATATATATATATTATAATATATACTAATATATATACACATATATAGTAGTACATAATACATATCTAAAAAGTCATATGTGTATATTTAAAAACACACTAATATATGCTTATATATATATATATATATAATATAATATAATATAAATACATACTATATATAGTTTATTTAATATTAAATTAGGCAACTCGAATAATTTTTACTCATAAAATATGTTTTAAAAGCGATAAATATTATTTTCAATATTACGTGTATTATATTTTTGTCAAAATGAGAATATAATGTGAAAAGGCTGCAACTAATGCCTTTTTAATTGCTAGGGTATAGCTACAACGAATAATATATATTTTTTAATTTAATGGGTTGTGAACCCAATTTTGAATTTTTGTCGTGGCTAAACCCTCGTAGTGGGTTATGAACCAAATTAGCGACGGCATAATTCCGTAGCAAAATTAAAGACTAAATTTGACACTTAGTCTTTTTCGTTCATCTTTGTCTTCTTCTCCCTGACATTTCGATTCCTGACTTGTGCAGTCCCTTCTCACTGCATTTTCTCCCTTCCCAGTATTCTTCGCTCTCTCGCCTTAGCTGCCTCACCTTCACCGCCCTGCCTTCACTGTTGCCTGGTCTTCGCCGATCCATTGTACAGCCAAAAGTCCTGCTCTGCCATTGCCATGGAGGGTCGACAGTGTTGTCTTGCCGTTGCTTCAAAGGTGGATCTTTTCAAAAGGTAAGCTTTGAGTGAATTATTTGGGGGAGATTACAGTATGTGCAAACGTACTTTTTGGGCTCAAATTATCTAGTTGATGTTGGGATTAATTGTTGTTCTCTATTTGAGATTTTCCTATCGGGATTTATTATACATCCATAGGCATAGAGACTAGTCAATAAAGCCAGATTGGAAATGGGGTTTGGTACAAATTGCCCCAATCACTAATAAATTTTGCACATTACGGTGGCAAACATTCTTTAGAGAATAATAGGTTTCCCAGTCTTCCAGAATTTTTGTGTAGTGTATATAGGTTTCAGAGTCAGAGTAATATAGTATAAACAGCCTTTGCCTTTTGCTCAATTGGCTTGGTTGAGTAGACGAAGAGCCCAGGATTTGTATATTTCTTGAGCATAATTGGCGAGACTCATTTTTCTAGAATTCTTAGGAGGGATAAAGGGCTTTTTGTTTTGTTTTGTTTTGTTTTTTTCCTGCACAAAAATAGGCCTTCAATCTATAAAAAGAAAATTCACGAAAGGTGCTTGACAATCGATTCACATAGAGAATATTGACATTGAAGCACATAACTAATTAAGGAAATTTTTACCTTTCTTAGTGTGAAGCAAAATTTAAGAATGCATGAAGGGTGAATAATACCATTTCTTATATATATATATATATATATATATATATATATATATATATATATATATATAACTTAAGTTTTAGATATCACTATTTTTGTGTGCATATGTTAGATGTGTTGCACGCTTGAATCGAATGCTAACAGCTCTTTTTTAGGATATTTCCTACTTTTTATCGTCTTTGATTCTGAGAGTCGGAGTATTTTTCTTTCTTGAATTATTATCCGCAGTTTCTTTGCTTCCATTACATTATAAACTCCATCAATTCATGATTTGAGTAGTAAACCCTGAATTTTTCATTATTTTGTTGCCTTTTTTGTATAATTTAGTATTGGCATTATGAGATGTCTTATCTTCTAGAAATATTGTTGACTGTAATAACTCCATGATACTTTTAACTAGTTGACTTATCTTTTAAGTGGGTGAAAAATAATATAAAACTTGTGAAGTATAATTAGTTGAGAAAAAAATTGATACCTGCCTTGATTTTTGAGAGACTTTTAACAGTTCATTTTTCTTCTAAGAAATATTGTTGACTAACCTACCAGTGTATACTTTTTTCTCTGGTGATTAGCTTATGTTGATGTCCAATGACATGTGGAAATCTGGCAACATTCTATTGGAAAACTACAAGCTTGCTGTCTTCATTCCTAACTTCCTTCTATGCTTACCATTAGAGATACATATACTCAGTCTAAGAATGTTGCTTAAATAAACTTTTCTAGGAGTCTTTATTCTTTAACACAGATCCATTTTCTTCTCTGTCCTACGCTCATTTGAAGTGTTATTTGTGTTTCTTTGGCATTTAATTTTCTTCTCTGATCTAATACTTGATTGAGTTGTTACTTCAACAAGTTCATAACCTTGAGGGAGTAAAGTTCAAGACATTCCGTAAAAAGGATTGTTGGATCTTAGTTTCTGATATCACTTTGTGCAAGAATGAATAAACTACTAAGTTGATTTATTTGTATACTCTTTGGTCCGTCGCTAAATATGATGGTATGAAGGCATGTTTAGGTGTCTTTAGGATTTAATATATGGATGAAATTACTCGCTACTCATAGGTTATGTGACCGTTACTTTTTTGTGATGACAATGTTTAGTGTGCAATGTAAAGTCAAAAACCTTATGTGTATGTTGTTGTCTTGAATTGAACTAGGTGACCTAGTTCAACTTGATTTCTATAATTTCTTGGATAAACATGGGTAGATTTCAAGACCAAGAACTAACATTGTTATTGTCTAAAATGTAGTGCTTGACATTACAAGCTCTGGTTTTTACCTAGGTGCTTAACACAAATAGCCTAGGCTGATCAAACCTTCTATATCATATCTCGTTATTATTTACTGTGGTGCTTTGTTCTGTCGCTTTGCTCATTAAGGAAAAAGGTATATGAATTTATACGTTTCTGTTAGCCTTAAGGGCAGTCTCTTGTGTTTTAACCTATGACAAATAATGATGAGAACTAACACGTGTGATTTACTTATTATAGGACTTGTTTAACCTTAGGTCTTCCAAGACGTTCAAATATGATTTGTAAAGCAACTCTTGAAGCTATAGATTCCGAAAATAGAAAATCAAGAAGAAAGATCAAGCTTGAAAGATTACAAATCAAAAGAATTCGTTGTGGAAGAACTTTAGCCTAGGAATCATTATTAAGGTATTTCTTGTAAATTCCTATGTCTCTTTACTTTATAATTCAATTTATTTCTGCCTTGAAGTACACAAACAAAAAATTTCAAAGTTTTATATCGCAAAATTTTGGATTGAGTAGTTTCGATGATTCTACATCTAAAAAATTCATCCAAAATCCCGTGAACAGTGTCAAATCATTTCTGCCTGAAAAAGTGCCATTTTAGACTTACCTTTTGGATGTATCATCGTCCGAAACATGAGTCCAAAATGTGAGTAAATCTGACATTGAAAAATAGCCATTTTATAGCCGTTGGTACTCCACTTTATGTCTCTATATAAGGCTTCTAAACTTGATTTGACTGTAGATTTTTGCTCTATCCTTCTATGAAACACTCTTGCTCTATAGAAAACAAAAATCTCCTTTATCAAAGTGCTTCAAAGTGAAATCAAATTGTGTCTTATAGGTAAAAGTGTTTGTGCTTTTTTCTTGGTACACAGCTGCTCAAAGAAGTGAGCCTTTATTGTTCTATTGATATTCAATCTCTTTTGTATACCAAGGTTGTGGTGTAAAACCCATTTGGGGTGAGCCTTGATTTGTTGATTGATTGAAAGGTTTTGGAAAACCAAGTGTGGTGATTCTCTCTTGTGTTTGGTATAGATTGATTTTATTAAGATGAGTAAATGAAATCTGGTTAAAAATTCTTTAAGTATGAGTTTAAAGTAGTGGATGTAGATCTTGGTAGATCGAACCACTATACATTCCGTGTCTTATTTCTCTACATATAGCATTAATTGCATTGTGTTTCTTATCTCAGACTGAATCTGGATATTTCTCAAAATTTCTTTTGGATAGCTATTCTCTGTTGCCGTGTAGTTGGTCCAAGAAACTTGAAGAACATTTATATTCTGTAAGACAAATTTCTTAAAAATTTTAGTTTGCAAAAAACTTTATTCACCCCCTCTAAGGTTTTTCATTTGGTATCAGAGCGAGGTCTACTTATTCTCGGTCTAATAACCTTGTAGGAAAGATTCTCATGGCAAACTCATCATCTCTTCCATATGTTGAAGGTTCATCAACAAATCGACCTCTTTTGTTTAATAGAAATAACTATATATTCTGGAAAAATAGAATAAAAATCTATGTGTGCTCAATCAACTTTGAGTTGTGGAATTTGATAGAAAATGGTCCTTTTATTCCATCAAATGTTGTTGATGGCGTAAAAATGCTTAAACAAAATGACGAATTTGATTTTGAAGACAATGCTAAGATGACATTGAATTTTTAGGCAATGGATATCTTGTGCTGTGCACTAGATGCCACTGAATACAATCAAGTTAGCAGTTGTAATTGAAGGTGTTGGCAGAAACAGAGCATGCATGTAGTGGACGGTAATGGAGATAAAAACATTAAACACAGAGCATGCTAGCATGGTGGAGGTTAAATAACATACCTCTTGGAGCTTTAAAACTTGAAGATCGAAGAAGAATGGCTTGAAACGAAAAACACAGCTTCCTTTCCTCCGTCCAGTGAAGCTTCTAGTTCACTGTCTTCCTTTCTTCTCCACCTCCGGTGTGATGAATAATGCTAGGCTTTTCAACTCTCAGAATATGACCACTGCCTAATCCCTTTTGGTGAGCAAAGAAAATGGGAAGAAGAAGAGCTTCTCAGAGAGTTGATGTCAATCATTGCCTTCATTTCTTCTCGGTTGATATATATAGCCAATGGCTTCATGAACCAAACCCAGCCAGAAAACCAAGAGACACCTTCTCGGTTGGCTTCATTTGGTTTCAAAACCAAAAGCCAGAAGAAGAAAAGGTACGAGAGAGGGAGAAAAAAAATTTTCCAAAAAATTTTATTTTTTATTTTTCCACACAAAAAACAAAAGTCATGAAACCTAAAAATAATTATTTTGACAAAAATAATATTCTCGAGATTTAATACCTGAATATTATTTCCAAAATAAATTTTGGCTTCACCCTTATTTAAACACAATGGGTCTGTTCCAAACGAAAATGTGCACAAATAAAGAAATAAATTCACAAATGATTTCTGACAAATAAATTATTTTATAAAAATTTTCGATATTTACACAAGAAAAACTAGTCTAAGAGGGCATATTCCCAATAGTAATTCAGCCCATGACATGTGAAAACTACTTGAGGTCACCCATGAGGGGACAAATCAAGTTAAGGAATCTAAATTATGGCTTTTAATTCATGATTATGAATTATTCACAATGAAGCCGAATGAAAGCATAACTGATATGTTCATTAGATTCACAAATATCACAAATAGTCTCAAAGCCTATTGGAAGGTTTATTCCCTTGGGGAACAAAATCGAAAAATTCTAGATGCGTTACCTAAAAGTTAGCAGCATAAAGCTCTTGCTGTGGAAGAATCCAAGGATTTAAAATCCTTACCAATCGAAGAGTTGATTAGCTCTCTTCTAACACATGAAATGAAAATCAAGAGGTTTCAGGAATCTGATGATCATGATAAAGGTAAAAAGGGAATAACACTGAAAGCTGAAAAAGAGGATATAGAAACTAGTCAATCAAACAATAGTGATGAAACTGAAGCAGACAATGAAGATTTGGCAATTATAACAAAGAAATTCAGAAGGATATTCAACAAAGGGAACTTCAAAAGAGGAAAGAACAATCCTCAACATTCAAGCCTCAATGTTATGAATGCAAAAGCATTGAACACTTTATTGCTGACTGCCCAGTTGCAAAAGGAAAGGAAGGCAGAATACTTAAAAAAAAGAATGAGCTGAAGGCAAAGAAAGGCAAAGGATTGATGGGGACTTGGGACCAAAATGGGTCTGAGTCTGAAGAAGAATATTCTGAGAACGAAACTGCTAACATATGCTTCATGACCATAGAAAACGAGGTAAACTCTACCACCATTGATTTTATGTCTAATTCGCATATATCTAAACATAAAAGCATGATGATTCAAATGAATTGCTAATTGATATGTTCCATGAACTAAAAAAATTGTCTAGAAAAAATAAAAAAATGAAATTGAAGATTGATTGTTTATTAAATGAGAATGAAAAATTATTAAGTGAGAACAAAATGTTTCTTGAGTCACAAATATGTGCTATTATGGAAAAGGACGTGATCATGACTATTTTACAATATGTATTTTTGGAAAATGGAAGTTTGTATGATAGAATTCATTCTCTTGAAAGTATGGTCAGCACTTTTGATTACATGAAAAATAGAGTCAATAACCTTACCACATGTATTGAAAAATTTACAAATGGCAAAAACAACCTAGAAAAATTACTTGGGACTCAACTCTAAGCTAGAAATCGAAATGGCTTAGGATATAGACATGAGAATAAGGGCAAAATTCACAAGCCTCAATTTGTTAAAACTGCCTCATGTTACACGACACACAAAGCGTGCACATATTGTGAAAAATCAAGACACATAGCATCGAGGTGTCTTATTAAGAAAAAGTGAAATCCGGTGGAATAACTTTTTGAAATATTAAAGGAAACACTACTAACCCCCATGGACCCAAGAAAATGTGGGTATAAAAAATCACTCTTCTTTCTCGGGTATAGGCACATTCATTGGAGAAAATGAACTTTACCAAGTGGTTTTTGGACAGTGGTTGTTCAAGATATATGACTGGAAATGTAGCCTTGTTAGAAAATGTGCAAACCACAAATAAAGGATTCATTACCTTTGGAGACAAGAAGAAAGGAAAAATTCTTGGCATCGGTAACATTGGTAAAAGTTTCTCAACCATTATAAAATAAGTATTACTAATTGATGATCTAAAATATAATTTGCTTAGTATTAGCCAACTATGTGACAATGGCTACAAAGTCATTTTTAAAAAGGATTCTTGCTCTATCATGGATAGCTCAAATTTTGAAACAATTTTTGTTGCTAACTGTGTTGGAAATGTGTATCTATTTTATCTAAATGACCTTATATGTGAAACGCCATCCAAAGCCAACCTTTGAGTAAGGGGGTTGGGATGCATATCATATTACTTTGCATAAAAATATATATTTTTAAATGATTTTATGTGCTTTAGAATTATGATTTATAGGTTAAAAAGCTTAGTTATGCTTATTGAGTAAGAAGGATAAAACGGTAATTTTTCTTGAGGTCAAAATAGGAAGATGGCTTGAGGTTTAGATAAGAAGAATATTTGGGTGAGAAAATAAAAACAAGAGTTAGTATGGTTAAGTGGTTACAACTTTGTGAATTAATCTCTAAGGTCATAAGTTTAAATCCCATCACTTAAGTTTTATTCATGATTATCTTAGTTATGTTTGAATTTTTGTTTTCTTGCATTCCTTAAAGTTAAGAATGTTGTCCTAGGGGAGACATGAAGAGAATATATTAATCATATCATCATGTCCTAAAAAGAATTCTGGAAGAATTCTTGTCCTTTTTATTACCTCTAGCTTTGTCCTAACATATTCACAATTTAAATTATTCAAAATTCATCAAGTCTCATCTTTTAATTTCAGAAAATTCTGTGATGATTTCTTAGCCTTGAATTTCGAAAATCAATCTTGGAAGTTAGAGGGTTGACCGAAAATAGGAGGGAAGCTAGGAAGGGTTCCCAAGGGAAATCAATCACCATGGTAGAACCTTTAAACTCATATTCATGTTGTTCATGTTCTTGATGAAGAAAATCTAGAAATTTTTCAGAATTTTGAGCAGTCTAGCTTTCAAAAAATTCAGCCAGTATTCTTGCTCATTTTCTGCCAGAAAAATGACCAATTAATGTAAATTGAAGACTGGAATTTCGGTGCAAAATTCTGACTGCATAACACTGTACAAAACCAGAAAAATTCCTATGCAATTTCGCTGCACACCTAGTTGAGATTGAAGATGTTTTTCTTGTCATTAATCCAACAAAACTCCCTCTGCTTTTCTCCAGAAAGAAGGTTGGAAGCCAACCTTAAAAGACCCTCAAACACCCCTCAAAATCATCTGCAAATCGGGCTGAAGAAATGCAGAAATTCTGCACAGAAAATTTAGCAAACCTTCAAGCATTGAACACCTTGAAACCAAAAAATTCCCAGCCTTGTCTCCTTAGGCCTAGACTAAAAAACCACCTTCAAACCTTTGCAAAATGGACCTTGTTTAGCCATGGATTGAACACCATTAGTCTCTACACTTACCTTAAGCACTTGGACTCCATAATCACACCTAAAAAATCTCCTAAGATCACTCTATTCAAAACATATTTGAACTTTAAAAAAATTCCAGAATTTTGCTTCCTTAAACCACTCTTGTAGCAAGCAACCAAACTAGAAATTGCTCTACCATTAAACATTGCATTTCAGCCAGCAATAAGGCTTGAATAGCCTTTATTCATTTCAGCAAAGTTAACCAGTCCAGCTGGCACCATTAAAGAGCTAAGAAACCTCTATCAATCAAACACCATTAGCTTATCCTCTACCTCAAACAACTCCACAATTTCAAATAAAATCAAATTATTCTCTTCCCCTCTAGTTGAAAACCAAAAACTCCTAATTCTCCTAAACCATTCGGCCAACACCATTCTAGATTTCGTGCAACTTCTTTCTCAAATTCTCTCAATTTTCACCAAGAACACACACTACATTCCTTCAAGCCAAAACCTACCCTATATACACCCAATCACTCTCAATACTCCAGATTACTCCTACATAACCCCTAGTGTTCATTTCTGGTATTTATAACACAAAATCTCGCAAATAAGAAATTTCAATCGGATCAAAAATTAGTTTTTTTCTTGAAGGTCTCAAGAACATCATCAAGGTAAATCAAGTCAACTTCTTTGTTCATCCTCTTCTATTCAACCTTCAATGTACCATACTAATGCTCTCTCTCTCTCTCTCTCTCTCTCTCTCTCTCTTGGCTGAAATGGTTGATCAACCATCAACCATGACTGTTTTTCTTTGGACTACTCAAGACTCTCAATCGCGCGTGGACCTTCTTTAGTCTTCATCGAAGTGATCAACAATCAAGTATTTTTCCCTTAATCCTCCTTTTGAATTTTGAATTCATGTCTCTTAGGTGTTGATAGGAAGGATAGAATATGAATGGGAGATTAAGTGTATGCATGTGAATGAAGGGGTTGGGGTTAGGACATGAGAATGATTGTATATGAATAAGCTGTATGAATTTTTTGGGGGAATCAATGTATGTTCATCATGTTTTAGGAGAGTTATGGACGTTTAAAGCATGTTAGATGTTATGACACCTATGGTGAATAGGATTTTTATATTCTTATTTCCATTGAAGCCATGATTGATGATTATGCCTAGTAGGGATTTGGCCATGTGATAGTATGTGTTGATTTAAGCTTATGTTCATGAATGGATTAGTTTATTATTTGATGTTGGAGAATGTGTTCTTGAATCTTCTCTAGCAATGGGAAAATCATGATTATTTTCTTATTAATCCTAGGTTATTTTTTTTAAATAAATGTTATTACCTTAATTAAAATTACTACTATATTTTTTAAAGGTTTTGAAATCCCTAGGAAAATTTAGAAATGGAATATTCAATGAAATGTTGATATTTTATTAGTCAAATAAATAATATCTTTTATTAAAAATAATATATATATGTATAATAGTAAATAAATTTTTTTATATAAATAATAATAAATAAAATAATAATGACCTTGTAGACCATAGTTAAGACTTTTACCTATATTCATAAATATTATTTATATTTAAATTTATTATTTATTTATTAATAAAAAATTTAATATAATTCATTTATTATTAATTTTATTTAGTACTAATTATTTATTATCAATTAATTAATAATTAAAAATTAATTGTAATTTATTATTTATTTATAATAATACTATTTAAAACTTACCATTTACTAATATTATTTAGGACTTAGTATTATTCAATATTTAAACATTAGTTTATTTATTAATAATACTACTCAAGATTTATTATTTGAACCTATAACTTATTAGAAATTATTTTAGAACTCCTAGTTATTTTAACTTATCAAACTAGATTTATTTTGTAGAATCCTTTATCATCTAGCCTTAAAGTTTAGGATATTAAGGTCATGGTTAGTCATGGTTGTAACTAGTTGAACTAGGCATTATTTATGTAAGGCAAGTATAGCTCGAGTATAACCTTATGCCTTGTATTTACCCTAAGCGGGGTTAGGTTGACCTTGAAGGATTTTTGAATTCAAGCAGAGTAAAGGATCAGGTAAGCTCCTACATGGAGTCATTTGAAGAACAAAAGTTATTGCGGCAAGCCAAATGCAATGTGTATGATCATTCATTTGTAAAGGCAATTAAGGATTGTTTTCCTTTTTATTTCAGTCAAGCAAATCATTTGGAAATTAAACAAGCAGTTTTACTCAAAACGCTAGACTCTTTCTAAAGCCCAACTTTAACAAGAATTTTAGAAACCCTTAATTGCTATTTCCAAGTAAATCGTTGTATAATCAATTTTCTCCTAAGTGGGACAAATAACGTTGAATATTCACTAAGGGTAGACTACTAGGACTAGTCTTTGAAGGGTTAGGGTAAGTCTCTCAATAGGTGGCCACCTCTGAGAGGTGAGTCCTTCCCAGATAGGATGCCAGTTCGGTAGGTTATACCAGTCCGAGTTAGCAAGTTTCAGTCATGTGGACTAGGTATTTCCGGAGTGGACAACTAGTAAGTTTGGGTGTAGAGATGGAGGAGTATCTCATCCGGTAGACTGTACACCTACCTTTTGTCAGTATGTTCAACGTGTGGCATTCTGACCATTATATTGTCATGGGGCCCAACGTGTGGTAACCCATGGCTACCTCATTGGGTGGTTGTATTTATTGTGCACATGTATGGTTTGGAAAGTAAAACACTACTCTTTATTTTAATATTTATTTAATACTTGCCAGCACTTTCTCTTATGAAACTCTTACAACTTGCATACATGAACTGTTTTACCTGAAACACTCAAAACACACACGAGCTTACTGAGATTTTTATCTCACTACCTTTTATGCCATGTTTTCAGGTCGATCCTGCTATGAAGGTCATTAGCTAGATTGTTGCTTGTGATTTTGAAGACTTTTTGCTATTTTCCTTATGTGATGTTTTGAGAGATTGTAGCAGACAATTTACTTTGAATAAGTTTAATTTTAGAGTATTTCTTTTATTTTATTTTATGTGACCTAATTATAAAAACCCCTTATCCCATGGATGGTGCGACATCCCCAGCCCTGATGGGCCTAGGTAGTAGGATGTTACATTATAGCTCATGGTATTAGATGCCTCTCCGTACATGACAATGATAGTTACCTTTGGCAAAGAAGATTATATCATGTATCTTTTGATTTGCTAAATAAATTATCTTCAAAAGAATTTGTTAGGGGACTGCCCAAAATGAAGTTTGATAAAAGCAAAATTTGTGATGCATGCTAATTTAGAAAACAAATAAAAACTTCCTTTAAACCTAAGAAAATGATTTCTACCCTAAAACCTCTTAAATTAATTCATATGGATTTATTTAGACTAATGAGGACTGCTAGCCTTGGTGGTAAAAAGTATGCATGTGTGCTAGTTGATGATTTCTCTTGATTTACTTAGATTTTATTTCTTGGATAAAAGGATGAAACCTTTTCAGAGTTTTCAAAACTGATCAAACACATCCAAAACTCTATTGGATGTAAACTGATTTCTATTAGAAGTGATAATGGTAGAGAATTTTGCAACAATGAATTTACACACTTCTGTGATGAAAATGAAGTATTTCACAATTTTTCAGTAGCCAAAACACCTCAATAAAATGATATTGTTGAGAGGAAAATTCGAACTTTGCAAGAAATGGCTAGATCCATGATTTGTGAAAACGCCCTTCCAAAATACTTTTGGGCTGAAGCTGTTAATACAGCATGCTATATTGTAAACTGATAATGTTGAGACTGTTTTTGAGAAAAACACCATTTGAACTTATGTTTGACAAAGCTCCATCAATCTCCTATTTTAAAGTGTTCGGCTGCAAATATTTTGTCCTTAATACTCGAGATAATCTTTGAAAATTTGATAGCAAACTTGATAAGGCTATATTTCTTAGATACTCTTCCAATAAAAAGGCATATAGAATGTACAATAAAAGAACTCTATGTGTGGAAGAATCCGTATATGCCGTTTTTTATGAATCTAATATTTATGCTCCAATGAAAGATGATGATAATGTAGGAGGTTCAAAGGAAGTAAGAAAAGACTAACTCAAAGCTCCACCGCTAGATACTCATACAAAAGAATAAGGAATTGAAGAACAACAAGCTAAATATGGTAGGCAACAAACTGAAGAGTCCACGGATCAACAATTACCAAAGGATTGGAAATGCAAAGCCAGTCATCCCAAAGAACAAATCATTAGTGATCCAAGCTATGGAGTTAAAACTAGACGGTACTTTATAGATAACTTTGCTCTTCTCTCAAGTATAGAACCTAACTGTATTGATGTAGCACTACATGATGAATTTTGGATAATTGCTATGCAAGAAGAACTAAACCATTTTGAAAGAAATCAAGTTTGGAAACTTGTTCCTAGACCACTTGATCGTCCAGTTATTGGTACCAAGTGGGTATTTAGAAACAAACTTAATGAAAATAGAGCTGTTATTAGAAATAAAGTTAGACTGGTCGCCCAAGGATTCAATTAATAATAGGGCATTGATTATGATGAGACATTTGCTCCCGTTGCTAGACTAGAGTCTATAAGAACGCTTCTTGCTTTTACTTCCTTCAAATATTTTATGCTCTATCAAATGGATGTTAAGAGTGTGTTCCTAAATGGTTTTATTGAAGAGGAGGTGTATGCAGAACAACCTCCTGATTTTATTCATGAGCACTTTCCAAATCATGTTTTCAAATTTTCTAAAGCTCTTTATTGGTTAAAACAAGCTCCACGAGCTTGGTATGAAAGGTTTAGTGGATTCTTGATTTCAAAAGGTTTTTCAAGAGGTGTGTTCGATACCACTTTATTTATCAAATTTGATAAAACTGGTGATCTATTTATTGCTCAAATTTATGTTGATGACATCATTTTTAGTGCTACTAATGATTCTTTATGTAAGATGTTTGCTAAGACAATGTAACAAGAATTCGAAATGAGCATGATGGGAGAACTAAATTTCTTTCTTGGATTGTAAATTAAGCAAACCAAGGATGGTATCTTCATAAATCAAGCTAAGTATGCCAAGAAGCTACTCAAAAGGTTTGGTATGAATGAAGCCAAAGAAATCTACACACTTATGAGTATTTCTTTAAAACTTGACAAAGATGAAAAGGATAAGAAGGTAGATGAATATAAGTATAGAGGTATGATTGAAAGCTTACTCTATCTCACCGCTAGCTGGCCTGATATTATGTTTTCAGTTTGTCTTTGTGCCCGGTTTCAATCATGTCCAAAGGAATCACACCTATATGCAGTAAAATGCATCATTCGATATCTAATCGGCACACATGATTATGAATTATGATATCCTCACACTAACACATTTAATCTTATAGGATACACTGATGCTGATTATGCAGGCTGCAAAATGGAAAGAAAAAGCACAAGTGGCCATTGTCAATTTCTTGGACACTCTCTAGTGTTATGGCACAGCAAAAAGCAAACATGTGTGTCCTTATCCACAACCGAGGCCAAATATATTGCAGTCGGCAGCTGCTGCACACAAATCTTGTGGATGAAAAATACATTGCTTGATTTTGGTTTTAACTTTAATTGCATACCTATATTATGTGACAATACAAGTGCTATCAATTTAACTAAGAATCGTATTCAACATTCTAGGACCAAGCATATAGAACTTAAACATCATTTTATCTATGATCATGTGCTTAAAGGTGATGTGTGTGTTGTATATATTTCAACTGATGAATAACTCACCGACATCTTTACAAAACCTTTGGTCGAAGAAAGATTCAACAATCTGAAAAGAGGTTTGAGAATTACAAAAATGACATGACTGACTTGTTTGCACAAGTTTTCTTTATCTTGCAGAATCACTGAAGACAAAGATTTTGGACGCAGTGTTTGAATCCAAAACACACCTCCAAAACTCATCCCTGAAGAAGTTTCGTTTGGATGTATATTTCGGATTAGGCCTGAATCCAAAACAGAATTATCTTTAATGCTTCGTATCTTACTTTTAAAATAATTGCTTCCATATTCTCATGTTTGAATTTCAAAATGTTTGCACTCTTCTCAAGACGAATTTTTGAAATCTCTGAGTAAAGTGGCATTTTCAATGCACTTAATTGTATTTCTATCGTAGCTTTCTAGGTATTAACATAGGACTTTCCTTCTCTCTTCCAAACTTTGAAACCAACAATTACTCACTCCATCTTTCTCAAAATTCTCTGTGTTCTTCCTCTCTGAACAACTGAGTATCAAAGCCCTTATCTTCTCAACAAAATGGAAAAAATGAAATCAGCCACACCAAAACCAAAGGAGGTGCAAAAAACTTCTCCATTGATGAAGAAAAATTTTTTAGCAACGAACAAAGGAAAAGAAACTGCACCAGATTTCTCGGCCTCCCATTATGATTCCCCAAAATCATTACCGGAACAAAAGAGTTCCGAGACTCAGGTACTTAGATTTATAAATTCAAAAAGTGAGTCTGATTATAATGATTAGGCATCAAGACATAGAACTGTGATTATTGGGTATCAAGTAAAGCTATCGTCCTTCTTGAATTTCTCTAATGTGTTAAATTTATTTGAATCTGTTGGTTGGGGTAGTTTACTGTCCGTCGATGAAAAATTGTTTACCCCACTCGTTTGGGAATTCTACGCTAATATGAGGAAAGGTCAACTTGAGGAAAACAGAGGAGGGTTTATGATTCAATAGTATACTTTTAGAGTTAGGGGAAAGAATATTGAGTTCGACCACCGTTTGTTGAACAGAGTGTGTGAAGTGAAAGATGGAGGGATTTAGTATTTTGAGCTGAATAAATTTTCGGAGAGAACTGACATATTTGATTTAAAGAAATTTGAAGAAATGTTTGCTGGTGGAAGGATTTTCGAGAATTTCAGTAACAGAAACACCAAATGGCTAAATGGAGAAGGTAGGATCTTACACCATATGGTCTCTACCATGGTGGTGCCAAGTTTTGGTCATAAAACCTCTAATAACATAATGCAGATGGTAATTATGTTAGCTTTGACTGAAGAAAGGTAAATTAATTTTGGGTTCTTGGCTACCAAGTTGATGTTGCAAACAAGAAACACCTCTAGTAAGGCCCTGTCATATGGAAATTTATTAACAAAAGTCTTTAGATTCTTTGGTGTTAATGTAAATTCAGTCCCTTGTGCGCCATCAAAAATGAATATTTATAACTTTGAGTCCTTTGAGAGCATGGGCAATGTGAGGATGGGGAATGAATGGAAGTTGCTCTGTGACATAGATGGTGAGGAAAGGGAAAGATTATTGAAAGTAAAAACTCAAGGAAAGAATGCTTTTTCTATTGGAGCCAAAAGAAAAATTGAGGTAGAACCTCAAGAAGTATCCTCTGCTAAAGGCAAAAATTAGGTTCAAAACAAAGGATTATCTGAAAGCATTTTGGATGCCATCAATTCTCTAGCTGTTAAATTGGATGGCCTTAGTTCAGAACTTCAAACTCTTGAAAATAGACTAACTGTGGTGGAGAAGAAGGAAAAAATGGATGAATCGGTGTCTGCTCTGGTAGCACTTGCTCCAGCAAAAGAAACAGCACAGGCAACAGTTCCTGAGGAAGAAACTGGACAAGAATAGTCTGCTAAGGAAGTGATAGTTACTACACACGACAAAGAAAAATCTCCGCCTCAGAAAGCTATAGCATCCCCTACCTCTTCTGAACCTCATGTCTCATATGGGAAGATACAAAAACATGTTGTGGTTAAGAGGAAATCAAGAAGGATTGCTGGTTAACACTCCCGAAAAGGTGCTGAGTCGAAGATTGAAACAGTTCACATCTCCTGAGTGACTAGATTAGTAGAATGCACTCCAACTAACCTCTACCTCTACTGACCTCAATTCTCACTTCTATCTTGAACAAATCTTTTTTTTTTTTTTTTTTTGCATTTGAACAATTTATTTCCTATCTTTTAACAAGTCTATCTGCTCACCTTATGAATGCTTCATATCTATATATATCCTTTTTTCTTCCTATTTCATTTCTGTTATTCCTCTTTTTGATTGATGACAAAGGGGGAGAAAACTGACTTCTCTATCATTAGATTGTGATTGTCATGTGATTGGATTGATTATGTTTATACCTGCCTGTTGTGATTGGATTGATTGTGTTTATACGTACCTATTGTGATTGGGCAATGTTGGGATAAGTTTCTGCTTATGATTGTGAGTGTGCTGGCTCCACTAACTATGTTGTAATTATTCTACTAATCAGGAACGAATGAAAAAATCATTTGATCATCTATGCGGTAGTGTGCTATGCTCTTCGTGGCTAATTGTTAATAATGCACAAATGAATAACTACTTGACAATCTGCTTGATAGTCCTTGAGTAGTAAAACAAGGAAAACTTTGTGCTCTGAATTGATGTTCTGCACTAAAATTGATATTTTGCATATTGCCTCTGAATATAGCTAAGGTCTCGTAATTCTTTCTATGAAATTCATGACAAGATTTGGATAAACTACTTGATATGAAAATTTATGGTCTGTGATCTCAATTTGATGATGTCCAAAAAAGGACACTAGTTTGGTATCCTGAATATCGTCTAAAAGTACTCACTTCTAGAATAAAAGTATCTTTGAGACTACAGTTATTGGTAATTTGTTTTAAGTTATTGACGCGATTCTGTGGCATATTCATTGATAAAAATCTCAGAGAGATTGAATAGCCTCCTTAATGATAAAAAATCTTTGAGAAAACTAGGATAGATCAAAATTCTAAAAATCCATTATCTCCTACATTATGACATAAGGAGTTTTGGACTCATATTTTCTTGATCCAAAAGTCTAGTACAAAATTGTATTCTTCTAAACCTACATGCTTGTTTGGGCACACCTTTTGGACATCCAAAACTCAAATTCCAAAAAGTTCCATACTCACCTTCACCATGTTTTGGATGTACTTTTTAGACGTCCAAAATTGACTCCAATTTTCTCTTATAATTTACAAATATTCATATATGCACATATTAAGGGGGAGCATCTCATCTCATGACTTATTTGCTATAACTCTCTTCTATACATGTTTATAGAATCATTGTAAGAGTTATTCCTTTAAGGAATAATCATGGGATGGAAGGAAGGAGGACATGGAGGTAGGTTGGGCCATAGGCTCATTGAACCATGCTTGTGAGTATATGCTTTAATTTTCTATCTTAATCTCATAAGTTCTTTTTGGGTCCTATAAATAGAGATTACACTTTAATTGAAAAATATTCTTACTTCTCTTGGTCTAAACATGTCAGTACTATACATATCATTATTACTTATATATTACAATCTTATCATGTTTGTCATCACTCAAAAAGGGGGAGATTGTTAGCCCTAAGGGCGGTCTCTTGTGTTTTGACCTATGACAAATAATGATGAGGACTAACATGTATGATTTACTTATTATAGAACATGTTTAACCTCAAGTCTTCCAAGACGTTCAAATATGATTTGTAAAGCAACTCTTGAAGCTATAGAATTTGAAAATAGAAAATTAAGAAGAAAGATCAAGCTTGAAAGATTGCAAATCAAAAGAATTTGTTGTGGAAGAATTTTAGACTAGGAATCGTTATTGAGGCATTTCTTGTAAATTCCTGCCTCTTTACCTTATGATTCAATTTATTTCTACCTAAAAGCACACAAACAAAAAGATTTCAAAGTTTTATATCTCAGAATTTTGGATGATTTTGCATCCAAAAGATTCGTCTAAAATTCCATGAATAGTGTCAAATCATTTCTGCCTGAAAAAGTGCCATTTTGGACTTATCTTTTGGATGCATCATCATCCGAAACATGAGTCCAAAACGCGATAAATCTAACAGTGAAAAATAGCCGTTGGTACTCCACTTATGTTTCTATATAAGGCTTCTAAACTCGATTTGACTGTAAATTTTTGCTCTATTCTTTTAAGAAACACTCTTGCTCTATAAAAAATAAAAATCTCCTTTATCAAAGTATTTCAAAGTGAAATCAAAATGTGTCTTATAGGTAAAAGTGTTTGTGCTTTTTTCTTAGTGCACATCTGCTCAAAGAAGTGAGCCTTTACTGTTTTATTGATATTCAATCTCTTTTGTATACCAGGGTTGTGGTGTAAAACCTATCTAGGGTAAGCCTTGATTTGTTGGTTGATTGAGAGGTTTTGGAAAACCAAGTGTGGTGATCTTCTCTTGTATTTGGTACAGATTGATTTTATTAAGATGAGTAAATGAAATTTGGTTAAAAATCCTTAAGTGTGAGCTTAAAGTAGTGGATTTAGATCTTAGTAGATCGAACCACCATACATTCCGTGTCTCATTTTTCTGCATATAGCATTAATTGCATTGCGTTTCTTATCTCAGACTGAATCTGGATATTTCTCAAAGTTTCTTTGGATAGCTATTCTCTATTGCCATGTAGTTGGTCTAAGAAACTTGAAGAACATTTATATTCTGTAAAATAAATTTCTTAAAAATTTTAGTTTACAAAAAATCTTATTCACCCCCCTCTAAGGTTTTTCAATTTCAAATAAAAAATTCAAAAAATATACCTTATATGAAATAGATCCCTGTGAGTGATGGGAAATCATTCCCCGTGAGTGATGGGTGATCATTCCCCATAGGTAATGAGTGATTACCCTTAGGTTTGTTTTATTGAATATTTGTTGTGACAGTTAATGTTTTTTTTTTTTTTTTGGTTGAATGTTGGTTGATTTTGTGGTGGCTTAGTGCCTAGAAATGTCTAGTTTATAGGGAAAACTCTGTCAAATTTTTTTTCAAGAATTTAGAGAACATAAAGCTTATTCTATTTGTGGAACGTGATAAAAGAGAACGGTAATCGTTATCGTATTCCATTTCTCCATTTCCACCAGAGAGGAATTTTAATATAAAAAAATAACTCAAGCCCTTGCATTTGTAAGGATTTCTAACTTTTAGAAAACTATATTGAAGTTTTTAAATCTTCTTGATGCATGAAAACATTAGTAAGTTAACCCTCTTGGGAAATTTTAGCATGTTAAATAATATTCACTCTTAATCTCGTTGGTCTCCCCTCTTAAGAATCTTCGATTTCTTCATGCATTCCTTTCCTGTATCTTTGTCCAAACACACAAAATGGCCTCTCATTTGAGAAAATAAAATGGAATGAGAAAATCAAAGTTTATTCAAAACTGCATTGCCCCATACACGGGAAATCTCTTTCTATGTTACCTAGCAAGTAATTAGAGAATCCAAAGAGGTGAGAAAAGCTTGAAAAAAACAACATATATCTTATCTAATGAGTCAAAGATAGCTCTGGCCATTAAATATAGTTTGGAATAAACTACATCCATGACCCATAGGCAGTTCTCCAGTCAGCTGCCTATGAAATGAAGGATTTTCCAGCCAACCAAACTGCATCCTTGACCTCATGCCAACATATCTTCTTTCTGTAATATACTTCTGTGGTCAAATAGCAATGGTGTCTTCTTACTGAAATCCAAGTTATTTTGTCCATGAAGGTTACTATCACAGCTTAAATAAGCAACACTAGATAGACGTTTAAGGGTGGATCCAAAACCTGGTGATGCAGTAATGGATAAAATATTTGTTCTTTCTCTGCAATAGGACAAGAAAATTAATCAAAAGCAAGAGATTCACCAACATAACAAATCTAGGGTCTATTTAATCCATTATTCTTCCAAAAAAATGCTTTGCACTATTGCCCAAATGCTCAGCATTTTTACGCAGCACCGATATTGAACCCAAATTCTTTTAGTAGAAATACTCACCTAGCTTAAATCCTATTAATAAAGTAAACGAGTTAACTAAGAATTAGAAAATATTCCAGTGATTGTAGATGATTGTCATTATTTACTGGCATGGTATCTAATCTAAATGCAAATGTAAGCTGTATATGATGTTGATGCAGTAATTTACTTGAATCGTGAAACATACTCTATGGTATAGCATTATCGTTTAATCAACCTAAGCTTATTTCACATTATTATTTAATCTCTAAAAGCATAACGGTAATTGTTAAAAAAAAGTTCAAATCATATAAAAAAGTAGAAGCTTTTACAACTTCAAAACCATTCGTCGTCTCCTTCGTGTACCCTTTGTATGAATCTTCTCTTCTTCGTCTGGTTATTTAACTACCCATTTGTCTTGGCAGTTTTTATCAGGTGGCTATAAAAATTTACATCATTCAATTAATTTTATCTGAAAAGATAACAGGGACAGTTGTTCTTTTAGGCTGATGACTTTACCTGCTAGATTTGCGAATGACTACTTCATTATGAAATATGAAGGTGATCTCATGCGCTAAGTCTTCGGGAAGACAAGAAAATGGCCAGTTAGAATTCTAACTCCTAGTCATTGGTAAAACTATTCTTATGCCAGAGAGCTGGATAATTCCCTGGCCATTTTCTAGTCTTTTTAGAGACTTAAAGTATAAACTTACCTTCATCTTTCGTAGTGAAGTAGTCATTCGCAAATCTAGTAGGAAAAGTCATCAGCCTAAAAGAACAATTGTCCATGGTATGTTTGCAGATAAAATTAATTAAATGACAAAAATTCTTATAGCTACCTGATGAAAACTGACATTACAAGTGGGTAGTCAAATAACTAGATAACAGGGATAATAGATTCATTTGAAGGGTACATGAAGGAGATGAAGAATGGTTTTGAATATGTAAAGACTTTTGCTTTTTTATATGATTTGAACATTTTTTTTTTTTACGATCATTGTTCTATTTTTAAAAATTGCCACCTGATTAAGTTAGGCTTGGAAAATGTCCATTTCTTATTTCAGACTCTATTTCTTCAATGCTCTTTTCATTATATTGATTCTTCTTTGAAATTGAGACTAACATAATTGGTTTGAGTTATTTTGGGTGTTGATTGTAGATGGACAGTTGAAGTTGGATGTATAGAAGGCATGTTCCCGGCATCAAGAGTATTACTATTGAATTTGAATGGGGGGTTAAAGAATTCATAACATTTGCAACTTTAAATGCATTGTCGTTCAAGATAATATTTCCATGCTCAAAGTGTACGAATAAGAAGTATTTCGCCCCACCCAAAGTCGAAATTCATTTATACAGATATGGATTTGTTGGTAATTATTAACGGTGGACTTGTCATGGTGAACTGCATCATACAACATTGAGAGAGCCTGCAACGGTACTGTTGAAACTTGTTTCAGCAACCCGTTTCGAGAAATGGTTTTAAATACTGTAGGGCCTGAGTTTGTGGTTCCTGGGCCATCTAAAGATTTTGTTGAAGAACCTCCAAATGCAGAAGCACAAAAGTTCTAGCTACTGATATGCCAATATCTGAAGGGTGTTCGACCCACCGTAACTTTCACTTATCTCTCGGATGTTAAATATCAAGTCCAAAAATAATATATCTGAGAGATGTCTTAACCAAGTGGTTCAGCTTGTGAAGGAGGTTATCCTAGGCTCTAATAAAATACCTAATGATTTTTATGAGTTTAAGAAATTAGTATCTGGTCTTGGTTTGCCTGTTCAAAAGATAGATGTATGCATGAGTGGATGTATGCTGTATTGGAAAGATGATCTTACCCGTAGAGAATGTAAGTTTTGCGGTCATCCATGGTACATGAAAAGGAGGGATCTGGGGAGTAGCAGATAGAAGGAGATATCCATTAAGAAGATGTACTATTTTCTAATAACACTTGGATTGTAGCGGTTGAATGCTTCTAGAATAACTGCATCACACATAAGATGGCATACGCAAAGTAATGAGAAGGATGGGCACATGAGTCATCCTTGTGATGGCGAGGCCTGAAAACAGTTTGATAAGAGTTACCCTGAATTCTCAAAGGATGTGCGAAATGTAAGGCTTAAAATGTACACAGATGGGTTTACTCCATTCGGGATGTCTGGAAAATAGTATTCATGCTGGCCAATTATACTTACTTCATATAATCTTCCCCCATGGATGTGCATCAAGAATCCAGTAATGTTCTTAGCTGTCATTATTCCGGGCCCAAAGAACCCTAAACACAAAGTTGATGTTTATCTACAACCATTGATAGATGAATTGAGTAAGTTATGGTTTGATGGTATCCCCACATATGACATATCTAAGAAACAAAATTTTCAGCTATGGGCTGCATTTCTGTAGACGATAAATGATTTTTCACCTTATGGAATGTTAAGTGGGTGGAGCACTGCAAGTAGATTTGCATGTCCATACTGCATGGAGTGTACTAAGTCTTTTCAGCTACAGTTCAGGGGTAAAACTTGTTGGTCCGATTGTCATCGACGCTTCTTGCCGTTGGATCATCCGTTTAGAAGGGATACATGATCATTTAGAAGGGATACAGGCTAAGAAACCTCACTGCGATGTCACATCTAACAGGAGACCAAGTGTGGGAAAGTGGGAAAGAGTGTACCATTTTTCTAAGAATAATAGATTCAGGATGAGAATTGGGACGGAGCGATGGTAGAGGTGTAAATTATAATTGGGTGTAGAGGAACATTTTTTGGGACTTGCCTTACTAGCGTACTCTACTAGTGCCCCATAACATAGATATCATGCATAATGAAAAAATGTGTTCAACAATATTTTTAATATTGTTATAGATGTGAAGGAAAAAACAAAAGATTACTTAAAGGTATGGCGTGATCTTGAGATGTATTGCCATAGGCCTGAACTAAAAGTTTGTGGAGTAGGCGAAGGAAGGGAGTCCGTGCCAAAAGTATATTATTCATTGAGTGCAGAGACTAAGCGCTCGCTGCTTGAATGGGTGAAGGAGTTGCAACTTCCAAATGGATATCTTCAAACTTATCAAGATATATTGAATTGAAAGAGTTGAAGATGTCTAGCATGCAAAGTTATGACTACTATGTGTTTATGGAACGGTTACTTCTAATTGCTTTAAGAGAATTTCTTCCTGTCAATGTTTAGAATGTGTTAACGGAATTGAGTCTCTTTTATAGGGATTTGTGCTCACCTAAATTGTCAATGGCTCATATGAAAAAATTGGAGAATGAAATTCCTGTGCTCATATGTAAACTAGAAAAAATATTTTCCCCTAGTTTCTTCGATGTGATGGAGCATCTAGTAGTTCACTTACCTTATGAAGCTCTTGTTTGTGGTCCAACTTAATACAAATGGATGTATCCCTTTGAAAGGTATGTAGGCATTCAATATACTAGATATTGATGTTATAGTACACATCTAGTAATATGGTCTGCAAAATTGTGATCAAATTTGCCATGTTTCAAAATAACAGGTTCTTGCATCGTTTAAATATCAAGGTGAAATATAAGACGAGGGTAGAAGGATCAATTTGTAATGCATACCTTGTCGAAGAAGCATCAATAGTCTTTTCCTACTACTTTGAGCCACATGTTCAAACAAGACATACACAAGTTGCACGCAATGCAGATGGAGTAATTGAGCACGTGCTTGAACAATCCTTGCTCTCAATATGCAATGTTGTAGGAAGGGCATTTGGGAAGAAACAAACTCGATTCTTGATGTCCCGATGAGCATAAAGAACATATGGTTTGGTGAGTTTGAGGTAAGTTACTAAGTATTATATAAATTATTCTACTTTACTTTTTTTCCCCTTCATATATATATATTTAACCATTTATTTTGAACTAACAACTTGGATATATGTATTAAAATTTTCTTTTTTGTAGAAACTATTTCGTTTGGCCGATGAGCATAGTGCTAAGATTCGGCCCAACTAGGAGCATAAGTGCGGACCCACTTTTCTAACACCCTCTTGAGGTTGCGGAGGACTACCCCAGCTGGCCAAACTCCCTCCTGGATCAACTCTCGACATTAGGAGGCGATGCAGTAGCACTAGGCCACATAGGAGTTTTAATGAGTTTCCTCCACTATTCGGAGGAACAGGGGTTAGGGCACTTTCACTCATACTGGAAGCTCAGTATCATTTACAGTTCATGAGGAGTGTATGGTAAATTACATCATTATTTACATATTTTGAAATTTTACATCTCAGGATTAATTTTTCGGGTCACTATTCTTATAAATTAAATTTTAAATTGCAGCGGCAGAAGATGGGCAATGACTTCAGCCACATCAGGTGGTACAAGAGGCTACACACATTTCAAGGTGGAGAGAGACAAGGCCAGCATGTCAAGGAACACTCTTGCAAGATATTGGTAATTATTAATAATTTTCAGTACTTTAAATTACTTTTTGATAATTTACCTTTTACAGAATAAAATAATGTTGATTAAATTTCAGGAGGATATGATAGCTGAGAAGGAGCATCTTACTTAGGCATCTTCCTTCTCATCTGCTAGTGTTACGTCTTCAATCATCCCCGATGAGATGTCACTATTTTTCAAGGCGGCAGGCGGGTACAATCAAGGATGTGTGTTTGGATTAGGTTTCGAGGCTTCGAGAGTTAGACAATAGCTCGACCAGGATTTCTTGCCATCCACACCCTTTACACTTGATTATATAGATGACATAGTAGAGAGGAGGGTTGTGGAGAGGGTGCATGTTGTGAAAGATGAGTTGAAGAAGGTAGATCATATACAGCATCATTTTGATAGATTTATGAGCTTGATGTCAGAAAAGTTTGGGATAGTGCTTCCACTATTTCCACCGAATTCGGAAGATAATGATGCGGACGAGACAGGAGGCAATTTTATTCCACCACCAGGTCCCCATCCTTCGAGGCATTTTAGTCCTCCTTCTCTTCCCGTACCTCCATCAGTTGGCACCTGATATGACTTTTTGTGATGGCTTTTTCTTGGTGTTGTGGTATATTTGTTGGTTATGGTTCAACTCAACAATGGGAACTAAAACAGAGATTGTTTTCTTGTGACAAAGAGAAAGGTAACCTAACTATTTACACTTTTTCAAACCCTTAAAGAACAAAGCCTCAAAGACCCTCAACATAAATAGAAAGTTCTACTAGATTCTCACCCTAATATTCTTGAAGCAACAAAGGTAAACAAGAATAATAGAATAGAGAAAATAGGCACTCAAATATTGAATTTCAAACAAACCTTAGAAGAACAAAGCAACTAAGACCCATTCAAAGAAAACAACATTGGATTATCCAAAAGATTTATAGACTCTTACAAAAGGAGGACTAACCCTTTAGCTTGGTCTTGAACAAGATGAACAAGGAGGCTTGGCCTCTCAAGATTCTCTCTCAAATTTGAATTAAAGTCAAGTGAATTATCTTGTCAAAGTAATAAAGGTGCTATTTATACTACGCTAACCCTAACTAAGTAATCCCTGAGGTTTAGTTATAGTTTAGGGTCAAAATAAGTTTTTACAAGTAATTAAAAGTGAAGAAAACCCGAGAAAAGCATTAAAAAGCGGAACAGTCGACGACTGCCCAGGGCCAAGCCGGCGCCAGTTTGGAACATCACAACCAGTGCTGGTTAGGTTCTGTCTTCGGCCGGTTCTCATTTGCTTGAGTGTTGGTTTTGGACAGAATGGAGCTGGCGCCAGTTTGGCTGCATAGAGCTAGCACCGGCTATCCTCTGGAAGCCTTCCTTGTCAAATTTCATCCCTTTTTGCTGACGGCTTAAGTTCTCGTTGGGGTCCTTCGCAGATGGCCATCAACACGAACTCTTGACTCGCTTCCTCAACCCTCCAATCCTCCTTCATCCTCAAGCATTGTTTGATGATCAATTGAAATCATCTTGAAGCTTCTTGGTCCTTGCTCTAGTCATCGGTCCTTGTCCTCCATGATGAAGTGGAGTCTTATCATCTCCCCCTCCTTGAAAAGGATTCGTCTTCGAATCTTCGCCATCATCTACATCAAAAGGAGAGAGGTCACTAACATTAAAGGTAGCACTAACATGATACTCACCCGGTAGATCTATCTTGTAAGCATTATCTCCAACTTTGGCAATAACTTGAAATGGTCCATCCCCCCTTGGATCAAGTTTGCTTCGGCATTGCATGGGGAATCTCTCCTTGCGAAGGTGCACCCATACCTAATCGTCCGGCTCAAAAGAAACCTTTTTCCTTCCTTGATTGCGCTTATGGGCGATCTCTTCATTGCGTTTTACAATGGTTTCCTTCACCTTCTCATGGAGTGCCTTCACCATTTCTGCTTTCTTAGCTCCATCAAGGTTCAATCGTTCACCTATAGGCAAAGGAACCAAATCTAAAGGAGTTAGAGGATTAAAACCATATACAATTTCAAAAGAAGAATAAGAAGTAGTAGAGTGAATAGCCCTATTGTATGCAAACTCAATGTGAGGCAAGCACTTCTCCCAATTCTTCAAGTTCTTCTTGATTATGGCCCGCAAGAGTTGGGTGAGTGTACGATTGACCACCTCGGTTTGTCCATCCGTTTAGAAATGACAAGCTGTGGAAAATAAAAAGTTAGTCCCAAGTTTGTTCCATAAAACTCTCCAAAAATGGCTAAGAAATTTTGTATCCCTATCCGAGACAATAGTCCTTGGAATCCCATACATTCTCACCACTTTCTTAAAGAATAAATCTGTAATATAGGACGCATTATTAGTCTTGGAACAAGCCACAAAATGAGCCATTTTGGAAAATCTGTCAACAATCACAAATATAGAATCCTTGCCCCCCTTAGACCTAGGCAATCTTAAAATGAAGTCCATTGAAATATTAACCCAAGGCACATTAGGTGTGGGCAAAGGAGTATAAAGACCATGTGGAAGAGCTCTAGACTTAGCTCGCCTACAGGTAATGCATTGAGAAAAATGTCTCTCCACATCCTTTTTCATTTTTGGCCAAAAGAAATGTTCCTTAAGGATGCCTAAGGCCTTTGCAACACCAAAATGCCCCATTAGTCCCCCACTATAGGCTTCCCGAACTAGTAACACCTTAATGGAACCCTTTGGCACACAAAGCCTTGCCTCCCTAAACAAGAAACTATCATGCCTATAATATTTAGCAAATGCACATTTCTCACAAGCATGGAAAATATCCCTAAACTCCTCATCATCAACATACAAATCTTTCACAATTCAAAACCAAGAAGTTTAGTATCCAAAAAGTTGAGGAGCGCATACCTTCGAGATAGTGCATCCGCTATCACATTTTCCTTACCCTTCTTGTATTGGTTGATATATGGAAATGTCCCAATAAACTCCATCCACCTTGCATGCCTTTTGTTCAAATTTTGTTAGCTCTTGAGGTGTTTAAGGGTCTTATGATCGGTATGAATGACAAATTCTCTTTGCAAAAGGTAGTGTTGCCAATACTCTAAGGTCCTCACCAAAGCAAAAAGCTCTTTGTTATAGGTAGAGTAGTTAAGGGCTGCCTCGGACAAATTTTCACTAAAGTATGCAATGGGTTTTCTATCTTGGGTCAAGACCGCACCTATTCCCACTCCACTTGTATCACACTCTATCTCAAAAGCCTTCTCAAAATTGGGAAGAATAAGAATTGGAGTTTGGCTCAATTTGTCCTTGAGAGTTTGAAAGGTTTGTTGTTGGGTTTCCTCCCACCTAAATCTCACCTTTTTTCTTTACCACTTCGGTTAGAGGGGCTGGTATAGTACTAAAATTTTGGATGAACTTCCTATAGAAACTAGCTAGCCCATGAAAACTACGGACTTGGGTAATAGTGGTAGGGGTTGGCCAATCTTGGATGGCTTTCACTTTTTCCTCATCAACCTCAATCCTTCTTGCACTCATAACATACCCAAGGAATGTAATCATCTCCAAACAAAAAGAGCATTTCTCAAGATTAGCATACAATCTCTCCCTTCGGAGAGCCACAAGCACACTTTGAATATGATTTAAATGATCCACATATGATTTGCTATAAATTAATATGTCATCAAAGTACATAACAACAAATTTCCCAATGAATTCCCTCAAAACATGGTGCATTAATCGCATGAAAGTACTAGGAGCATTAGACAATCCAAAGGGCATGACAAGCCACTTATACAACCCTTATTTAGTTTTAAAAGCTATTTTTCATTCATCCTCTTCTCGTATCCTAATTTGGTGATAACCGAATTTCAAATCAATTTTTGAGAAAATGCATGCACCAAATAGCTCATTTAGCAGGTCATCTAGCCTAGGAATGGAATAGCGATATTTTACCGTTATGTTGTTGATAGCACGACAATCCACGTACATACGTCATGTCCCATCCTTTTTGGCCACCAAGAGAATCAGAACCGCACATGGGCTTAGGCTTTCTCTCACATGTCCCTTCTCAAGCAATGTCTCCACTTGCTTTTGCAATTCCTTGGACTCCTCCAGATTCCTTCTATATGCCGGTCGGTTGGAGATGATGGCTCCGGGTACAAAGTCAATTTGATGCTCAATTCCTCTCAATGGTGGTAGTCCTCCGGGCACGTCATTTGGGAAAACATCTTCAAACTCTTGATGAATAGCTGCAATTTCATGAGGCAAAGACAATATGGAATCATTAGTAGAAACATAAGAACCTTTGCATAAAAGAAGAATAACCGGTTCCTTAATTTCTATAGCCTCTATGACCTCACTCTCTTTTGTAAAGAAATTCACTCTCTTTTTACCCCCCCCCCCCTCTCTAGGCCTTGCTCATTTCTATCCTTGATTGTCAAAGGTACTTGCTTACTCATTCTCTCTCTCAATTCTTTTTCTTGCCTCTCCTTTTCTTTCCTCTCACTTTCTTGCTTTTGCTTAACTTCTAGTGCTCCCTTCTTCTTCTCATTTTCTTTCATGATTCTTTGGTCTTTGCTCACCTCACTAGGGGCCATGGGGGTGAGGATAAACTTAGTTCCCTCCTTGAGTAGGAAATAAGTATTCTTTCTCCCATCATGTTTCACATGCCTATCATATTGCCAAGGCCTCCCTAGTAGTAAGTGTCCCACTTGCATGGGCACTACATCACAAAGTACATCATCCTTGTACTTCCCCATTTCAAAAGACACCAACACTTGCTTGTTTACTCTCATTTCCCCATTATCATTCAACCATTGTAGTTTGTAAGGCTTGGGATGCTTAATCCAACTCATGTCCAATTTTTCAACCAAATCCGCACTAATCACGTTGGTGCAACTCCCACTATCCACAATGCCACTACAAGGGGTCTTGTTGATTAGACACCTAATGTAGAAAATGTTCTCTCTTTGTTGGTGGTCTTGATCCTCAATGGCTTGTGAGCTCAATGACCTTCTTGTGACTCCCACCAAGGAGTATTCTTATCCCACAACTTCCCCTTCATCACTCTCCTCATCTGCAATTCCCTCTTAGTTTCCTTGGTTCCTTTCTTCCTCTTCTTCTTCGTAGTAGAAACCTCACCATAGAGATTGGTATACATCGCCCTCTTGCTTGGACACTCATGGGAAGTATGTCCATATCCTAAGCACTTAAAACACTTGATGTCTCTATTTCTTTGTGGCCTCTCCATGGTTTTCCCTTTGTCCTTGTTCCATCCTTCCCTAGGTTTCCAATCTTCTCTAGGTTTCTAAGCCTCCCTTGGTTTGTTGAAGTCCTTTTGATATGGTTTAGGGGCTTCATCATTCTTAATTTGCACCTTGCTAGTTGTGTTGGGATTTGGAAGTGTTGGTCTAATAAATGCCCTCCTCCTTAATTGCCTTTCAATCTTCATGGCGGCATGTACCATATCCTCCAAACGATCATAAGGGTGCAATTCCACCAAATTGACAATCTCCCTATTTAATCCTCCCAAAAATCTTGCTCTTGTAGCTCTTGGATCCTCATAGATTTGAGCTCTCATCAACATAACCTCCATCTCCTTATGGTAATCCTACATACTCTTGTTCCCTTGTTTGAGTGCTTAGAGCCTATGGTAAAGATAATTATAGTAATGGTGTGGTATAAACCTTACTCTCATCATGTCTTTCAACAAATTCCAATTAGCCACGGTTTCCACTCCCATTTATCTCCTTTGTGCACTAACTTGCTCCCATCATACCAAAGCATACTCCGAGAATCCCAAAATAGCCAACCTCACTTTTGACCTCTCACTGTAGTTATGGCTTTCTAGAATATCTCCATTTTGCTTTCCCACTCAAAATAAGTTTCGGGGTCACTTTCGCTATAGAATGTAGGCACCTTCAACTTAATATGGCTCAACTCCCTTTCCACATCATTTCCTTCTCTCATTTCTCCTCTATTGCCCCATCCTCTATGTTGTTCCCCAAAACCCTCAACATGATCCCCCTAATACCATTCATCAACTCCCTCAAATTCTCTTTCTAGCCCTCTTACATTGATCACTCCGTTCCTTCCTTGGCCTTTTCCTCGTCCTCCTCCCAAGCCATGTCTTCCTCCTCTCATAAGAGTTTGTTGGATACCCCCAATAGAGTGTTCATCTCATTCTTCCCCTTATTGGGCATGTAACAGAGGAGTGTGGACATCACCATCCCTCATCCTTGGACTAGGCACTTCATACCACTCTTGGCCTCTCCTTTGTGCAACGGTAGAAGACTGTCCAAGGTGGTTTATCAACTCCCTTGTCAAGTTTTGGAACTCGCTTTACATTGTCCTCATCATCGCTTGCATATCTTCACGTAGTCCCCTAGTATCAAATTGTTCTTCTTGAGGTCTACTAGGTCCACTTGGGTTAGACCTAGAGATCTCTTGTTCATGGGCCATGGTGATGGAATATTGCCTTACACTTACAAAACAAAGAAGTTAGAAGAAAATAGACCCTCACTCACTTCCTTGCGTGATGGCTCTCTAAATTGATCACTCCACGCTCATGTTTGCTCTCTTAGGCTCTTTTAATGATAAGCTCACCCTCTTGCCTTTTTTTTTTTCCTCAACACTCAAGCCTTCTTGTTTGATCCCAATTCTCCCCAATAGCTGAAGATTTAGTCCAGCTAAGTGAGTCACACAAATCAAGAGAATTTTCCAATTTAGGGGTCTTAGGGGAATTTCAACAAACACTTGTTGGGCACCTCAAACAATCTAGTTTTAGGTCAAGAATTCAAGAAAATGTGGATTCAATCAACTCAAGAACAAGCACTAAGCGCATAAGAAATAATTCTAAGCAAGAAACAAACAAAAATTATCAAAACAAAGAGACAAGAACAACTAAAACTAGGATGATGAAGAACAAAATGGTCACAAGTGCACAATAGAGAAATTGAGTTCAAGGGTCATGGAATTCAACATTAAAGTGTTATAACAAGTCACAAAAACCCAAAGAATCAAAATCAAGAATCAAAGTTCCCAACTATAACCAAAAACACTCTCATGGAACTTTTATCAAACACCTTGGCTGCAACTCGTCACTCAAGAGCAATCAGAAATTTCAACCATATTCAAGCCAAATTTCACCACAAACACAAGACAAATTTATTCCCAAGGATTATAACAACATCAAGGAGCAATTTTCCAACAGAAAATTCAAGATATAACAAAGATTCAATGACCTTTTTGAAGCATATTTTTCAGTTACGGGATTTGCCCTGTTTTTCTTTTTCTTCACTTTGTGGGGCTCCTTTTTTTGTTTTCAAGCTTTGATGGGAATTAAGCTTTTCCTTGCTCTGATACCAAACTCTTTGATATGACTTTTTGTGGTGGCTTTTTCTTGGTGTTGTGGTATATTTGTTGGTTTTGGTTCAGCTCAACAATGGGAACCAAAACAGAGATTGTTTTCTTGTGACAAAGAGAAAGGTAACCTAACTATCTACACTCTTTCAAACCCTTGAAGAACAAAGCCTCAAAGACCCTCAAGATGAATAGAAAGTTCTACTAGATTCTCACCCTAATATCCTTGAAGCAACAAAGGTAAATAAGAACAATAGAATAGAGAAAATATGCACCCAAATATTGAATTTCAAACAAACCTTAGAAGAACAAAGCAACTAAGACCCATTCAAAGAAAACAACATTGGATTATCCAAAAGATTTATAGACTCTTACAAAAGGAGGACTAACCCTTTAGCTTGGTCTTGAATAAGATGAACAAAGAGGCTTGGCCTCTCAAGATTCTCTCTCAAATTTAAATTAAAGTCAAGTGAATTATCTTGTCAAAGTAATAAAGGTGCTATTTATACTATCCTAACCCTAGCTAAGTAATCCTTGAGATTTAGTTACAGTTTAGGGTCAAAATAAGTCTTCACAAGTAATTAAAAGTGAAGAAAATCGGAGAAAAGTATTAAAAAGCGGAACAGTCGACGACTGCCCAGGGCCAAGCCGGCGCTGGTTTGGAACATCACAACCGGCGCCGGTTAGGTTCTGTCTTCGGCCAGTTCTCGTTTACTTGAGTGTTGGTTTTGGACAGAATGGAGCCGGCGCCGGTTTGGCTGCATGGAGCCGGCACTGGCTGTCCTCTGGAAGCCTTCCTTGTCAAATTTCATTCCCTTTTGCTGACGGCTTAAGTTCTTGTTGGGATCCTTCGCGGGTGGCCATCAACACGAACTCTTGTCTCACTTCCTCAACCCTCCAATCCTCCTTCATCCTCAAGCATTGTTGGATGATCAATTGAAAATCATCTTAAAGCTTCTTGGTCCTCGCTCTAGTCATCGGTCCTTGTCCTCCATGATGAAGTGAAGTCTCATCAGCACCACTGCTCCCGTAGTGTAGGATTTTATTAAAGATGTTATCTTCTATATTATATTTACTTGACATTATACATTTGTGTTGAATAAATATATTTATTCTTTTATTGAGATGATTATTTATTTTTTACATTTTAATAAGAACAATTTACATTTTATTGTGATGGAGCATTTGTGTGGTATATATTGTTTGATATATGATACAGGGGGTTCAAGATAAATACAAAATGGGCTTTGAAATATGGAGAAACATTAGCGGCGGTTTAGCTACACCAATAATTAGCGACGGCATCCCGACGGCACAAAGGCTTTTATTTTAACTGTCTATAACTATCGGTAAACCATAGCAACTTAGCTAGAGTTCAAGCCGTCACTACACCGTCTCTAGGCATGTGAGGGCGTAGCTACGGCTTGATATTGTCAACATTATAGAATTCGGAATTAATCCATCGCTAATCTGCCGCCAATACAACGATAGTTATAATTAAACTGTTGGCAAACCGTTGCAACATTAGCGACAATTTGCCGACTGTGTAAATAAATTTATAATTATCAGGAATTTGAAATTCTTTTTCTCCTTCGTTATTCTGTCTCTGATAGGAACTTTGATCGATTGCTGGTCTGGTGATGTTCCATCGCAAAGCTATCACTACTGCCTACGGCTTTTCCATCCCGTAAAAAATATTTTATTTAGCAACTGGGATTTCAGCTACCGCTGTGCCCGTTGTTAGACTGTCACTAAGATTAGTTGGCAACAATGTAACGACGGGAATAGCCATCGCTGATATCCTGTTTTCTTGTAGTGAAACAAGTTGAAGGATTAAACAAACTTTAAAACCAACGCTTGTCTCCTTATTCAACGTACAAGCAACAAAGCTTCTAATGTAAATCATGCTAATCCTATATAAGAGTGGTACGTTTTAAATGCTTTTCGTAGCCAATTAAGCTACAATTCCTTATTTAGACATTAATCTAATGGGCTCAAAACTAAGTGTGTAAATATTTTTAATAAGATCTGTGTTCTGAACCACTATTTGACATTACCAGCAGATTATTGATCATTGTGATAAACTATTGGTTTGTATTTAATTTAAATTGTAATAAAATATAGTCTAAAAATGAAGTACTACAAAATAAAGATTTATAATAAAACATATTTCTCTTTTTTTTAAGCAAAAAAAAAAAAGTTCTTCTAAAATAAAATTGTTAAATGTTTAATCAATTTTAATTGAATTGACTTTTATCTATTGGGAAAAAACAGTATGCCCATTGCAAAGTTAGTAAAGTTTATGCTTTTGGGTGCAATATTCTGGATGAAGAAAATCAACAAATTTTCTTTATTGACAATAAAAATCATTTTTTGGAATTATGTTTCTACCAATATGATGATCAAAAAGGAAATAAACAAGGAGTAAATAGGGGGGGGGAATCATTTAAACATTTTCTCAAGCCAAAGAATTAAAATATAAAATTTCCAATTTTCAAACTTCCACTACAAGAAATCTGCTAATTTACAATGGACAAATTCATGGAAAATTCGTAACTAAATAGAAATTTGCCACGGATTTGTGACAGAATTGGTCTATGGTAAATACCTTTGTCGCTGGGCATTTTTTGCTTTCCGTAGCAATTTGCCACGGATTATTCAAATTGGTAGCACCTTTCAGGGAGAAATATTGTGAGGGAACCGTGGCAAATTCGGGACAATCTGCCACAGATTTGCCACGGAAGCAATCCGTAGCACCAGTCATACTAGATCATAAACTATTCGGTGCACATCCATTTCCATAGACCAGCCACACTGGATCACAGCCCTTAAATTGTTCAAGAATTGCACAACGCAAGACTCGAACCCATGGACTATTTGGTGCACAGCCTTCCTCACGCACCAACCACACTGGATCACAAACTATTTAGTGCACATCCATCTCCATGGTCCAGCCACACCGAATCACAGCCCTTAAATTGTTCAAGAATTGCGCAATGCAAAACTCGAACCCATGACCTCCGAAATGTGTATGTTGTGTTTAGCCACTGAGCTATGGCAATTGTTGTGCTACCCCCCCCCTTTTATTTAAACTATTCTGAACAATCTTTGTGTACTTTATTTTTAAATAAAAGTATTATAACAAAATATAATAATCATATTAAATTTAATATAAAAAATATTTTGTATATTTATATAATTTAAAATTTTATATATTATCAATTGTACTATCTTTTTTATTAAATGATTTATACATATATGTGTGTATATATATATATACATAAATTCATACATAATATAACCCAAACACACATATACATTCATAATCATAAATACACACACACACACACACACACACACACACACACTCATATACATAAATTTAAAGATAACCGAAAATAATTTGGCACATAATTCCACAAAATATGTACGAAAATACTGAAAATCTAAGGCATTTACAAAGATATAGAGCATTTGAAAGTGAAACAATCATTTTTTGAACGTAAATTTAGTGTTTTTTTTTATAAAAAAAATCCACTTATTTTTATTTTTTTAATAAAATAGAATTAATAAAATTAGAATTTTTAATCAAATTATTCTATTTTTTAATAAAATAATTAAAATATTAAAATATTACATTCTATAATAAAAATATTAAAATACTAAAAAATTTGTAAATCAAAATGTATGAAATAAAATAAATATTATAAAAATTAGAATAAAAAAAAATAAATCCGTGACAAGTCCCTCGCAATTTGTTAGGGATTTGCCACGAACTAATACAATTTGTGGCAATTTGCCACGAAAAATATTTAATGAAATTTCCTTATTCTTTTTGTCACTATTTTACCTAACATATTTTTTGTATATTCTAAATGGTAATATAGTTAATTGCACTGATATTTCCAATGACTTTTGTTGTCAAAAAAAAAAAAATTATATCATATCTTTAAAATTTTTTATTTTAATACACACACATATATTTCAACATACAAAAATATTACATTCTATTTTAAATTTGTATCAATTCTTTTTCAAGAATAAATAAGTTAGACATAAAAAAATAAAATGTTTATAAAACATTTGACCATTTTAATCAAAATGTATGGAATAAAAACAAAAATAATTAAAATTAAAATAAAAAAGAAAAAAATAAATCCGTGGAAAATCCCTTGCAATTTGGTAGGGATTTGCCACGGACTAACACAATCTGTGACCATTTGCCACGAAAAATAATTAATAAAATTTTATTATTCTTTTTATTACTATTTTACCTAACATATTTTTTTGTATATTCTAAATGGTAATATAGCTAATTGCACTGATATTTTCAATGACTTTTGTTATAAAAAAAAAATTATATCATATCTTTAAAATTTTTTATTTTAATACACACATATATTTTTTCACACAAAAATATTACATTCTATTTTAAATTCGTATCATTTTTTTTTCAAGAATAAATAAGTTAGAGATAAAAAAATAAAAAATGTTTATAAAACATTTGACCATTTTAATAAAAATGTATGGAAAAAAATAAATATAATAAAAATTAATGCAAACCAATATAATTAATAAATTAGAAAAAAAAAAGAAAAAATTCCGTGGCAAATCCGTGGTAATCTGCCATAGAATTTCCACGGAATTAGTGGCAATTTTGTGATTCCGTGACAAATTTGTGGCAAATAGCCACGAAATACACAACAAAAATTTAACCATTTCTTTTTATCACTACTTTACTTAACATACTCTTTTGTATACTCTCAATGATTATATAGTTCTTCACAATAATTTTCAATGGCTTTTACTGTCGAAATAAAATAAAATTATATCGTTTCTTTAAAATTTTTAATTTTAATACAAACGTATATTTCGATACTCAAAAAAATAATACATCTTATTTTCATTTCCATTTCAAGAATGAACGCATTAGAAAATAAATAAATCAAGATATTTAAAAAATATTTTGTTGTTATTATTTAAAAGGTATAGAACAAAAATTAATACAAGCTAATATAACTAATAAATTAGAAAAAAAAAAGGAAAAAAATTGCCATGGAATAAGTGGCAATTTTGTGATTCTATAATAAATCCGTGGCTAATGTTTGGCATAATTTTGCCACGAAAATTTTTCCATCGCAAATCGATGACTAATATTTGGTATAATTTTTTGACACTTTTTTTTTTCTACCGATTTGTAACGGAATATGTTTTCATCGCTATTTGCTACTATTTCTATCGTAATTCCGTGGCAAATTGCCACAGATTTGCCATGATATCTTTCCCCTCGCAAGTTGCTTGTATTGCTATTCTGCGGCAAAATCTGTCGCTGATGGCCACGGAAAAGTAAAAGTCCGTAACAGATTCACATTTTTCTTGTAGTGTTTGAGTACAAATAATCATCATATACTAATTAATTCTATCTTCAAATTCAAATTTAAACAGCAATTTTAGATTTAATATTCGAATGTTAAAATTTAAAACTTAAATATTTTAACTTTAGTGTAACGACTTCTATTTTGTCAAACAGCCCTACAGCAGCCCAAATTTCTTAGGCTGATTTGTGTGTAGGATGCACCCAAATCCACATACATCCCCAATAGCATACAAGTTATGCTGACACAAAAGGAACATTGACGAATTGAAAGATTTAGTGGAGGAGTTAGAAGAAAGAAAAATGGAGTCCAAAATCGAGAGACAAGCAAGCATAATTTCACATAATATAAGTTTCTAATTGCAATCAAATTTTGTTAATTTTTGATACATGGTCCATATGATCACATATGTTAATGCCTTGTGTATGGTCAAAGCAAGATCAAAAGATTTTAAGGTATAGAATCTTGTTACTTCTACAAGCAAGGTATATATAATAAGCAAGGTCAAAAAATCTAGGTATAGATTTTGCACCCAAGACACAACCCATATCGAACGGAGACTTCTTCTCTTCCCAATCAATTACAGCCATAACGTATCTCTAAACTGCACTCAAACCTTTCAGGCATGGACCAATTGGCTGGACCTGCTGTGTCTTTCCTGCTCCAGAGCATTAGCAATTTGTTGATCAAAGAAGTCAGTCTTGTAGCAGGTGTTCGTAACGATGTTCTGCATCTTAAGTCAGAGCTACAGACCATGGATGCCCTGTTGAAAGATGCCGAGCCAAAGCAGCATGAGGCTGCCATAGTTAAGGATTGGATTTCACAAAGCAGAGAACTTGCTTATGAAGCAGACGATGTGCTTGAGAAATTCGCGATCAAAATTGGATCTTGGAGAAGAGGAGGCACTGCAAATGCACTCAAGAGGTACGCATGCATCCTGAATGAATGCTACATGCGGCACAAAGTTGGTGTCGAGATTCAAAGTCATAAGACTAGATTCTCGGATATCAACAAAAGATTTAAAGATCATGGCATAAGGGCTATATTGGACAAAGAAGGCTCAGGTTCAAGACAACAACAGTTGATTAGGCGAACATATTCTCCCTTTGAGGAGGATGATTTTGTCGGATTGGATATAGTGATGTCCACATGTTGGTGTATAAACTGGTGAATGAAAAAGGTAGTAGCGATCAAAGAGTTGTTTCCATTTGTGGGATGGGAGGTTTGGGCAAAACTACCATTGCTCGACTTGTGTATAAACCATCCCAAGGTACAACGTCATTTTGACGTCCGTGCGTGGGTTTGTGTATCCCAGCAATGGCAATCAAAAGATATATTACACGGGATACTGATTAAACGCATGCCAGAGAGGAGAGAAGATATTCAAAATTGAATAGTTGAGGAGCTTGTTAGAGAACTTTCTCAAATCCAAGAAGACACTACAAGAAAAAACCAAATTAGCGACAGATTTTTGCGATGGCCTAAGCCGTCGCTAATTTGCGACAGAACAGCAACGGAACAACACCGGAAACAAAAATTTTGAAAATAAATTATTTTTTAAAAATTTCCATCGCTAATCCGTCGGTAATTGCGATGGATTAGAGACGGAAATAAATCCATCGCAATTTTGCTACGGATTTACGACGGATTTCTTAAAATAAAAAATAAATTAATTTTCTTAAAATTAAAAAAAAAAATCCGTCGCAAATCTGTAGCAATTTTGCGACGGATTTCTAAAATTAAAAAATAAATTGATTTTCTTAAAATTCCAAAAAAATCCGTCGCTAATCCGTAGCAAAATTGCTACGGATTAGCGATGGAAATAAATCCGTCGCAATTTTACTACGGATTTGCGATGGATTTTTAAGATTAAAAAATAAATTAATTTTCTTAAAATTTTTAAAAAAAAATCCGTTGCAAATCCTTCGCAGTTTTGCGACGGATTTCTAAAATTAAAAAATAAATTAATTTTCTTAAAATTAAAAAAAAATCGTTGCAAATCCGTCACAATTTTGCTACGGATTTCTAAAATTAAAAAATAAATTAATTTTCTTAAAATTCCAAAAAAAAAATCCGTCGCAATTTTTCTACGGATTTGCGACGGATTTTTAAGATTAAAAATAAATTAATTTTCTTAAAATTAAAAAAAAATCCGTCGCAGTTTTGCGACGGATTTGCGACGGATTTCTAAAATTAAAAAATAAATTAATTTTCTTAAAATTAAAAAAATTCGTCGTAAATCCGTCTCAATTTTGCTACGGATTTTGCGACGGATTTCTAAAATTAAAAAATAAATTAATTTTCTTAAAATTAAAAAAAAAATCCGTCACAAATCCGTAGCAATTTTGCGACGGATTTCTAAAATTTAAAAAATAAATAAATTTTCTTAAAATTCAAAAAAAATCCGTCGCTAATCCGTAGCAATTTTGTTACGGATTTGCGACGGAAATAAATCCGTAGCAATTTTGCGACGGATTTTTAAAATTAAAAAATAAATTAATTTTCTTAAAATTTAAAAAAAAATCCGTTGCAAATCCGTCGCAATTTTGCAATGGATTAGCGATGGAAATAAAGCCGTCGTAATTTTGCTACGGATTTGCGACGGATTTCTAAAAATATAAATTAATTTGTTACAATTTGAAACGGATTTGCGTTGGATATATATTAATATAGCATTTTTATATACATATAAATATGTTAATATATTTTTTAATATGAAAATAAATATATATACATACATATATACATATTTATTTATGTTAGTATGTGTGTCTATATATCTATATATATGTTATAATACTTTTAAAATATATTAATATATATATACACACATATTTATAGATACATATATATTTGTGTATATATATATATATATATAATGTATGTCTACATATATGTATACATACATTATATATATATGCAACATAACACACACAAAATGTGTGTCTATAAATACACACACACACACACACACACACATACATTTGTTATTAAATATACATACATTAATAGCAACAGATGCATATATGTCATATTCTTACATATATACATACATATATACATACATATATATATTTAATATATATACTTAATAATATCATATCTATATTATATATATAAATATTTCAACTTACTAATATCTTTTTGCGTATTCTACTATTTTAAGACACACACACATACTATATCATATGTATATATAAATAATCAAACATTAAATTTTTTTGGGTGAATTTTTTAGATTAGCGACAGATTTGCGACGGATCGGGATTTATGAAACCATGATCCGTCGCAAATCCATCGCAATTTGAGACGGATTTGCAACGGCAATCTAAAATTAAAAAATAAATTTATTATTTTTAAAATTAAAAAAATCCGTTGCAGATCCGTAGCAAAATTGCGACGGATTTGCGACGGAAATAAATCCGTCGCAATTTTGCTACGGATTTCTAAAAATAAAAAATAAATTAATTTTCTTAAAATTAAAAAAAAAATCCGTCGCAAATCCGTAACAAAATTGTGACGGATTTGCGACGGAAATAAATCCGTCGCAATTTTGCTACGGATTTGCGACGGATTTCTAAAAATAAAAAATAAATTAATTTTCTTAAAATTTTAAAAAAAATCCGTCGCAATTTTGCGACGGATTTGCGATGGAAAATTTTGTCGTCGCAGATTCGTCGCAAAGCCCTAGCAAATCCGTCGCTAATTCAGAAAAAAATTACTATATAATTAATATATAGCACAATATATCACAAGAACTTCAATAGCTTAGTGGTGGAATGCGTGTTCACCCACATTAAGGACGCGGGTTTGAGCCCCAAGTCCGACATAATCTCATAATATTTTTGACAGGTCGGGTTGTGGGTCGGGTTCTCAGCGGGCTGATGAACGGGCGGGCCGAGTAGCTAATTAATTAATTTTTTTAATAAAAATTTTTGGCCGTCGCAAATTCGTCGCAAAAATTATTTAATTTTTTAAATAATTTGTTTCGCTTCCGCAAATTAAATTAATTATTTTTTTTAAAATAATTTTTTTTACCGTCGCAAAAATTAATTAATTTTTGAATATTTTTTTGCTCTACCGCAAATTAAATTAATTAATTTTTTAAAAATAATTTTTTTTCCGTCGCAAATCCGTCGCAAAATTATTTTAATTTTTGTAAATAAAAAAATTTTTACCGTCGCAAAAATTAATTAATTTTTTCAAAATTTAAAAATTTTTTGATTAATTTTTTTTTAAATAAAAGTTTTTGACCATCGCAAATCCGTCGCTATTTGCAACGGATTTTCTTTCCGTCGCAAATAGCGACCCCCTTTTTAGCGACGGATTTAATCCGTCGCTAACATGATTTGCGACGGATTTGGCCGTCGCTAATTTTGTTTTTTCTTGTAGTGAGAGAAGAGGTGCCTTTTTGTTCTTGACGACATATGGGCACCAGATGCTTGGGAAGCCATCAGACCTGCCTTCTCTCTCAAAGGCCAAATACTTCTTACTACTCGTAACAAACAAGTGGCGCAGCGCATTGACCCCAATGGTTTCCATTATGAACGGCGATTCCTGAGTGACGTTGAGAGTTGGTAGTTGCTTCAAAAGAAACCATTAAGAAGAAGATATGAGAAGGTACTTTTTTGACATCATATATATATCTCCTTTATGGCATGTATGATTGTTGTGAGCTCCGAGCCTCTGACTACAATGTTGACAAGTAATTTCTGCTTTTTTTTTTTATAAAGATATTTTTTATACTTGCTTGATTTTAAAATATTTATTCATATAATTCTTTATACATAAATTAAGGGTGTTAAAAATAATATTATAATTTAAATAAAAATGTTATTCTACCTATATTAAAAATATGATAGTTATTAATTAGTAAAAATTCTCAAGAAGTAAAAAAAAAAAAAAGAGTTTTGAAAAGCTGTGTAATTGACTTAGAATAAATAGAAGTAAAATAAGAAGTAATTAACTATTAATTCTAGAAGTATATACATGAATAATTATTTTGAAACAAAATAAAAAAAATTTATGAATAAGTATTTCGAAATAGAGGAAGTATAATTTTATTACAATATATAACTTTTTTTTATTTTATTTATTTATACTGTATTAACGGTGGACTTTTGACTATTTGATTTCTATTCATGACATAAATTGTCTTCATTTAGAAGTCCAGGATAAATAGAATGTATTAAGTGTTTTTAAATAACACTAGGTTGATGTCCCGTGCATTACACGGATTGTTATATTATTAAGATTCAATATATTAATATTAAATACATATATATTATTAATTAACTTAATTAATTATTTAATTAGTTAAGATTTTAAAATAAATTTAAATAGTATACAAATAATCACACGTTTCAATATATTAATATTAAATATATATATTTTATTAATTAATTAAAATTTTAAATAAATTTAAATATAATTTTTATTGTTCTTTTAAAAAAATTTCGTTTAAACACGTGTTACCTTATAATACTTTCACGTATTATAACTTCCTCATCGGTTTATATATATATAGATTTCGCTAGTTGATCAAGTAATTTTTTTTTTTTTTTGCTTTGTCACTATATATATTTTTAAATGCACCGGGAAAGGAAATAATTTACTAACGTAGTTGAAAGATTCAACCCAGTCTAACTTCATTTCGCCGAGTCATAGCCAAAACAGCACCTTGCAATCAAGAATGACTAGTGACACGTCAACATCGAGAGAGAGGAAGCACTTCAAAGTCATTAGCTCTGGTCCAATCTACCCAATTTAAATTAGTGAGGTGGAAACTCGGTGAAAACTAGGTTCCAGATTTTTGGCGGAGAAAATGCCATCTAGACAAAGAATTGATATCATGGGGACAGAGAGACGGCCGATAAGAGAGGTAGAGAAACTAGGAAGGAGACATTATTTCGGAAAACTTGAAAAGTGAATTCATTATGAAGGGAAACAAATACTTTAAATTAGCTATTGGAAATATCAAAGTATGCAAAAGACATCAAGAATTCTGTTTTGATAATTATAATTATTCTTAAAAATTCTATCAAAATTTTTTATTTTTATTGTATCAAAATAATATTTATTAATTTTATAAATTAAAAATAAATTTATTATTTATATTCTTAATTTATTATTTCTTTAATCAAGAATATATATATATTTTAAATAAATTATTAATAAATATATAGAAGAGAATAATTAGTGAATGTTTACTTTTATGTAGGAGTATAATACTAGTATTTTTCTATTACTCTCTCCATCTCTATTTATCTGTCACAATTAGATACTTCACACCGTTTTTTTATTTGTTACAAATAAATAGAGACGAATGGAGTATAATTATACAAATTTTATAATTTTTTAATCTCCGTATCATATTCTAAATTGATATAATTTTTAAGATGGAGGGAGTATCAATTAGGCGTTGATTAGAAGTTGGAGCAATATTGCAATACGAGATTTGATGATTGTACTCGTTTAATTGGACAGGCAACAAAGACATCAAGAAAATGGAAGAAATAGGAAGGAAAGTGGCTGAACAATGTGGTGGTCTTCCTTTGGCTGTGGTGGTCCTTGGAGGCATTCTTGCCACAAAATCTACTCTAAGCGAGTGGCCATGGGTATCCGAGCATCAGAGTATCCATTCCAAGATAGGAAGGGGAAAGGGCAACAGATTTCAACACGGAGAAGTGCAAAAGATCTTGGGCTCGAGTTACAATGACTTGCCATACCAATTGACACTCTGCTTCCTTTATTTGGGTGGTTTTTCTGAAGACACTGAGATAGATGCACAGACAATATGTCAACTACGGTTGGCAGAAGGATTCGTGCCAATGATGGATGATGCGGAGTCTGTCTTGGGTGAATTAGCCGAGCGGTGTTTGGTTGTGGTTAAATTTGAAGATCAATTCCCCACAAGAAGTAGGTTTGAATCGTGCCGTCTTCATGACCTTATGCGCGATTTATGCTTACTGAAGGCAGAAGAGGAGAACTTCATGAGCGTTATCAATTGTTCCAATAGGCATGGTTCTTCATCATCAACTTCTTCATCTTTGTCCAACAAAGTGTTGAAAAAGACAACTTTGGGAGTTAATAATTTTTAACTCATGATTAGTTAGCCTAAAACAATTAATGGGAATTGTTCTTGACATGTTAGAGATTGTTTTGATTGTGGTAGAAGCCATTTTCATGGCGGGAATTCATAATTAAATGTTGTTAAAGTTGGGCTTGGACCATGTTTTCACGATCCTCTATTTTTATTTGGCCCAATTAATTAACTCTAACTTGAAAAGGAATAGGAAATATAAAATCTGGTAAAGGAATTAGGACTTCCTAATCCGAATTGGGTTTTAATTTTCCTAAGGCAACATTAAAAGGGGGAACAGAGCCACCATTAGGGTGAACCCCTTTTCGTGCTTTTTTGCTTCTTGCAAGAAAATTCGCCGCTTCGGTTCTCTCTCCGCGATCCATAATTTTTGCCTTATCGGGACCGGTGAACCGAGGGGATTTTCGAGGTGATCACGGTTGGTGTGCGTCAACAGTGATCTGAGACTGTCTTATCTTGCAAGAAGAGTCGCTGTACCCATCGCACCGGAGTGGGGCGAATAGCTTCTTGAAGGCAAACCAGTATTATACTGGTGATTCGGTCAACAACAGTACAGTACGTTGCGGCACAACTTGTCCAGAGGAGTGCCAGCGCTAGGTACGTTACGGTAGAACCGCGAGCAAGTCAATCGGGTATACTATTGATTTGTTTATTAAGTGTGAATTCTGTCTAGTTACATTACGTTTGGATCGTGTGGCCTTGCCGGCATTGTTGATATTTGATAATTGCAATTGTTTAGAGCCCTGGTCGGGTATAGGCGGTGCTTGTTCAATTCAGTTGAGTTGCCTGTCTGTGCTCGTAGGTACCCTGGTTAACTAACAGTCTTCAAGAAGCTATTCTGCAATTATCTATGTGTGTGCAATGGCCGATTCAGTCGAGTCTCGCATCTGCTGCGTATAAGCCTTTGGTTGACTTGAATGGTTTGCTTGGACAAGTTTGGTCCGAGCGAGAATTTCAAGCGTTGGCAACAACGCATGAAAATTTGGTTGACCATGGGGGCTTATTATCGGCGGTGCAGGTAGACGAGCCTATACCAACTGAAAGGTATTCTAGAGTAGCTGAGATTGCTTGCGTGGGATGAACGGAATAATGTAGGCGAGAGGGGCACATCGTCGGCATTGACAAATGCTCTCTTTGATGTCTCATCGTTACGAGTCATACACAACAAAGATGCTATGGGATGAACTCGGATAGGAAATATAATACCGAGGATCAAGGTCCGGAAAGGTATTATGTCTCCAAATTCTCGAAGTTTCGGATGGTTGAGGGTAAGTCTTTGATCGAACGGACTCAAGAGTTGCAATTGATTATTCATTCTCTTCATGAATCGGATATGGAACTTCCTGAGAAGTTTCAAGTGATGTCAGTGATAGAGAAATTTCCTAAGTCTTGGGAGGACTTTGGTATGTTCCTCAAACACAAGACGGAGAAGATTTCTCTAAACAATCTGATGAAATCAATATCTATTGAGGAGCAACATAGAAAGAATAGTCATATTGTACCTATGGAGTCTAATGTCCATATTGTGACTACTGGGAAGAAGAGCAATAATCAGAGGAATGTGGGGATTAACTCAAACTCTAAAAACATAAACAAGACAAAAGGCAAGGCCAAGAAGAAACCGAAAGCAAACAAACCTTGCTGGAATTGTGGTCAGGTTGGACATTGGGTTAAGGACTGTCCGTCTAAAAAGCCCAAAGTCAAACAAGGATCAAATTCGAAGCACAAGTCAATGTGGTGGTAGAGGATACTAGTCGAGCGGAGGCTGATTTGAGTACTCACCTTACCGAGGTTTGTACCATTGAGGCTGAGACCGGCATCACTACTTCCAATGATGATGAAAGGTATGTTTCGTTAACCCGAAGTCTTTACTATTTATGAGCCACTTGAATGGCTGGTTGATACTGGAGCAAATGTGCACGTTTGTGCTTGATAAATTGCTTTTTGTATCTTATCGACCTATTAAAGGAAAAAGCGTGAAGATGGGGAACTCAACTGCAACCAATGTGTTAGGGATTGGACGCGTGGACTTGAAGTTTCCTTCGGGGCGTATTCTTTCTCTTCATAGGGTGCAACATGTTCCAACAGTTCGTAGGAATATTCTTAGTGGTCCATGTTTAGTTAGAGAGGGTTATGAACTTACTTTCAAATGTAATAAAGTAGTGATTATGCACTACAATTCTTTTGTTGGCAAAGGTTATTTGTCAGATGGTTTATTTAAATTAAGAGTTGAACCTTTTACTTCTGATTTGAATAAAGCTTCTTCTATTGAGAATTCTGTTTATCCTATGGTGCACATTATTGAATCCACTGATGTTTGGCATAGTAGACTTTGACATTTAAATTTAGATTCTGTTAAAAGAATGATGAATTTAGACTTGATCCCTAAACATTCAATTGATAAGAAAAATAAATGTCAAGTGTGTGTGGAAGCTAAAACAACCAGGAAACCCTATCATTCAATTGAAAGGGATTCAGAAATACTTGATTTAGTTCACATAGACATTTGTGAATTCAATGGCTTATTGACTAGGGATCATAAGAAATATTTCATTACTTTTATTGACGATTGCAGTAAATATTGCTATGTTTATTTACTTAAACATAAAGATGAAGCACTTGAAAAGTTTCTCATATTTAAAAATGAAGTTGAAGCTCAAACTGGCAAGAAACTTAAAAGGTTAAGATCTGATAGAGGTGGAGAGTATGTGTCTAATCCATTTGTTGAATATTGCCAAAGCAATGGCATAATTCATGAGGAGACACCCCCTTATTCTCCCCAGTCTAATGGGATTGCTGAACGGAAAAATAGAACGTTTAAAGATATGATCAACGGTTTACTTTTAAATTACGGATTGCCTAAGTATATGTGGGGTGAGGCTTTGAATACGGCTTGCCATATTCTGAACAAAGTCCCTCATAAACATAAAGAGGTAACTCCATTTGAAATCTGGAAAGGTAGAAAACCTAACTTAAAATACTTCCGTGTGTGGGGTTGTCTTGCAAAAGTTCTAATCCCTGAACATAAAAGGAAGAAGTTAGGACCAAAGACTGTTGATTCCATCTTTATTGGTTATGTGGAAACAAGCTATGCCATGAGGTTTTTGGTAATTAAGTCCGAAATACCTGGTATAGATTGTAACACTATCATTCAATACCGTGATGCTACATTCTTTGAGAATGTGTTTCCCATGAAAACTGGTTTGCCTCAAGATGTTTCTACTTTAGATTCAGCCTTAACATCTGATTCCATTCCTGATCATGTGGAAAGGATGAAAGATGTGGGGGCAAGTCCAAATAGTCCCAATACTCAAATTGAAGAATTGGAAGAACCTAGAAGGAGTAAGAGAGCTAAGGCTGTCAAGGACTTTGGAAGTGACTTTGTCACTTACAATGTTGAGGATGAACCTTTGACTTTTCAAGCAGCTATGGCTTCCTCAGAAGCAAGGCATTGGAAAGGAGCTGTCAAGAGTGAGATGGATTCCATTGTCTCCAATGGGACATGGGAATTGGTAGATCTCCCTCCTGGGTGCAGTACAATTGGATGTAAATGGATATTTAAGAAGAAACTTAAACCAGATGGGACCATAGATAAGTATAAAGCCAGATTAGTTACCAAAGGGTTTAGACAGAAAGAGGGAATAGACTATTTTGATACATTCTCTCCTGTTTCTCGTTTGACTACAATCCGAGTGCTAATTGCATTGGCTTCCATATATTGTCTCACCATCCACCAAATGTATGTGAAGACAGCTTTTCTTCATGGTGATCTTGAAGAAGAGATATATATGGATCAACCTGAGGGATTTGTGGCCAAAGGAAATGAACGGAAAGTTTGTAAACTTATTAAATCCCTATATGGTCTAAAACAAGCACCCAAACAATGGCATGAAAAATTTGATAAAACAATTTTATCATTTGGCTTCAACATAAATGAGAATGACAAGTGTGTTTACTGTAAGGTTAAAGGTAATACTTGTATTGTTCTATGCCTGTATGTGGATGACATTTTGCTATTTGTGTCCAATATTTAGATAATTAATGAGACTAAATCATTTTTGAAAAGTAAGTTTGAAATGAAGGATATGGGAGTAGCAAATGTGATTCTTGGCCTAAAGTTGATTTGCTCAACTGAGGGGATAACCATTTCTCAAACTCACTATGTTGAGAGTGTTCTTGAGAAATATGGGTATCAAAATTGTAGAATTGCTAAAACTCCAAGTGACCCTTCTGTAGCTTTATTCAAAAATGAAAGTGGAGTTCCTGTGTCTCAATTAAGATATTCTCAAATTATTGGTAGCTTGCAATATCTTGCGAATGGCTCAAGACCAGATATTTCATTTTCTGTATCTAAGCTGGCAAGATATACAAGTTGTCCGAATCGGACTCATTGGGAGGCCTTGGATAGAGTACTAAGGTACTTGAAGGGAACAATGTCCCTTGGGCTGCATTATGGGAAATTCCCTGCTGTACTTGAAGGGTATAGTGATGCAAGCTGGATAGCCAAGAACTCTGATAGTAATGGATGCACTGGATATGTGTTTACATTAGGTGGTGGTGCAGTCGCCTGGAAGTCTTGTAAACAGACTATGATAACTCGGTCAACTTTTGAGGCTGAGTTATATGCCTTGGATACTACTGGAACGGAAGCTGAATGGCTGTATGGACTATTGTCCTCTTTGCCAATGATTAGTAAGTCCGTTACTGCTATATCTGTGCATTGTGACAGTCAAACCACAATTGCAAAGATAAAGAGTACCAAGTATAATCAAAAGACTAAGAGACACATTCAAGTTAGACTTAAGTCTATAAGGGAGTTAGTGTCTGAAAGGGTGGTGTCTGTTGACTTTGTTGGATCCAAATATATCATTGCAGACCCCCCTAACTAAGGGACTTGAAACATCATTGTTCCTTAAATCCAGGTTGGGAATGGGACTGATAACCCAGAAATGATTCACCTACAGTGGCAACCCAACTGACCAAGTGGAGATCCCGCAAGGTAGTTCAATGTGGTATAAACAAGCTGTTTGAGTGAATCTGGCACCAATTCTGATACTTTTGTATCTAGGTCCTTTCCCTGAAAGCCTGTGGTGCGCTTACTGCAATAAGTAAGAGTTTTGACTCTAAATGAGATCAAGTCTTTTAGACAGGATGCTAGCAGTCCATCCTTGGAGATCGCCAACTATGTGAGTGTTGTTGTGTGGCCGCAACTAAAGGGAATTGGGTTTTCTCTGAATACACTCATGAGACAAGATCAGGACACATGGCCATAACGTGTCAAACCTAAAGATTATCTCCATAGCCGATAGTCTGTTGTTACCAATGGACGCCATCACATTCAAGGTTCAGATTCAAGGCTTAAGTCCATCTGTTCCTGTGGGTGCATAAGTTGGATAACTTAGGTAGTGGTTCAAACCGGAAGGTACCATTATCGAAAGCAGATTATGTGAATCCTAGATAGTCTTTAACTATGGATTTGTGGGGGATTGTTGAAAATGGCAACTTTGGGAGTTAATAATTTTTAACTCATGATTAGTTAGCCTAAAACAATTAATGGGAATTGTTCTTGACATGTTAGAGATTGTTTTGATTGTGGTAGAAGCCATTTTCATGGTGGGAATCCATAATTAAATGTTGTTAAAGTTGGGCTTGGGCCATGTTTTCACGATCTTCTATTTTTATTTGGCCCAATTAATTAACTCTAACTTGAAAAGGAATAGGAAGTATAAAATCTGGTAAAGGAATTAGGACTTCCTAATCCGAATTGGGTTTTAATTTTCCTAAGGCGACATTAAAAGGGGGAACAGAGCCGCCATTAGGGTGAACCCCTTTTCGTGCTTTTTTGCTTCTTGCAAGAAAATTCGCCGCTTAGGTTCTCTCTCCGCGATCCATAATTTTTGCCTTATCGGGACCGGCGAACTGAGGGGATTTTCGAGGTGATCACAGTTGGTGTGCGTCAACAGTGATCTGAGACCGTCTTATCCTGCAAGAAGAGTCGCTGTACCCATCGCACCGGAGTGGGGCGAATAGCTTCTTGAAGGCAAACCAGTATTAGACTGGTGATTCGGTCAGCAGTACAGTACGTTGCGGCGCAACTTGTCCAGAGGAGTGCCAGTGCTAGGTACGTTCTGGTAGAACCGCGAGCAAGTCAATCAGGTATACTATTGATTTGTTTATTAAGTGTGAATTCTGTCTAATTACATTACGTTTGGACTGTGTGGCCTTGCCGGCATTGTTGATATTTGATAATTGCAATTGTTAGAGCCCTGGTCGGGTATAGGTGGTGCTTATTCAATTCAGTTGAGTTGTCTGTCTGTGCTCGTAGGTACCCTGGTTAACTAACACAAAGCTCATAGACTTGTCATTTATGCAAATCAAGATTTTGGCTCTGGATATGTTCTTCCAGAAAAGGAATTGACGAAGCACGCAAGAATGCTTAAGCTGGATTTTACAGAGAGATATGGGGAAAGATATGAAGGTCGATTGCCAGCAACACTCAGATCCCAATTCCAAAACTCAAAGATGCTACGGGTTTTGTCAGTAGAAAACCTGCACCATGTCACAAGTGGTTCCCTTCTAGATAAGTTCTGCTATGAATTTGACCACTTCAAGCTTTCTTATGTGCTAGGAAAGCTTATCCACTTGAGATATTTGAGTCTGAAATGATGCAGATTCCCTGTATTCTTGCCTCCTTTAGGAAACTTGACACACTTACAGACCCTTGATCTAAGAGCCTGAGAGATATGGTTTCCAAATGCCATAGGAAATATGAGAGAATTGAAATATCTGTATCTGTCTTTTGAGGGGAATTGGAAATCGGCACATTACAAACTGTGACTAAATGGATTGAGCAAGCTAGAAATACTTGAAAACTTCATCGATTCATATTGTGAGGCTCGAGATTTGTTCAAGCTATCTAATCTTTGATTTCTAACTGTGAAGCAGTGTTTGGAGATTGATAACCTTGCAACAATCGCGGATTATATGTCTCATTCACAAAGCCTCCAATACACATCCATCAGCCTTCTTGCTGATGCAAATGCAATCTCAAAATCAGATAAATGGCCACTCGTTCTTCAAAAGTTGCTATGTGCAAGGAGCATGCAGGATTTACTCATATTTGGTCCTGACGGAAAGTTGCCAAAATATAAAGCCAACAGCACCAGTTCAGCAGGTATCGTAAAAATCGACCTCAGACTCTCGGACATGAGTGAAGATCCCATGGACATACTTGAGAAGCTTCCAAACCTACGGGAGTTACGGTTGCACAAGGCATCGGTAGAAGAAATGGTTTGTCAAGCCACAGGATTTCCTCAACTGAGGTCCTTGAAACTCAAAGATTTTGTGACCTGCGGATTTGGAAGGTGGAGAAAGGAGCCATGCCAAATCTTTCCAGTCTTTCATTGTGGAATGTTCCTCACTTGGAAGAGTTTCCGGATGGACTGAAAGTTGTCGAAACGCTCAAAGTTATCACGTATCCTGACGTGCCTGAATCAATAAAGGGGCAGATTAAATCTATTCCCAATGTTAGCTTTTTCTTTTGAAGGATCGATAGGTAAATGAATCATTGGATATAAAGCTTTCCAAAATTACAAATCATGTTTGACAAATTATATCAAGAAGAGAGCATATCACTGGTTGAATGAAACTATGTAAGTGATTTCATAATATTAAAGCAGTTTCAGATTGTCAAGTCAAATTTTTGTTAGATGTAAAAACAATACGAGGATGTGAATCCAGACGGTTTTAAAGCGTGCTACAGTGTCAGTTTTTTAAAAAACTTATTTCTGCCTACCAATGAATTGGCATGCAATTGAGTTCAATGAAATATCCTCGGGAGTACAATGAAGTTTATGTTTGACAACTTCTTTCACTAACAAAATCAAACCTCTTGAGTATTCATTAAGTTAGATAGAAAAAAGGAATATTAGCGGATTTAGTCTCTAAAGTATTGAATTTGTAATGTTTTCATATTTAATATTTTTTTTTCTATTATAGTTCTTAATATTTTATTTTTCTACATAAAAAATAGCCATTATGATTCTTAAAAGTAAAAAATTAGGGACTATAATAACAGAAAAAATCATTAGGAACCATAATTACATAAAAAAAAATTAATGATAAAAATATTAGGAATCAAATATATTATTTCTTATATTTAAGGTTAGACACTTCCCAAAAGTAAATTTTGAGAACCACTTTTCTTTCTTCTTGGAAGCACAGTTGAAAATTTTCTCTTTTACAACATATTTCAATCTTTCAGAGATTGGACTGTCTAACAAACTCTTGTCATTACACATCCTTTCGTTGCCATCTTTTTCTGCATCCTTTTCTCTTTGAAGTTTTTTTTCGTTGTCTTCTAATGCCACCAACAAACGAATTGTTGTATTTGTAGAGTTCTTTTTTCTTTTTTTAAGGGCATCTTTTTTTTAAACATTTAAGGGTATCATGAATATTTTACTTACCCAGTTTGATACTTCTTAAATTGTTTGGATAGAATTGGTCAATAAAAAGACAATTGTCAAAATTAAATGTTCATGAAATTTTGTGACACAAACCCTCCACTTTAATTTGATCATTTTTTAAATTAACTCTCTCTTGGGTTTTAAATTAAGAAGGGTATTACAGACATTTCATTTGATCAATTTTAATATATTCCATCCATCTCAAATTATGTGTCTCATTTAATCGATTACGTGGGTATAAATACAAGTAGTTTTTTTAGTTAATTAAATATTTTTTTAAATTTTTACCCTTAAAATTTAATTTATTCTTTTTCTTTTTATTAAGAAGTACTCAACTTCTAAAAATTTAATATACTCCAAATTACTTCTCTTCTATTTTTTAAATAAGATTAGCTTGTTGAGAAAAAAATTATTTAATATATTAGAAAATAAAGTACTATTAAATGAGGGTAAATTTGAAATTTTAAATCTCAATTTGTTAAAGAAACAAATAATTTGAGACAAAAATTAAATTAGAAATAAGACGATAATTTGAGATGAATGGAGTAACAAAATAATTGGATAGAAGTGCTAAATATTGGGTCAGTTATGGAAATTAAATGTTGATGGGTTATGTTACGCTCATTCCCCACTTCCGAGCAGTTTCTGGATCTAACTAGAAAAATTAATCTTGATGCTCTAACCTGAGGAAGTGTTTTGTAATCTAAAACTTCACAATAGCCAAAAATCTCATACGGATAAGTTTTTTGGAAGTGCTCAAGGCATAGAACACATGGATAGGTATAGAGAATGGCAAAGAATCATTCTCCCTTGAACCTAGAAAGAGAACATGAAAAAAAAAAAAAAAAAGAAGGAGCTTTTCGATAATGGATCGAGAAAGCTGGTAACCTAATTTCCTTGTTTTCTTGACTGAATTGAATTATGAACAGATAGCTAGTTTGGATTGAGTAGAAATGAAACAAGCCGTTATGTGTAAAATCTGGATGTATAAGTAAGAATCTGAAGCCTTCTTATGTATTTACTAAACTAAAATACATTTTGACAAGAACCGAAATAGAGCTAGTTTAAGCTGGAATTTTTTGTACAAAAAAATGATGGCTGGACAGATTTCTAGAATGGAGACTAAAAGATAAATCTATATGTTACAGTTTGACGTAGGGATGGCAATGGGGTCGGGTCGGGTCGGGGATTTGAAAACTCGTCCCTGCCCCGCATATGCCCCCGTATCCCTATCCCCAGTCCGTTCCCGCCACGGAAAAAGGTGGGGATCCCCGCCCCCGGCCCGTCGGGGACAAAACAATCCCCGGTCCAGGCCCAACGGGGAAGTGGGGATCCGTTTGGGTCCGAAAATAATTATAAAGATTTTTTTTTTAAAAAAAAAATTTTGCCTCCAATATATTTTTATTCAAAATTTTTTAATCATATAGAAAACTTTTGTGGTGGTTTCCAATAATTCACGTATTTATCAGATCACTAAGTTAGTAAGAGTAAAATTAATAATTGATAATTTTTTTATTTTTCCTCTTCTTTTCTATTTTATTTTATTATATATATAAAATCTATCTTTACATACATATATGTCATATATAATATATATAATCTACCTATAATTTATATATAGTGTGTGTGTGTATATATATATATATATATTTATACATATATATCAATATATATATGTATAATCTATATAATATGTATACATATACAACACATATATAATTCATCTATATATATATATATGAGTGTGTGTGTGTGTGTGTGTGTGTGTGTAAAATATATAAAGCAGGGCGGGCGGGGCAGGCCGAGGAATGAAGCCTGTCCCCGCTTAAATCGGGGAATCTCCGGCCCAACCGGGCTGAGCCGGGCCTGGTCCCCGATTTAAGCGGGAAAATTGCCATCCCTAGTATGACGGCATAATATATTTCTTTATTGAATTTGAAAGAACAAATGGCGTGAAAAAGAACTCTACTTTCCTTCCGTTGCTAATGGTTGTGAAGCCCCATTGGTGCTTGAGACGCTTGTTATTGTTTTCTTTCCTTCTAGAATGTCTTAAACTTTTGAGGCAAAACTCTATTTATAAGTTAAATATCCTATAACTTTAGCATAACTAGTGATGTCGGATATCAAAGTTATAAGACTTGAAACATCTCAAGAAACTAATGAATTTGGGTTTAAGATGATCTTGGGCCTAATTTAAGTTTAGCACAATTCTATTTCACCCGCACCATATTAGGTTTAACAGATCCTTAACAAAGATCCAACTTTAATAGCCTGATCTAATTCTATTTAAATTATAATATATTAAATTTGATTTGAAATGGACTATTGACAATGATCTAATAATAGTCTATTTCTATAATATATTGAATTTAATGGATTCTTAGCAATGACCCAATTGCAATAGCCTATTTCTATAATATATTCATATATTTATTTTTGGTTTAATTCCACATTTAGTCTTTGAACTTTTTTTTTTACTATCATGGTTAGTCCATAAACTTTATTTTTAACTTTTTAGGTCCTCAATCATTTTTCATTCAACACACTTTGTCCTTTTGTCCAAATCTCCATTGGTGAACTCTAAGTTAACCTAACTTGCTTGGCTTTTACCACATTCACAAAACCATTTTTGTAATTTAAATTCGTCCAATTTAAAAAAAAAAAAAGCTATAATAATGATTTTATTAACCACTCCCAAATGCCCCAGCCAAATCTTCCATCGCTGTTAGTTGAAATCCCTCCCAAATATTCTTACTTTGAACCCTAGATATGGAAAAATCAAATAGCCAAGGCCACAGCCGAATGATCCGTGGTGTAGTTGAAAGAGAAGATGATCGAGGATTTGGGTATTTAAATTCAAGGTTCAAGGAGGTGCAGTCCAAATTCAACAAGAACCGACCTCCATCGGAATGCTCATGTGGGTTTGCAACAATCATCCGGACGTTATAAACTGATCAGAACCCAGGAAGACGATTTGTAACATGTGAAACAATGGGGTGAGTTTAGATTATTTAATGCTTCAAAGTATAGATTATTCAATACGGTGAGCTCAGATTTGCAGATTTATTTTTATTTTTTTGGTAGGGTGGACCACACTGTCGATTGTTTCAGTAGGTTGATATTGAAACGAAGGCTATTATACCAAGTTTCTTGAGAAGGATAAGGAAGATGGAACCAGAAAAGGGAGCAGAAATGGCCACATTCCAGAGACAAAGGAGAGTCTATAGGATTGCATTGACATTGTCTTAATTCATAATAATCATCTTGTAGCTGAGGAACTAGGTCCTTACGCAAATTCAGAACTCCTGCTTTGATCAACACATTGTGCCCATTTTGAGCGTGTAGAAGATTCAGTTGATGTTTTATGATAGCAGCGAAACGGAAAGGAAAAATGCATAAGTAGTGGCCCTTAAGTGTGTTAGTGGAGGAAGCTACTTTTGTTTTCTTATTGATGTATTAGATAATGGATATAGGCATGATGCATATGAATTAGATGAAAGGTTGCAGTAGAAGTTATTTTATTTTAAAATTTAAACTTGACTAATGTTTTAAATTCTTCCATTTATATATTGAAATTGGTTCGTATTCACACACATTGGTGAAATTAGAGAATAGTTGGAGATTGTGAAGTGAGGGTTACATATGTTTCATTGAGCTCAAATGCGTCATCTACAAGTCTACTAGTAGCACCTGAGAATATGGTGATTAACAATGGAATCTAGAAAGTTTCGGACTTCATTCCTTACATTTGATATTATGTCTTCATTTCTTTGAGCTCAATCAGTGCATCATCTACTGTCTCATGTTGATATTTGATAGCCTTCTATTCCTACTTTTTTCTGTTCTTCCTAAAATATAGTTTTTGTGATCAAATATATTTGGCTAATGCCAAACTCTCCTATCAAGATCCTAGTTCTCAGAAGTGTTATGAATGTCCATATTCCCTGTTGCAAAAATAAAAAATGCAATCTATATAGAAAGAATTTTTGTTCTAAAAGATAACATTTGTACTTGTGTTTGGCATACTTTCTCATGTGCAACATAATCATCCTAAATGGTACGTTCATTTTTCAGTAGAAATCCTTGATATTGTACTTGTTTTTGGATCTTTGGCTATAGACAAGCAGTTGAACCTGTAGAAATGTTGGTGGAGTACTGACATGTTCCCCAAATTCATTGTTGGAATGTATGCCCTCTTAGACTAGTTTTTTGGTGTAAATATCAAATATTTTAATAAAAGAATTTATTTGTTGAAAATCATTTGTGAATTTATTTTCTTTATTTGTGCACATTTTCGTTTGGAATAGACCCATTGTGTTTAAATAAGTGATCTATGTGAATGGAGGTCTTTCACAGTAAGGTATGGATAATTGGTTATTTAAACACATAAACATTTGTTCTTAACCGATTGATGAGAATGAGAATCTCATCATATTTTTATTTATTATGTTATGAATTCCAAATGGGGAATGTCTTTACCTTTAGCCAGTGAGTAGTCCACTCACTTCATGACATAAGCGTATTTTGAATACGTAGAATAGGACCTATAGTAGTGGTTTTTAAAAGTACTATATGGTTGAAATCTAGACTACTACCACTACAGCGTGGATTAGTACTCTATTACTTGAGTATGAGTTGGTGGTTTGGTGAAGCTAGAAGCATATGCTTTGATATGCTATAGTTGAGGTTCTATCGAAGGGCCAATATACTTGTATGTTGGGTATGTGTGACTAGTTAGTTAAGACAGATTTATACAAGATAGTTTCTACACCATATCACCCCTTGTGGTTGTCTGAATGATCTAAATATCTAGGTCTGGGAAACATGACTTGAATGTTTGCTTTAGGGTAGCTCTCCATTGGAAAGCGGAAACACTCCAAGAAGTCGTAGATCATTGAACTAGAAGCCTAAAGATGGTAGATGTCATTTAGAGTGGTATTAGTACACTTCTTCCTCTCTAAATGTACGACGATATGTAGAGGGGTATTTTAGTCATTTCACCTGTAGGCCGAAGATTTTGCTAATGCAGCATTGTCCTTGGGGTCAATATTTCCTTATGGTGATATTAGAAAATATTTAAAATGCAAAATACATCTATTTATATAGTAGGGGTATTCATTTTAGTAGTCAAGACGATGTGTCTTTTTGGTCCTCGGAATAGCCCGTAAGTCTTAATTAATTTTTGGGTTGAGAAACTGATCTCAGTTGACAGAGTTTTATTTTATTCGAGAAGTCTAATTTATTATTAGAGGAATAAAATAAATAGAGAGAAATTTATTATCTGGTTTAATTAGTTAATTAATTATTCAGGACCTAGGTCCAGTTTGAATAATTAGAAAATTAACCGGGACTTAAACTAGAAAAAAATAATTATTACTTAATTATTTATTGGGTTATTTATTTAATTAAATCCCAAGAAATAAATAATTAAAGTTTAATTATTTTTGGTTCATTTGAGTTCATTAATTATTTATTGGGTTATTTATTTAATTCCAAGAAAAAAAATTAATGTTTATTATTTTGGGCTTTTCGGGTCCAAGAAAAATAATAAATATTATTTTTGCCCAATAGTCTGGACCATAGGATTTTTTCAGACACAGTTCAGAAGAGTTTAGAGTGAAGCCAAAATTTATTTTGTAAATAATATTCGGGTATTAAATCCCGGGAATATTATTTTTATCAAAGTTATTAATTTTGGTTTCATGATTTTTGGTTTTCTGTGTGGAAAAATAAAAATAAAAATTTTGAAAATTTTTTTTTCTCCCTCTCTCGTGCCTTTTCTTCTTCTGGCTATTGGTTTTACATTTAAACCAAAGGAAGCCAACTGAAACGGTGCAACTGAAAGGGTGCGTGTGTCTCTTGATTTTCTGGCTTCTGGATTTGGTCATATCAAGTGAAATCAAGAGCCATCGGTTCACTGGGTTTGCTTCTTCTAGGTTGTTTATAAAAAGCAGAGACAAGGAAGAAGCCGTGAGATAGGGAAACCAGTGAAAAAAAAAACTGAGAAGCTTTTCTTCTTCCCATTTTCTTTGCTCACCAAAAGTGATTAGGCTGTGGTCATATTCTGAGAATTGAAAAGCCTAGCATTATTCATCACACCGGAGGTGGAGAAGAAAGGAAGACAGTGCACAGGAAGCTTCACTGGACGGAGGAGAAGGAAGCTGTGATTTTAGCTTCAAGCCATCCTTCTTCAATCTTCAAGTTTTAAAGCTCCAAAAGGTTTGTGTTTCATGCCTCCATACTGCTTCCATGCTCGGTGTTCATGTTTTATTTCTCCATTTTTGTCCACCGTGCATGCTCTGTTCACTGTCATCACCTTCATTCATATGATTAATCATACTTGATTCCTACATCTATGCCACTAATATCTATGTCATTAATATTACAAGCAACCATCCAATCAATACAATGGGACCAACAACATAAAGTGCAACAATTTCCTTCTATTAACCAAGTACACACAATTACACTACTTTTGCAACTTTATCACAAGAAGAGAACAAAAAGTACATAACTATAGATGTTTTAAGGCTAACTGTTAAATATGGACATCAATTTTTGAAGATTCCAGACAAAATAGTTTATCATTTCACAAATTGCTGCCCAAGAAATACAACCAAAACACATTCCATAAAATTCAACCGAAATCTATCCCACAAAATACAATCAAATCTCACAAAACACAACCAAATCCTTAGCACATATCATTTGAAATTTCATCTATAGCAACACCATGTCTTAATCTTCCTTCCTAATCCTTAATCCATCATGCTTATGCAAATATGAACCTAAATGTGGGCATTTTGCCCTATTGTACCCAATTCCTCTACACTAGCTATATCGGATGGTCTTTTTGACCACCTTCTTAGAAGTCTATGCAAGATGAATAAACAAACATAAAGTTGGAGTATCAATTGAGGAATCGCAAGAAAATTAAATATGTAGCGGAAGAAAGAAAATTAAATTTTTTTTTGAGCCAAAGTCTAGAAATACTTACTTATTGGGTGATTAACTTTAATAACCAGAGTTGGATTTGTGTTCGACGGCACTTGTTGAATAGGAACGTCTATTTGTCTCGCAGGAACACTAGCTAATCGTCGACTTTTCGCATCAAACACTTATCACGTTTGCTAGCTCCTAACCTTCCAAAGTATTCTCTAACCACTATGGACCTCTACCGATGAAAGTAGAATTAGGGTGAAGAAAATTGGAACAAAAACAGAAGAGATAAACGTTAAAAGAAAACGAAGGAAAACGGCCAAAAGAAAAAAAAAAAAAAATTGGCAGCCTTGGTTTTGTTCTCAGGAAAAAGAAATGAAAGCTATTTCTTTTTTCAATTTGGTCAACTGCCAATAAGCACACATAATGCCTATTAATAAAATTAACTTTCCTTTTCCTTTTCAAAACAACAGTCGTGTTTCCTTTTTCTTTTTTTTCCATTTCAATTTTTTTTCTTTCCTTTTTTTTCATTTCCTTTTTCTTTTAGGCATGTTACGCCTCCCAAGGATTTATTAATTCCCTAAGCTGCAACTAAAAACCCTAGTGGGCTAGAGTTGTTCTTAATTAGTCCAAGATTAATTAAATAGCTCTCTTATTAATTAATTAATTAATCTACTTGAGCCTAATATAAAATTACACAAGATAATTAATTAATAAACTAATTAATTAAATTATCTTTTTTATTAATTAATTAAACTACTTAGCCCAATATAAAATTATTCAAGATAATTAATTAATTAACTAATTAATTATATTAGCCCAATTAATTATTCTAGCCAAAATAAATAATTAATTAGACTCCTAGAATAATTCTCCAATAATAAATTCACCCAATAAGCCCATATAATAAATAAATTTACAATGTTAGTTGACTTACTTTGGGGACCAAAAGACGTATTATTCTTGTCTACAAAAATAACCAAAATACCCCTGCTAACAAATAGTTGTATTTTAATCATTTTAAATAGTTTATTTATTATCATATAAAAATATTGACTCCGAGAATAATGTTGCAAGTGCAGTGTCTCCAACCTACGGATGAAATGATGAAAATAGTCCTCTACGTAACCCACATCATTGAGATATGAAAATAGTACCAACATATTTTTCAATGACGTCTATTATCTTTTGATAGCTAGTCTGATAATCCATAACTTCTAATATGTACCAACTTATCTCAGGGAGCTACCCACAAAGCATATATACTTAGTCACATTTCTCAAGACCTTAGATTATTAGATTATTAGATTATCCCGAACAATCACAAGGGGGTGATTTCTTCACGTAATGAAGTATAGAAATTCTACTGTATAAGTCTATCTTAATTAACTAGAGTCATACACTCAACGTACAAGGTTATTAGCCTTGCGATAAGACCTCACCCAACATACATCAAAGTATATAAGTCTAGCTTCACTAGACCACCAACCTATACTTAAGTCGTAGGGTTCTCGTCCATTCAGTAGTTGTGATAAACCAATCTTTATTTATTTTAGTTCTTTGATAAAGATTATTATCATGTGGTCTAGTTCTACGTATTCCAAAATACGCTTACACCATTGGCATGAGTGCACTACTCATTGGTTAAAGGTAAATCATTCATCATTTAGAAACTATAGTGTAATGATTTAAATCTTGATAAAATGCCCAGCTTTATCAATCGACTAAGAACGATTATTTGCTTATATGTTAGTAGCCCATAATCTATACCTTACTATGAAAGCACGACCCAATCACATAGGTTACTTACTAACATAGACATTTAATGTGCGAATATATGTAAATAGACTTTCATTAATTTCCAAAATACAGAAATACATAGGCCATTTTGAGCATACATTCCAACAATCTTTCACTTGCACTAAATGGACTATGATAGTCCATATGCGTCTACCCCTATGACGTCCAAGTGTCTTTTGAACACTTTCTCTATTAAAGGCTTGGTAAATAGGTTCGCTAGATTATTTGCTGAAGAAATTTGATCAACCATTATCTCCTGTTTCTGGATGACGGAACAAGTGATACTTCCTTTCAATGTGCTTGCTCTTCCTATGGTTTCTTGGCTCCTTACATTGTGACACAACTCTAAAATTGTCATAATATATATATTGTTATAGGGCTGTCTATGTGTGGCATAACTCCAAGTTCTATAAGGAACTTCTGGAGCCAAACTGCTTCTTTAGAAGCTTCTGAAGTTGCCACATACCCAACTTCCATGGTAGAATCAGCAATATAAGATTGCTTGATACCCTTCAATGAAATAGCCTCTAAAAACAAAGTGAAGATATATCCACTAGTAGGTTTTTTTTTTCATCTTTGTTCGGCTAGAAGCCTGAGTCTGTGTAACTGGTAGGAACTAAGTCATCGGCTCTATAAATTAGCATATAATCCCTCATTCTTTTTAGGTACTTGAATATATATTTTACAGCTTGTCAATGTTTTTCCCCAGGATTTGACTAATACCTTCTAACCATGTCTACTGCAAAGCAAATATCCGACCTAATACAAAGTATAGCGTAAATGAGAGTTTTCATTACCGAGGCATAGGGAATCCTACTCATCCTCTTATTTTCTTCTTGTGTCTTAGGGCACAACTTGGAAAATAAGGTCAATCCGTGCCTAAAGGGTATAATTGCCACTTTGCACTGATCCATGCTAAACCTAGTCAATATCTTGTCAATATAAGTAGATTGGGATAAGTCTAACATTCTTTACTTCCTGTCACTAAGAAGCTTAATATCGAGAATGTAGCTACCTTTTTCCATATCCTTCATGTTAAATTGACTTGATAGCCAAACCTTTATGGATGACAATATCCCTACATCATGTCCAATAAGTAGAATGTCATTTACATAAAGTACCATAAATGACACATTGCTCCCATATGACTTTCTACATATACATGGTTCATCCACGTTTTGCATGAAATTATAAGACTTTACAGTCTTATCAAAATGCATGTTCCATGCTTGTGATGCTTACTTAAGTCTAAAAATGGACTTTTTAAGCTTGTGGACCATATGTTCTTGGCCTTTCGCAATAAAGCCTTTAAGTTGAGACATATAGATATTTCCGTTAAGATAGCCATTAAGAAAAGCTGTCTTGACATTCGTTTGCCATATCTCGTAGTCATAATGACATGCGATGGCCAAGAAAATACGTATGAACTAAAGCATGGAAACAGATGAAAAAGTACCCTCATAATCGATCCCTTCTTTCTGAGTATAACCTTGTGCAACCAATATTACTTTAAAGGTTTCCATCTTTCCATCCACACCTCTCTTTTTCTTGTATATCCACTTATACCCTATGAGTTTAATCTCTTCAGGTGTAGTGACAAAATCCCAGACTTGATTAAGGTACATAGACTTAATCTCAACATCCATTGTAGTTTTCCATTTGTCCCCATTAACATCAACGATAGTCTTATCATATCTAGCGGGATCTTGTTTCTGATGGTCGGAGACTACCTCAAATGTCTCTCCACTCCATCTCTCAGGAACCCTAAATATCCTTCTACTACGATGTGGCTTAGTATGTATGGGAATATTTGGTTGTGTCTCTTTTGGTTCCTTAATTTGGGTACTTGAAGTTGAAGTGTTAATCAACTCCTCTTCCAAATCTACATTACTTAAGACTTTAGTGGATACACTTTGTTAATATTTCAAGTACTTAGTATGAGTACTAATAAGTACTTTTTACTCTTGGGAATGATAAAAGTATCCACCCCTTGTTCCTTTTGGATACCCTTTGAAGTTGCACAATTCTGATCTTGGGTCTAACTTACTTCCTTTAGTCAGTATATATGTTGGAAAACCCCATACCTTGGGATGATTTATACTGGACTTTTGTCCAATCCATATCTCATAGGGTATCTTAGGCAATGACTTGGAAGAAACTAAATTTAGTATATATGCTATTATTTCAAGAGCATATCCCCAAAAAGAAATGGGAAGAGCTGCATGACTCATCATACTTCTGACAATTTCTATCAACGTTTTATTTCTTCTCTCATCTCAGCTACTCCATTCCGCTGGGAAGTCCTAGGTGCAGTAAGCTAAGATACTATAGCCTAAATTGCTAAGTAGTCCTTGAATGCACTAAGGAGATATTCTTCACCACGATTCAATCTTAGCTTTTGATTAGTTTACTTGTTTGACACTCTACTTCAGCCTTAAACCCGTTGAATATATTAAAAGAATCAGACTTATGCCTTATCAAGTAAACATAACTAAAACGCGAGTGATCATTTATGAATGTGATAAAGTAATTATAACCTCCTCTAGTCGGTGAAGACATAGGACCACAAATATTAGTATGAGCTAACTCTAATATTTCTTAGCCATTTTCGCTTTTTGAGTAAATGACCTTTTGGTTATTTTACTCTTAAGACAAGATTCACACCGAGGCCATTCTTCCAATTCCAATGAGTCTAAAGACCTATTTTGGATTAACCTCTAAATTTGATTAGGATTTGTATGTCCTAATCTTAAGTGCCATAAATATGAATTATTTGATGTGGCATTTCTCTTCTTATTATTAGGTTCCGTCTGAGTATTATTTATTTGATGAGTTATAGGATTAATGTAAAAAAGTTTGCTATACATGTTTCTAGTGCAAATAATTTTTTCATTTCTACTGATTGAAATACCAGAATGAAAAGAAACAAAATAACCTTGATTAATCAATCTTGAAATTGAAATCAAATTCTATTTAAAACTAGAAACATATAAAATATTCTTTAAAACTAAAATCCTATTACAATCAAATAAACGCTCCAAGTCTCCTGCTACTTCGGCCCACACTTGTGCTCTATTGCCCACGCTAAGTCTATGCTCCCATTTACTGAGTCGCCTTATCTTGCTAAACTCTTGCAAGGAGTTATAGATATGGCCGTGGCTTCGGAATCAACTATGTAAGTGGATGATGATCTAACCATTAAAATAGACTATAAGTAAAGAGTAATACCTGAGGAGGACTTAGCCAAGAAATTCGGACAATTTTTTTTGAAGTGCCTCTTCATACCACACTTAAAACATTTACCCTTGGGTTTGGCATTAGGCTTGGATGCCTTGGGCTAGGCCCCTACATTATTCTGAGCTTTCTTCTTCCAAAACTTCTTGGGCTAGGCCCTAGTTCTAGAAGATTGTCTAGAGTGAGTAACCAAAATCTTTGACACAGGCTTCACGATTTTCTCAACAGCTTGGAGTTCTTTTATCAACTCAGTAAAAGACATATTCAACTTGTTCATACTATAATTTAGCTTGAACTGAGAATACAAATTTGGCAAAGTCTTAAGAACCATGTCAATTTGACTCTCAGCATTAATTATTACCCCTAGGACCTCAACTTCCTCGAAGTGAGCAATCATATTGAGCATATGATTGCAAACCGATGCCCTTTTAGCCATCCTAGTGTTTATGATTGTTCTAAGAGCTTCTTGTTTTGCGGGTCCGCTCTTGTCAACAAACATGGTTCACAATGATACATCAATATCATATGCAGTAGGCATGCTTTCGTACTTGAACTAGAGAACAATGGACATGGAAGCTAACATATAGTATCGAACCATTTTGTTAGCTTTCCTCCAAGCCTTCTCTACCACACGATCCTGGTCCGTGGAATGTTTTCCAATTTCAGGACAGGGGTCGGTCAAAATATACTTTTACTCCTCAGTAGTGAGTACTATGTTTAGATTCCTTTTCCAGTCTACATAGTTAGGTTCAGTTAACTTATTCTCCTTGAAAATTATGAACAAAGGACTGAAACCAGATATTTTTGTTGATTGGAAAAAAAACCTTCATTCAGAAAAATGTTTGTTTTGAAAAATACATATAAAAATGTACATTTAAAACATTATATTATTTCCATGATATGGTTAACCTATTAAAACCATTATTAAAAATATGAAAATTTTGGCTATTAGAATTGTTAGGATTCATCGACTTTTAAACGTGAAAAACATCCACGAATCCCTTCCGAGGATCAAAGCCAAATTAACGTCGATTTAAGGGTTACAGAATTACTTCTGTATCACCGTAAGCAAGACCTCTACTTTAGATTTCTAGGTGTACGTGCATTTCGAACAATCACCAGACGCTACAATGTGCAAATATCCTCTATCGGATACACACAACAAAACCAGCTCGTTACCTGGGAGTGCTAGTGCCTAGGAATTTGAGAGGCTTAATTTTTTCTTAGTTATGGAGACACGAATATTTTTATGAGAAGACTCTGATAAAAAGACGGCTAGGGTTTTCTTTTAAAATCACACAAACTTCTTGGAGACTAACTCTTATAATATCTTTTCATATCTTATTTCAAGTTCAAATTAAATTAAAACTGATATGATAAGATTCTGCCATTATCTCGGTAATTTAACTAATTAATTTACCGAATCAGATTTTTATAATCTGAACATCCTCTAGATACATCGAATGTGGACATATTTCTAGATTTATTGTATCTGGTCATTTTTCTAAGTTCGATTAATGTAGATATATTTTTAGATATATCGAACCTGATTACTAGAAAAATAACCTAACGTGTTTGCTTAATGTGTGACTCTATAGGTTCATTTAACACTGACGGTGTGCCCAAATCACATTTAAATGGCCCAAAAGTTATAAGCAATTTCTAGCAAAATATTATAATTATCCAGGTTAAATGAAGATCAATGATCTTTTTGAACAAAATCATAACTTTATATTTAGTCCTTTTGTCACACGATATCCAAATTAAGCATAAGGCACGGAGCATGTCATTCTTATTAAGCTTAATCAACTACTTCTTGATCTCATAGTAGATTGTTCAAACAAATTATATCAATATCTCAAATTGATATATTTGAGCACGACCATACATTTTAACAATCTAACTTATCAAGGGGCTCATGGACATCTTTTCCAAAATTCAGAGGGACAAATTCCTTCAGTATCAATCATATTCCTCTCCCTGGTTTATTCTATATCCAACAGTGGTTTAATTTATTATCTGGTTAAAGATAACTTTAGACAATGTCAAGATATAGAATTTATCAAGTAGGAAACTATGATGAATTCAAATTGAAGGACTTCTAACATTATTATGACTAGAAAGTACTTATGTTCCATGAAGTATTCTCACAGTGGGTCATGTTCAATATAATATTTTCTAACATTTATTTATATTTTGACTTGATATCACATATATCCATGACCAGTAAAACATAGTCATCAAGTCACAAACATATTAATCTTAGTTTATTATTGTTCCATTAATAATAATCGATTAGGGACAACTTAAGAATAGTCATTGTATTTGTTATAGGGTTTTACTATCAAGTCACGTACTTGATGACTACAAAACTAAATGCACTATTTATGGAAAGAAATGCCTCGTATTATTACGTAATATATAACAACAATAGTATAAGTACAAATTATTTTAGGGCATATCTCTAACAATCTCCCACTTCCATTAACACCAATTTAACAAAAACCGTAATCCCATTGATATAGTATGACTATCATGTTTAGACGATGGGAGAGGCTTTGTTAGTGGATCTGCAACATTGTCATCAGTGGATAGCTTACATACTTTTAAATCTCCTCTATCAATAATTTCTCGAATGAGATCAAAACGTCTAAGTATATATTTAGATCCTTGATGTGATCTTGGTTCCTTAGCTTGTGCAATGGGTCCATTATTGTTAAAATAAAGATCTACTAGGGTCACAATACTAGGAACTACATCTAGTTCTGTAATAAACTTTTTGATCCAAACTGCTTCTTTAGCTGCAGCTACATACTTAGCTTTTGTAGTAGAATCAACCACAATGTCTTACTTTGAACTTTGTCAGCTTACAACACCTCAATTCAAACAAATAGAAAACCTGATTGCGATCTGTAATCATCTATGTCGGACTGAAAACTAGCATCAGTGTAACCATTTACAACTAGCTCGCCTTCTTGTCCTCCGTAAATTTAGAACATATCTTTAGTTCTTCTTAAGTACTTCAGTATGTTCTTGACAACAGTCCAGTGTGGCTCTCCAGGATTTGATTGGAACCTATTCGTTATACTTAATGCAAATGAGACATTAGGTCCAGTATATAACATATCATACATGATAGATACTATAGCAGAAGCATATGGTATTTTGTTTATGCACTCTTCTTCATCCTTCGTGGAAGGACATTGGGTTTTGCTGAGTTTAAGGCCATGTGACATTGGCAAGAATCCTCTCTTAGAGTCTTGTATACTGAATATTTTCAATACTTTGTCAACGTATGCATTTTAACTTAGGCTAATTAGCTTTCTAGATCTATCTCTATAGATCCTTACACCTAAAATATAGGCAGCTTCACCTAAGTCTTTAATTGAGAAACAATTTTCCAACCATGTCTTTACACTTTGTAGAGTTGATGTGTTGTTTCCAATTGTTGGGATATATGCCCTCGTAGACTAGGTTTCTGATGTAAACATTGAATATTTTAATAAAAGAATTTATTCTGAGAAATTATTTGTGAATTTATATTTTATTTGTGCACAATTACATTTGGAAAAGACCCATTATGTTTAAGTAAGTAGTCTATGTGAATGGTGGTCTTTCACAGTAAGGTATGGATTACGGGTTACTTAATGCATAAACGTTTGTTCTTAACCGATTGATGAGAAAGGGAATCTCATCATGTCTAGGTTATTGTGTTATGAATTCTAAATGGGGAATGGCTTACCTTTAGCCAGTGAGTAGTCCACTCACTTCATGACATAAGCGTATTTTGAATACGTAGAACAGGACCTGTAGTAGTGGTTTCTTAAAGTACTATATGGTAGAAACTTAGACTACTACTACTAAGCGTGGACTAGTACTTTACGGCTTGAGTATGAGTTGGTGGTCTGACGAAGATGGAAGCATGCATTTTGATATGCTTTATTTGATGTTCTATTGTAGGACTAATATACTTGCATATTTGGTATATGTGACTAGTTAGTTAAGACAAACTTGTACAAGATAGTTTCTATATTATATCGTCTCTTGTGGTTGTCTAAATGATCTAAATATGCAGGGCTTTTTTTCGGTTAATAGGAAAAAACAGAGGAGTCACATTTGTTCAATATTTAGAAATTCCTGGATATTAGCCTGGGATAAGAGTCATGGATATACTATGATGCTTTGAGGTTATCAGGTTTTTGATGGGATTGGCAGATAAAAAGAAAAAAACGTGTGTGATATGAAAAATAACGGACACACGGTTTTTTCTTCCTCTAAGGACTCATTTTCTCTCTGGAAAATCTTCTCTGTGTGCATCATTCTTTAAGAGACAGAGAATTGGTTTTTTTTTCTTCTTGACACTGCTCTATAGCATATTGTCAAGGAAAGGTCTAAACCATTCGTTAGTCCTGTAAGTCTTCACCAAAGGTGGATTAGGCAGAGCTATATATTGGAAGATCAAGAAGAGGTTGGCGTTTATGTACATGTACAGACGCAATAGGAGGCTTGCAGGAATCGGATCAGAGGTTTCTACTAGTGCACCTATCCCAGTTCCGCATATTCCAGTGTAGCCAACCTTGAGACGAAGAAGAGGTAAATTTTCACGCTTGAGCCTTTGTTATTCTATTTTTTTGTATATTTGCTATGGTTTATTTGCCATTTAATCTTCAATTGGTATCAGAGAATGAAGATTTTGAGCAAATATAGGAAGCATGTATACTAGTTAAATAAAACTGGACAGTTTTGTGTTGAATGCATTGTGATCCTTCGTTGGTTTTTTTAGTATAGATAGACACTCTATTCACTTCACGGATTGTGGTTTAGGATCATATGTAATTAGCCGTTTTTCTTTGAAAATCATGTATGCTCAATGTTAATGGGTATTGGTGGTTGTTAGCTTTTGATTTCATTCATTTTGGGTTGAAATTTGAGAGCCAAGAGCCATCGAGAGACTTGCAGAGAAGAAAACAGAGAAGAAAATCTGCAGAAAGAAGATGCAAGAAAAAAATGAAGAAGAATGCATTGTTGATCAGCTCGGCTTAGAGAGCCGAGCCGCCAGTAGTCTTCTGTACCTGGAGCTAAGGCGACTTGGCTTGGCATTGATTGGCTTGATGGATTGCAATTTGCAATTGCAAATTACAATTCATCTGCGTTTCAAATTTCTCGTGGGTCGACACTGGAACGGGTCAGGCAGCACGGGTCGCGGATCTTGGATGACCCAATGAGGTGGTTGTCCCATGCGGCGGGTGTTGTGGTCCATGATTCAGATAGGCCACATTCCAGTGCGGTGGGTGCAGTGGACCAAGGAGAAATTTTTTATTTTTTTCTTGTAATTTTCTTGCATTTTCTTTTTTTTTTTGTTTTGGGTTCATACCAGGCAAAGTTAATATTTTTGCAATAGTTAATATTCATGGAATGTTTTTGCATGAAAAATATTAGTAAGGGATTTTAGGATTAAACAAGACTATTAATTAATTAATGTGTTTAATTCTATTATTTGGGTATTTAGGTTGAAAAATAGGAAAAGCATGAAAACGTCTACTGTTTTCTAGCATGCTATTTATTTTTGAGTACCTATGTGCACATTTTCTCAAAGACCAAAGTCTTTGAGAATTTTTTTGACAAGAAAAATATTTTTTTACAAATTAAATGGTTATTTTAACTTGAACAAAAATTAATCCTTAGATATTTTCTCAAAGGATTTAATCCTTAACATAGAAAATATATTGGATTTAGATATTTTCGTAAGTTAAAATAGAAAGCCATTTTGTTTTATTTTTGCACAAGAAAAATTCTTTTGTCAAATAAACTAAAGACCAAAGTCTATAGAAAGTTTTAATTGAAATTTTTTTGAAACTATTAAGGTTTTAACTTAAATAAAATTAGTCCATGGAAAAGTCTCTTAAAGGATAGAAACCTTGACATAGAGATTTTAATAAATTTAGATATTTTATTTTTGAGTTAAGGAAAAAACTTAATAAAAATTTTCAAAAGGATATTTTTTAGAAAACCCGTATTTTAAAAGACTAAGTGGGAGAGGGGTTCCAACGGCCCCACGGCTTCCATCACGATCCTCATTAGAGATCATGGGTCCCCTCGCATCACCCTCGGAGTGAACCCGTATAGGATAGAGATACCACAAGGATCTAGATCTAACGAAAGGATGTAGTTAATAATCCAGGACACGTGCTATGATCGGCCAGCCCACGTTGGAGGTTATAGTGCGAGGAATGTCCATAGGAAATGAGAGGAAATGGCCATCCCCTCGATGGAGTTATCTTCTAGATCATTACCTAGAAGGGAAATTAATTTATGGTGGTTAACACACTTAACTTAGGGAACTGTTAATCTTCCCAAGAAGCTATGTTAGTTTTCCTAAGAGCTAAATTAATCATATTAAAGATAATAGTTAACTATTATCATTTTTAATATAAGAAAAAAGTGCACAAATTAATTTTATTTTTTTTCACAAACTAAATATTTTCTTTTATTTTTATTTTTTTCAGAAATTGTGGGAGGTTCTTTTAGTCATTTGGTTGTTATTCTCCGCGAGAATAAGCTAACGGGTCTAAACTAGTGGACTAGAAGAGGAACCTGGACATAATACTCATAGTCGAGGAGTGTAAGTATGTCCTCTATGAAACCTGCCCTATTATCGGGGAAGGTTCCATCGCTGAAGAGCGAGAGGCTGAGAAGGTGTGGAAGAAGGCTGACGAAATGGTACGCTACTATATATTAGCCTCCATGTCTAATGTGCTCCAATTAAAACACGAGCACATGGCTTCTACATACGATATTAGCCAATCAATAGTTACGATGCTCGCGAACAAGAGCTGGCTCGCAAGGCGGGAGGCTCTTCGAACAATAATTAACACTAAGATAGCTGAGGGAGTATTAGTCAAAGAGCACATGCATAAGATGATTGCGGCTTTCGAGGAAGCAGAAATCTTAAGGGCTGTTATTGAAGTGGATATGGTTCTCGAATCTCTATTGGGTTCCTTTACTCAGTTCAAGTTGAATTACAATATGAACAAGTTAAACATGGGTTTAATTGAGTTGATAAAGGAGCTCTAGATGGTGGAAAAGGTCATGAAGTCTTAATAAAGGCTATGATTGCTAAGGCTTCTTCTTCTAGAACTGGGCCCAAGCCCAGAAAGTTCAAAAGGAAGAAGGGAAACACAGCGGCCCAACCCAAGTTCTAGCCCAAAGACAAACCCAAGGGTAAATAGTTCAAATATGGGAAGAAGAGACAATGAAAAAAGGAGTGTCCAGATCTTCAAGCTAAGAAAAACCCTACAGGTAATGTTTTCTATCTAGAGTCTTTATCAATGGTTGGATCAACTTCCACTTGGATTGTTGATTCAGGGGCTACTGATCACATCTGTAACTTCTTACAGGGGTTTAGAAAGATTAGAAGACTCCAGAAGGGCGAACATGGGCTACGTGAGGGAAATTGAGCACAAGTTTGGGCCCTTGCAGTGGGAGAGCTGGATCTTATTTTTTATTGTAATAGAATAGTGGTTTTAAAAGATATTTTATATGTACCTGAATTTCGATAGAATTTGATTTTAGTTGTGAAACTAATAAATCAAGGATATTCTGTATCATTCCATTTTGGTATTACTATTAGTAGAGATGGAGAAATTTTATGTACTAGGCACATGTATGAAAATCTATTCTTCTTAAACCCAATTAACAATCAATTAAATAATACTCAATTTGAACCTTTAACAAGGAAGAGAAAGACCAATGTTAATGACTCATATCTTTGGCATCTAAGGTTGGGTTATATCAACTCAATCAAGATTCAGAGGTTAATCTATAATAGGCCTTTGGGCTTATTGAGATTGAAAAGTTGGCCTCAGTGTGAATCTTGCCTAATGGGAAAGATGACAAAAATGTCATTTACCCTAAAGGCAGATAGAGCCAAGGAGATATTAAGTCTTGTTCACACTGATGTATGTGGTCCCTTGTCTACACCAGCTAGAGGGGAGTTTGAGTACTTTATCACTTTCACGAATGATTGTACAAGGTTTGGTTATATTTACCTGATGAGACGCAAGTTTGATTCTCTTGACAAGTTCAAGGAATTTAAGGTTGAAGTGGAGCGTCGGATAGGTAAACTGATCAAGACCTTACGATCAGATCGTGGTGGACAGTACCTCCTTGGTGAATTCAATAACTACATGGTACATTATGGGATAGTATCCCAGCTCTTTACGCTGGGGACATCCTAGCAAAACAGAGTAGTTGAGAGAAAGAACAGGACCTTGATAAAAATGGTCCGAAGCATGATATCTCATGCTACTCTACCAGTATCTTTTTGGGGATATACCTTGGAAACAGCAGCATAGATTTTGAACTTGGTGCCTTCCAAGTCAGTACCTAGGACTCTCTATGAGATGTTGACTAGGTGTAAGCCAAGTCTAATTATCTCAGGATATGGGATTTTCCAGCTTATGTACTGATCGAGGGAGACAAGTTGGAAATCAGGTCAGAATTATGCTATTTTGTTGGGTATCCAAAAAGGACAAATGATGGTTACTTTTATCATCCTAAAGAGTAGAAAGTACTGATTAGTACCAATGCTAGATACTTAGAGGATGATCAGAGTACTTCCACTAAAGGTTCAATTAGGTTGGAACTCGAGGAGAAGTTATCTTCAGAATCAACTTCTTCTGACCCGAATGTGGAACAAGAAGAGGCGCAACCTCAAGAACCTGTACAAACGGAGCCTCGTCGTAGTGGGAGAGTGTCTAGGGTTTCAGAGAGATGGACTGGAGAAGCTTTCGAACTAGTCTCCAACCATTAGAAACAAAACCCTACTAGATACGAGGAGGCTATTGCTGATGCCGATGAAAATCTATGGCATGAAGTAATGAAAGTCGAGATTAAGTCTATGTACTTCAATTAGGTTTGGGATCTTGTAGTTTCACTTGAAGGGATAAAACCCATTGGGTGTAAGTGGGTATATAAAAGGAAGAGGAGAGTGGATGGGAAGGTGGAAACCTTCAAAGCTAGGCTTGTGGCGAAAGGGTATACTCAGAAAGAGAGAATTGATTAAGAGGAAATTTTTTCCCCGGTATCCATGCTTAAGTCTATCCATATCCTCCTTGCCATCGCATGTCATTATGACTACGAGATATGACAAATGGATGTCAAGACGGCATTTTTAAATGGCCATCTTAGCGAAGACATCTATATGTCCTAATCGGAAGGCTTTATTACTAAAGGCTAAGAACATATAGTTTGTAAGCTTAAAAAGTCCTTTTATGAACTTAAGTAGGCATCGAGAGCATGGAACATTCGTTTTGACGAGACTGTAAAGTCTTACAATTTTATTCAAAACAAGGATGAACCATGTGTGTACAGGAACCTTGGAGGTATTAATGTGGTTTTTCTTGTCGTGTATATGGATGACATTCAACTCATTGGAAATGATGTAGGGGCATTGTCATCTACAAAGGTTTGACTGTCTAGTCAATTCAGTATGAAGGACTAAGGAGAAGCTAATTACATTATCGAGATTAAGCTTTTTAGAAATAGGAAGTAGAGAATATTAAGATTATCCCAAGCCTAATACATTGACAAGATGCTGGCCAAGTACAGCACAGACTCATGTAAGGGAGCTCCAATTCCTTGTAGACATGGGTTGTCTTTTTGTTTAAAGGACTATCCTAAGTCTCAAGAAGAAAAAGACAGGATGAGTAGGATTCCCTACGCTTCGGCTATGGGAAGTTTCATATACACCATGCTATGTACTAGGCCAGATATCTATTTTGCCATAGGCTTAGTTAGCAGATATCAGTCAAATCTTGGGAAGGTTCATTGGCAAACTGTAAAGCATATTTTCAAGTACTTTAAGGGAACAAGAGATTATATGTTGATTTACAAGGCTGATGACTTGGTTCCTACAGGATACACAGACTTAGACTTCCAGGCAGATAAGAATGAGAGAAAATCCACTAGTGGATATGTCTTCACCCTGTTTGGAAGAGTCATTTAATAAAGGAGTATCAAGTAATCTTGCATTGCTGACTCAACTATAGAAGCTGAGTATGTGGCAGCTTCAGAGGCATCCAAGGAAGCATTTTGGCTCCGAAAGTTCCTTTTAGAACTTGGAGTCGTGTCACACATGGACAGACCGATTGTGATGTATTACGACAACACTAGAGCAGTATCGCAATCTAAAGAACCCAGGAACCACAAGCAGAGGAAGCACATTGAGAGGAAGTAAAACCTGATCCGGGATTTCATTCAGAGATGGGAAATCGTAATGGAATAGATTACCTCAGAGAACAAACTAGCAGATTCATTCACCGAGCCTTTGGCTGAGAGAGTCTTCAAGAGACACTTAGACACCATAGGGGTGGGCACCTACGGACTTACTTAGTCTGAGAGTGCAAGTAGGAGATTGTTGGGATATATGCCCTCTTAGACTAGGTTTTTGATGTAAGCATTGAATATTTTAATAAAAGATTTTATTCTCAGAAATTATTTGTGCATAATTACGTTTGAAAAAGACCCATTGTGTTTAAGTAAGTGGTCTGTGTGAATGGTGATTTTTCACAGTAAGGTATGGATCACGGGTTACTTAACGCGTAAACGTTTGTTCTTAACCAATTGATGAGAATGAGAATCTTATCATATCTAAGTTATTGTATTATGAATTCCAAATGAGGAATGGCTTACCTTTAGCCAGTGAGTAATCCACTTACTTCATGAGATAAGCGTATTTCGAATATGTATAACATGACCTGTAGTAGTGGTTTTTTAAAGTACTATATGGTAGAAACCTAGATTACTACCACTACAACGTGGACTAGTATTCTACGGCTTGAGTATGAGTTGGTGGTTTGACGAAACTGGAAGTATGTACTTTGATATGCTTTAGTTGAGGTTCTATCGTAGGACTAATATACTTGCATATTGGGTATATATGACTAGTTAGTTAAGATAGACTTGTACAAGATAGTTTCTATACTATATTACCCCTTGTGGTTGTCGGAATGATCTAAATATCCAGGGCCCTAGCAAACATGGCTTGGATGTTTGCTTTAGGGTAGCTCCATTGGAAAGCGAAAACAATCCAAGAAGTCGTGGATTATTGGACTAGAAGTCTAAGGATGGTAGATGTTATTTAGAGAGGTGTTAATACATTTCTTCCTCTCAAATGCACGGTGATGTGTAGAGGGGTATTTTAGTCATTTCACCTGTAGGTCAGAGACTTTGCTAACGCGGCATTGTCTTTGGGGTCAATATTTCCTTATGGTGATATTATGAAATATTTAAAATGCAAAATACAGCTATTTATATGGTAAGGGTATTTTGGTCATTTTAGTAGCCAAGGCGGTGTATTTTTTGGTCCCCAGTATAGACCGTAAGTCCTAATTATATACAGGGTAAGAAATTGGTTTTAAATTAAATTAAATAGAATTTATTTTATTTAAGTAGCCTGATTTAATTATTGGGCTAGAATAAAATAAAGGTCCACAGAGAGAGAGAGAATTAATTAAATTAGTTTGATGGGTTAATTAATTGTTTAGGGTTTTAGCCCAATTTGAATAATTAAAGATTGACTAGGACTAAACTAATATAGTCTTGTTAATTGGACTAGTTTATTTGGGCTGAAAATTAATTATTTACTAGGTCATTTATTTGGTTCTGATTAGAATAATTAATTTGGTTCAAAAGGCTATACTAAGAGTCCAATGAGCCAAATTAAAGTCCAGTTTTACCTTAGGCTTTTTTTTTCGATTAACAGGAAAAAACAGAGGAGTTATATTTGTTCAATATTCAGAAATTCCTAGATATTAGCTTGGTGTAAGAGTCATGGATATACTATGATGCTTTGAGGTTATCAGGTTTTTGATGGGTTGGCAGATAAAAAGAAAAAAATGTGTGTGATATGAAAAACAGAGGACACACAGTTTTTTCTTCATCTAAGGACTCATTTCCTCTCTGAAAAATCTTCTCTGTGTGCATCGTTCTTTGAGAGACAGAGAATTGGTTTTTTTTTTCTTCTTGACGCTGCTCTATAGCATATTGTCAAGGAAAGGTCTAAACCATTCATTAGTCTTGTAAGTCTTCACCAAAGGTGGATTAGGTAGAGCCATATATTGGAAGATCAAGAAGAGGTTGGCGTTTATGTACATGCACAAACGCATCCCCAAGTAAGTTTCCATTAAGGAACGCGATTTTGATATCCATTTGCCAAATCTCATAATCATAATATGTTTCTGTGGAAAGAATTCTTCTAATAGATATAAGTATTACAACTGGTGAAAAGGTTTTTTCATAGTCTATACCATGAGTTTGTCTATAACCTTTTGCTGTCAGTCGTACTTTGTAAGTATGCACATTTCCCTCCATGTCGGTTTTCTTTTTAACAACCCATTTACACCCCATGGTTTTTGAACTTTCAGGTAGATTAACCAAAGTCCAGATTTAGTTATCATATATGGATTGCATCTCAGACTTCATGGCATGTAGCCATTTTCTAGAGTCAGAACTCTTAATGGCTTCTCGATAGGAAGTGGGCTCATTACTAACTATGAGCTCCACATTATAATCATTAGTGATGAGGAATCCATATCTCTGAAGTTGTTGACGAACCCTATTAGATCTTCGAGGTCCTTGTTCTATAGAAGTAGGCTCACATTGGACCTGTGAGCCATCCAATCAAGGTTCATTATTCGGTTCAAATATTAATTGTAGCTCTTAAATTGTATCAAGATGTAATTTACTCCCACTGATTCTTTTAGAAATAAATTCTTTTTCAAGAAAGAATCCATTTCGTTGCAACAATTACTCTATTTTCTTTTGCGAGATAAAATTAGCATCCTTTAGTTTCCTTAGGATACCCCACAAATATGCATTTATCTGAATTGGGTGCAAGTTTATCAGATAATAAATTCTTTACATAAACTTCACAATCTCAAATCTTGAGAAATGACAATCTTGGTCATCTCCCAATCCATATCTCATACGACGTTTTCTGAACCGATTTAGATGGAACCTGATTTAGTATGAACGCAGCAGTCTCTAGGGCATAACCCTAAAAGGAGATTAGAAGATCTGTTTGACTCATCATGGATCGAATTATATCTAATAAAGTCCAATTTCTCCATCCAAATACACCGTTGCATTGATGTGTTCCTAATAGAGTTAATTGGGAGATAATTCCACAATTTTTAAGATGCTCGTCAAACTCGTGACTTAAGTATTCACCACCTTGATCTGATCGAAGTGTTTTGATAATTTTACCAAGTTGATTTTGTACTTTATTTTGAAATTCTTTGAATTTTTGGAACGATTTAGATTTATGTTTAATTAGACATAGGTAGCCATATCTGCTGAAATCATCCGTAAATGTAATGAAGTACTGAAATCCTCATCTAACATGTGTATTCATTGGTCTACATACATCAGTATGTATTAGGCCTAATAAATTAGTTTCTATTTCATTTTTTCCCTTAAAAAGTGCCTTAGTCATTTTGCCTAATAAACAAGAATAACATGTTTCGTAAGATTTTAAATCAAACGAATTTAGAAGCCTATCATTATGAAGCATTGTAATGCGTTTCTCATTTATATGGCCCAAACGACAATGCCACAAATAAGTCTAATTTAAATCATGGAATTTCAATCTCTTAGTATTAATGCTATAGATAGACTTGTTCGAAGATCCACAAAGATTAAGAATATAGAGCCCATTTGATAATGAGGTATCTCTATAATAAATGCCATTTTTATTAATAGAGCAAATATTATTTCTAATAACAAATTCAAAACCTTCTAAATCTAAACAAGAAACTGAAATAATATTCCTACTCATAGCAAGAATATAAAAACAATCATTCAATTCTAAAATAAGCCCACTAGACAAAATTAATTCAAAAGTTCCTATAGCTATTGCAACTTTTGCTCCAACAACAACTTGTAGGTCCACCTCGCTTTTTGCCAAGGCTCTACTCCTTTTTAGACCCTATACATTTATACAAATGTGACATCCGCAACCGGTATCCAATACCCATGAATTAGAAGTAGATAAATTAATTTCTATAACATAAATACCTGAAGCAGTAGTCTCACTGTCCTTCTTCTTCTTTGCTTCCAAATAGAGCTTGCAATTTCTTAACCAATGTCCTTGTTCACCACAATAGTGGAAAGCTCCCTCATTTGGTATCTTGGCCTTAGGTTTGGGCTTGAACTTAGACTTAGCCTTGTCCTTGCCCTTACTAGCCATAACTTTACCTTTTTGGTTGTTCTTTTTCATTTTTCCTTTTTGTACTATTAGAACACTAGGAGTATTCTTCGTAATGTTCAGTTCATCTTGTTTTAGCATCCCATGTAATTCAGTAATGGATTTCTCCATATTATGCATGTTAAAATTCATGACAAACTGGTTATACTCAAGAGGTAATGAGTCCAAGATCAAATCTGTGGCCATGTCATGATTAACAGAAGTACAAAGCTTTTCAAGATGATCAAGATAGCCCTTTATTTTAAGGACATGAGCACTTATCGAGGTGCTAGAAGCCATCTTACATGCATTTAACGCCTTATGAGTTTCAAATATCTCTTGTGATGCTTGCTCTTGGAACATTTTCTTGAGATGCACAATAATATCATATGCCTTTGCTTCTTCAAACTGTTTTTGAAGTTCAAAGTTTATGGTTGCTAGCATAGGGCAAGTAACAACGTTAGAGTTATCTTTGTGCTTACTAGAAGCATCTTTTTTAGCTCTTAGGGCGTTATTTGCTGGAGCAGGGGGAATAGGATTTTCAAGAACATAGAGCTTTTTTTCTTGCTTAAGAACAATTCTTAAGTTACGTGCCCAATCAAGAAAGTTAGTCCCATTAGGCTTGTCTTTCTCGAGCACAGATCACAATGAGTTATTCCAACTGTTTGTTGCCATTATCTACATACAAAAATATGCAACATAATTAATTTTGAGGCTTTGATAAAAAAACTCCCACTAAAAGCATTTAAACTTTTGAAACTTCAACATTTTGATATTTCTTAGTAGGGTAATTTTTTTTTTAAATTTTAACTATTTTATTTTAATCATAAGTAAGCTTTGGCTTTAATCTTATAATTAAATAATACTCAAATTTACTGAGATAGACATTGAATGTCCTGGCTAAAAATCTGATATAATGCCCTAGGCCCAAAACTATTTTGATAGCCCAGTTAAGTCAAACCATATCAAACATATGGAAAACTATTTTCCATCTTGTCTCACTTAGATAATCAAAAGCATCCTCCTTTGGCAAGAATGACCATATGATGATCTAAGTAATTACAAGTGTTTGATTTTGGAAGGCATTTAATTTTTTTTATTTTAAATAAAAATTTGATTGTAGTAAGTATGAAATAAACACATCAAATATCCATGCAAAACATAAATAAAAATGACATAACATGGCCCGTAACCTATATTGATCATCACGAGCAAAGTGAAGATCAATGTAGTCAATCTAGATATATGGGCTCCTTGAGCATTCTCTAAGGCTTTAAGCATGCTCCTCCTTAGTTGTAATTTTAGGCCTCCGTTTTCCTTTACATTGGATAGTAAAATAAAATAATTCCTATTCTAGGAAGCAACTACAATTTTACAACAATGAAAAATGACACACAGGCCGTATTTAAAAAATTACAACTCAAAACAACCAGAATAAAACCTACCAATCACATTATGGTAAAATGGGCCATGCTATGCATTATTCAGAACAATCCACAACTACAATCAAAATACGCTAATGAATAACACATAACAAATAGTTAGTCAGGGTTTCAAGGGGCAGCGCCCCTGGCGGAGGTCCGCTGGCAGGTAAAAAGGCAGGGGTCAAGGGGGGCAGCACACCTTGCGGGGGTCTCCGGGGGCAACACCCTTTTAACCATATTAATATAGATAACAAATTATCATGACAGATTAATACAAATAATTTACAACTTAGAATGACAGATAGCATGCTAACGATACCATACCATATTAAAATAGACCAGTTTACAGACAATCTGCAAATAATCTAGTCGGAATGACTAATTAAGACTCACAGAATAAACCTAATTCAGGCAGTCCGCATGCTAAGTATTTTAAAATTATAATAATGTGAACATGCTGATATACACTGTTCAAATTAAAAGATATTCATTCACATATATATCATACATATATTCAACAATACGATTAACACAAATGAATCAACCAAATCATTTAGCAAGTTGCTCTGATACCACTATTAGGATTCGTGAACTCCTAAATGCGAAAAACATCCACGAATCCCTTCCAAAGACCCAAGCCAAATGAATATTTTTTTTTTATCTAAAGGCTATAGAATTACCTTTGTATCGCCATAAGCAAGACCTTTACTTTGAATTTTTAAGCGTACGTGCACGTCGAACGATCACTAGACGCTGTAATGTATGAACGTCCTCTATTAGATACACACAGCGAAACTAGCTCGTTACCTAAGAGTGCTAGCACCTAGGGTTTTGAGAGGCTTAATTTTTTCTTAGTTATGGAGGCACGGATATTTTTATGAGAAGACTTTGATAAGAAGATAGGTAGGGTTTTCTTTTAAAACCACACAAACTTCCGGGAGTCCAATTCTCATAATATCTTATCATATATTATTTTAAGTTTAAATTAAATTAAAAATGATATGATAAGATTATGTCATTATCTCGGTAATTTAACTAATTAATTTACAGAATTAGATTCTTATAATCTGAACATCCTCCAGATACATTGAATGTGGACATATTTTCAGATTCATTGTATCTGGTCATTTTTCTAGGTTCGATAAACCTAGACATATTTTCAGATATATCGAACTTGGTTACCAGAAAAATAACCTAACGTATTTGCTTAATGTGTGACTCTATAGGTTCATTTAACATTAGCAGTGTACCCAAATTATATTTAAATGACTCACAAGTTATAAGCGATTTCTAGCAAAACATTATAGCTATCCAGGTTAAATGAAGATTAGTGATCTCTTTAAACCAAACAATAACTTTATATTTAGTCATTTTGTCACACGATATCCAGATTAAGCATAAAGCATGGAGCATGCCATCCTTATTAAGCTTAATAAACTATTTCTTGATCTCATAGTAGACTATTCAAACAAATTATGTCAATATATCAATTTGATATATTTGAGTACGGACATGCATTTTAACAGTCTAACTTATCAAGGGGCCCACAGACATCTCTCCCAAAATTCAGAGGGGCAAATTTCTTTAGTATCAATCATATTCCTCTCCCTGGATTATTTTATATCCAATAGTAGTCTAATTTATTATCTAGTTAAAGATAACTTTATACAACGTCAAGATATATAATTTATCAAGTTGGAAACTATAATGAATTCAAGTTGAAGGACTTCTAATATCATTTTGGCTAGAAAGTACTTATGACATGTTACATGAAGTACTATCACAATGGGTCATGTCCAATATAATATTTTCTAACATTTATTTATGTTTTGACTTGATATCACATATATCCATGACCAGTAAAATATAGCCATCAAGTCACAAACATACTAATCTTAATTTATTATTATTCTACTAATAATATTCGATTAGGAACAATTTAAGAATAGTCATTGTATTTGTTATAGGGTTTTACTATCAAGTCACGTACTTGATGACCAAAAAACTAAATGCACTATTCATGGAAAGAAATGCCTCGTATTTTTACATATTATATAAGGACAATGGTATAAATACAAATTGTTTTAGGGCATATCCTTAACAAGAATAATTAACTGAGCTTCGTAGGAAGGTTAACAATTTTTTAAGTTAAGTATACAACCATCACAAATTAAACTTCCTTAATAGGTAATGATCCAGAAATAGTTCCTTTGATATGATGGTCACTACTCTCACCATCTACGGATAATCCAGCATTAATGCCTCCAATGATTGGCTGTCCGACACTAACATTTATCCTAGAATTTAATTATAATACCTTTGTTTGTTCTAGATTCTCGTGAAAATCCATCATATTGGAGGTTATGGTCAGAATGGCACGAGAATAACAACAATCTCTTATAGGAACCCGTGATGGAAGCCGTGGGGCCATTGGAACCTTTCTCTCATTTAATCTTTTGAAAAATAGGGTTTTAGGAAAAACGTTTCTTTAAAATTTAATTAGTTTTTATTAACTTTAGTTAAAACCAAAATTCAACGAATATTTTCTATGTCAAGGAAAAAACTCTTTAAGAAAATGAATTATGAAATTTTTATTTCACTACTTAAGTTAAAACCATTTTCTAGGAACTAAATTTAAAATACTTAAATTCAACCTTTTTCTTCATATCAAGGATAAAATCCTATGGAAGAATCAACCATGAATTTATTTTAAATTATTTAGTTCTATTTTAAAAATATTTTCCTTAATTGTTTTTTTTAGAGAAAAAATTAATTTCTCAAAAACCTTTGTGCATTTGATCACAACATTAAATATAATAGACATGCTCCAAAAAATAATTTTTTTACATGCTTTTTCTATCCTTTAATTCTTATATGACCAAATAATGGATAAAATATCACAATAATAATAAAATTAAAATGATTTTGTTTAATCCTAAGGTAGTTCCTCTTTACTAACCATTTTCATGCAAAATTATTTATCACAATAAATAAACCATTGCAAGAAAAATAACCTCGTATGATATGGGCCCAAGAGAAAAATTAATTACAAAAAAAAAAGATTTAGGAGAAAACCCAACCGAGTCGTCAAAGAACGAACCAAACCGGCACAAAACCCGCATAAACCATGCACAACATGTAGAACCAGCTGCGAGAAGCTTTGCTTGAGCCTCCCTCGGATCAAGACAATTTTGCCTTGATCCTCCTGTGCAGCTGATGGTCATCCTCTCACGGCTTGGGAGGAAAAAGAAACTCCAAACAGCGTGCATCTCATGTGCACTATGCTGTGACTGGGCTTTGTCTTCTGATCTTCGTTTTTTTTTTCGTTTCTCTTAAGGGATTTTGCAGCATTGTTCCAGCACCATTTAATTATAAAATATGTGAATAAATTGAAATACAATTTCACATGACTATGCCTTTCAAAATGAGGTATACACGAATTCTACAAAAGTGATTAAAATTAAATTACAGGTGCTTATGCCTCTACACGCAAGGCGTACGCAAAATCTAACCATATAAAAAATTACAAGAGATCTATACAATCACAAATATCATAATTTTTATTAGTAAAGGAACCATATTTTCCGGTTATTAACCCTAAGCATGCTCCTAGATTTAACTAGGCTTTGATACCACTTGAAGGATCATGAGAAAATTAATACGCAGCTGAAGACCACAAATTAAAATTTTTTTTGAGCTAAAGTCTAGGAATAATTTACTTCTAGGGTGATTAACTTTAATTACCAAAGTTAGATTTAGGTTCGATGGCGCTTGTTGAACAGAAACGTCTACTTGTTCAGCAGGAACATCAGCTAACCGTTAGCTCATTTGCATCAAACAATTGATGCGCCTCCCAAGGATTTAGTCACACCAAAATTTTCTTTCCTTTCTTTTTTTCTTTTAGGCATATTGTACCTCCCAGGGAGTTATTGATCCCCTAAGCTGCAATTAAAAACCTTAGTGGGCTAGGATTGTTCCTAATTATTCTAAGACTAATTAAGTAGCTCTCTTATAAATTAAGTAATCTGCTTAGGCCCAATATAAAATTACCTAAGATAATTAATTAATAAATTAATTAAATTAACTCTTTTATTAATTAATTAAATTACTTAGGCCCAATATAAAATTATCTGAGATAATTAATTAATAAACTAATTAATTAAATTGGCCCAATTAATTATTTTAGCCAAAATAAATAATTAATTAGACTCTTAGAATAATTATTTCAATAATAAATTCACCTAATAAACCCTCTATAGTAAATAAATTTACTAAGGTTATTTGAGCTACTCTGGGGACCAAAAAACATATTATTTTTTACTACTAAAATGATCAAAATACCCTTACTAATAAATAGTTATAGTTTAATCATTTTAAATATTTTATTTATCATCATATGAAAATATTGACTCCGAGAACAATATTGCAAGTGCAGTATCTCTGACTTACAGGTGAAATGATGAAAATATCCCTCTACGTAATACCTATCATTGAGATACAAAAATAGTACCAACACCTTTCTTAATGATGTCTACAATCCTTTGTTAGCTAGTTCGATAATCTATGACTTCCAGTATATACCAACTTATCTCAGGGAGCTACCCACAAAGCATACACACTTAGTCACATTTCTCAAGGCCCTGGATTATTAGATTATCTCGGGCAATCACAAGGGGTTGATTTCATCACGTAATGAAGCATAGAAACTCTGTTGTATAAGTCTGTCTTATTTAACTAGAGTCATACACCCAAGTATAAGGTTATTGGTCTAGCGATAAGACCTCACCCATCATACATCGAAGTGTATAAGTCCAGCTTTACTAGACCACCAACGTATACTCAAGTCATAGGGTACTCATCCACACAATAACTGTGATAAGCTAATATTTATTTATTTTATTACTTTGACAAAGATTATTATCACATGATCCAATTCTACGTATTCCAAAATACACTTTCACCATTGGCATGAGTGGACTACTTATTGGTTAAAGGTAAAATATTCCCCATTTAGAAACCATAGTGTAATGATCTAAACCTTGATAAAGTGTCTAACTTCATCAATTGACCAAAGACAATTTTTCGCTTATGTGTTAGTGGCCCTTAATCTACACCTTATTGTGAAAGCATAACCTAATCACGTAGATTACTTACTAACATACTTAGACCTTTAATGTGTGAATATCTATTAACAAACAATCATGAATGAAATACTTTTATTAATTTCCAAATACATAAATATATACGCCATTTTGGGCATATATTCCAATATCCTTCCACTCACTTGGATGGGGGTTATCTTTTGATTGGTGATTATTGTGTAAGATTTAGGATTATAAAATGATAGGTTATCATCTAAATCAGCCTACTAAAATTTTTGTGATTGATGTGCAACCACTTAAGGTAAGATTTGGGATTAATGATGGATGCCATTGTGTGTTGTTGCTGTTGCCATTGTTGGGCTGTTGTCGCTACTGCCAAAGGTCACCACTCAATCCAAGTGAATCAAAGCTCAATCCAAGAGAGTGATTACTGTGAAAAACGGTATGGGTTATTGGAGTTACTTTAGTGGGCTGACTTAGATTACTGGCTTAGTTAATTCTACCAATCCAAAAGTTATACAAATAATATCTAAACTTGAATAGAGTGAAAACATAAAGCAAAAATGTCCTTTTCTGTGGAAGAAGACTTAAGCCTCAAAACAATATGGAAGTCACCACCCAAAAACTATTGCCTAAAGCCGTGGTGTATAGCGAGGTTCAAGCCTTCAATAGCTGCCAAAACTAGCTTCTTATGAAGCATGATTTTAATAAAAAAAATTGTAAATTTTAGTTATAAAATTATGAGAGCAATTTTATAAAACTAATTGTTTTGATCTTTTTAATTACCATCAAGTTAACGAAGTTGATTTTTGGAGTATTTACTTATTCCATAGCATAGCATTTACCTATAATGAGTTGACTACTACTAACATAATAGTCAATTCACTTCCTTTTATCTATCAACCTCCTCCTAGCTAACAAAAAAAAAAAAAAAAAGAAAGAAAGAAATTATCTTCAAGATGTTTTATGAGATTTGAAATGTATTATAGTTGCTTAAGATATTTTACATGTTGATTTACTTGTATAAGTGTAGTGATAAATGGTGATAACTCATTATAAGGCCATAGCTCATTTACTTCAAAATTAATTTTTATCTTGTAATATTTTGAATTTCAATTCATATATTTATTTTCCTAATGTATAAAAGAAAGTACAAGGAGAACAAAAGGAAGATAAAAGAAAGTAGACAGAGATCAAGAAGGAAGGAAAAGAGGCAACTAGTTTTAATAACACAAAACTTATATCCTTTGTTTCACCTAAAAATAGAAAAAAAACTAAAGAAACAAATGTTGTTTTAATGAATTTGTTAGAGTTTGAAGAATACAATTTATCCTTTTATTCAAAATTGAGTATATTATTTTGAATTGATACAATAATTTGGTAAAGTATTTTGACCATTGAGAAGTTACTCACTTACCCTTATTAATTTAAAAGATAACGGTAGAACTTTTGGATTAGTAGAATTTGTATTTCTCAAATAAAAATGTTACTTGTATAAGTTTATATATATATATATATATATATATATAAGTGTTTTTCTGAGTTAATTTTAAAATGTTACTTGTAATTCTTTCTCCAAATTAGGATTATCCATTCAAATTAATTTCAGTTTCCTTGCAATAAAAGATGCATCTAGTTAATTTTCTAGAAGGGATACATCCAGAATGAACATTGTGGTGCATATTTAATGATCCAGACATATAATGACTTGACAACTACTCATGGAGTAATGATGTCAAAAGTGGAAATTATTTAAATTGTTATATATTGAATAATTTTCTTGTTTTCCTAAATTGTCCCTACTCGTGGAATTTTCCAACTGTGTAATGTGGATTGGAATTTACCACCATAGTTCTATTGATTAGCTACTCACTATCCTATGTTTATGGGTTTCAAAGATGATGTTTTACAAATATGACATTTGACAGATCTAGACATCTAGATTCTCTACCAAAGGAGCATACGCTTTCACCGAGTCAGCATCCCTGATTATCGGTCCCACACACTGCCTCTCTTATCCTAGATGACCTACCATCTTATGTTAGGATAGAGAGTTCAGTACACATATCAGAGGCATCTACTCAGCATGGATCCCAGGCTGGAGACACTATTGATTGAGCTTGTTAGTGACACGTAAGTATTTCCTACCTTTAATTGCCAGTGAGCTTGGGTGGTGGTTCCCACTAGACTTGGGTGGTGATCTTTTTTGCACATCTTGTCATTTTTTTATATTATAAGAAACTACTCTAATTATTTGTGATGTAGAATTTGGTAGGGATTTTAGCCAAGTGTTGTGTTTACTGGAAAAATAAATTTAGGTGCAACTTCACTACATTAGCATACATATATAATTTCAGTAGGAAAATGCTATTTGATGTGTTTTGTAGTGGCATTAGCACCTGGAAAACGTCTATTTTTTAGGGAGACTATGTGATTTTTTTTTATTTTATTGAATTGTTAACGCAAAATAATCAAATTTGATTGGTTGCTATAACACATTATTAGTTAAAGGAAAAACTTAAGGGTTAATTTGGAGTTTTCATTGTCTCTAATTTATTTTGGTTAATTAAGTTCATCTCTAATTTGTTTTGCTCAACAGGTTAAAATATAAGGTAAATGAAAATATCCTATGTTTCATAAATTTTAGGTTGATAAAATACTAAAATAATTAAACAAAACACACACACGCATACACATACACACATATACACACATACTCAAGTTTGCACTTCTTTCCTTTTGTAGTAAGAAGAAAGCTCCAAATAAGTCAATGGTATTAAAATTCATCTCGGTAGGAAATAAAAGATTGAGGTGAGACTTATATTTGGTCCAAGTAGAGATGAAGCTCTTTGAAAAAGGAGAAACAAATGCAAATTAGTGAAGATTAAAAGGAGATCTTGTTATTAAGTATTGTATCTTGATGCATGACGCTAATTAAAGAGAGAAATTATTAAAGTTTTTAAGGGAGAAAAAAGAGTAAGATAATAAAATATAAATACAATTAATGAAGAAAACAACAAGAACTGACAACACTAGAGATCTAGCAAGATAAGAAGTTAAACAAGTGGAAGGAACTAGCAATATAGAGAAGGAAGAAAAAAGAAACATAAAGAGAAAAATGGAGAGTAAGAGTTTGTTATGATCATGGGAAGTACCAAAACTTGTGGATTAAACTCAAGAACAAGGATCCTACATAACCCATACACAAGAACACTAAAATGCAAGGTAAATTAACACTCTTATCATAAGAAGACCTTAGCATTTACAAAGTCACCATAGAAACGAAGGAACCCGCTATTTCTTTATCCATTTCTATTTTCTATTTTTGACAGTTGTAAATCTAGCCTACTTCAAAAGACACCTAAACACCCTAATCTAACAAGAAATTAGTATATCTAGGATAGGAATTTTAAGAAATTCTAACTTGAACCCAAAAAAACCCTAGAATGGATAAAATCTTATCTTACGTCCCAATTTAGAGTGGAAGTTGAAGATTATCTCTTGAAGTTTATAGATAAGATCAAAGGTAGGACTAAGCCATTTGATTTGGTCTTGATGAATATGGGAATCACCTAAGAGGATCACCCTTAAAAACTCTTTTTACAGAGAACAAATCTGATTTCTTAATTCAAAATATCCAAAGTAACGCTTACAAAACTATAATGGGGTATTTATAATCTCCTGACATACCCTAACTAATTACTAAGCTAATCATGGAATTAGGTGGCCTTAATACAAGTATTGAAGCCCTATTACATGCCTTAAAATAAATAAAAATATAATAAAAGTAGTTGAAATAAAAAAGAAAGCAATTAAGCTAAAAACATAGAAAATAGCAAAAATTCGGGCTGGTCCTAACATGAGCAAGTGCTAGTTTGTGTGGTTGAACTGGCACTGGTTCACTTTTGGTAACCCATGATTTTCTCAGTAGTACAAGCCAATGCTAGTTTTCTTGGATGGGCCGGTGCTGACTGCTGTCTGGGTAGCCACCTATGCGCTGCTCGGCTATTTCTCGTGCAACATTGTTTCTTCGTTGGTTTTCTTGATGTTTTGCAACCCAAGTCTTGTTCTTGGCCTCCAATATTGTCTTGCTTGTTTTCTTGATCTTCCAAATGATCTTGAAGTCAAGTTTGTTTCCTTTGAAGCTTTCTTGGATTGTATTCTATCATAATCTCCCTTGATGTCCAATCTGTAGCTATATGATTACTTGTCATTCCATAAGGATTGTTGCATTATTTGTACTTCATTTGGCCTCTTTCATCATCCATGTCTTCACATAGTCCTTGGTTTGTTGACTTGATAACTTCCTTGAATTCTCTTGAAGAGTGTCTTTATCCAAGGAGTCATGAGTTGTGGCTTGATCGTCCTTCCCCCTTCTTTGGATTGAACTTTAGGCCTGGGGTGATTCCTATGATTTTTCCCTCTTGAAAAGAATTCGTCCTCGAATCAAAACCTATACAAGGTATCAAACAAAAGGGTTTTTGTGAAGATAAAATGCCATGGTTTTGAACCTCATTCCTCTCTATGTTTTTTTTTTTTCTGACTACCCACATTTTTCCTCTTATTTTAGCAGCCCTCACTTTTCTTTTCTCACATCTTGTTTTCCATATTCTTGTCCTTCATTCTTCTCTTCTTTTTCCTTCTCTTTACCTTTTTTCTCACTCATCTTCTTTTACATCTCTTTTCCCTCTCTCCTCTCATTTTCCTTTTCCCTCATGATATTTTGATCTCTCGAAACCTCACTAGGGGATAAGGGAAGTAGAGTGATTTTCTTTCCATCTTTCTTCAAAGAATAAGTGTTTCTCTTTCCTTCATAGACCACATCTCTGTCAAACAACCAAGGTCTTCCCAACAAAATGTACCCTACATGCATGAAAAATATATTACAAACCATTTCATCCTTATACTTCCCCATATCAATGGCAACCTTAGCTTGTTTGTTTACCTCTACCTCACCACAATTGTTCAACTATTGTAGCTTGTAAGGTCTAGGATGTTTCAAGGTTTCTATTCCTAACTCTTTTACCAATGTAGTACTAATCATATTTTTATCACTCCCTCCATCAATGAGGACAATATATGGTTTTAGTTTGATTCGACACTTTGAAAAAAAATATATTGTCTCTTTGCAAATTTTCTCCTTCTTCCATATCCTCACAAGCATTTTCAGCTTCCATTGCTACTCTAATCAATGAACAAGTGGATTCAATCACATTCCCCTTTTACTATCTTTTCCCCCTTCAAATTTACCCTTCAATGCCTCACCACATTCTTCATTACTAGCTGAGATGTTACCTTGGTCATTTATGAACATCATTTTCTTGTTTGGACACTCTTAGTAGGAATGCCCATAACCTATACACTTGTAGCATTTGATGTCCCTACATCTTCGTGATCCTAGAAGGCTTTGCCATTTTTTATCCTCCCATTTTTTCTAGTCTTGGTGTTTTCATGCAAGGTTGAATTAGATAGCTTACTCCCACTAGTTTCACTCCTTATTTGTGCATGCACCACTTCTAGCCAACACTCATTTTTCTTCCTTTGTTTTAGAGCTCCCTTCTCCATTTTAATTCTTAGATTCATTTGCTCCTTAACAAATACAATGCCATCATGCTCCACTCCTTCTTGCTTATTCTCCTCCAACACCTCTAGTGGATGTGACTTATCTTGTAAAAAGAATAGTATATTTGTGGACTCCCTAGTCACACTTTGCATTGCATTTATGAGATCCACTTCGTGGGTCCCCTCGCATCACCTTGGGAGTGAACCCATATAGGATGGGGATACCACAGGGATCTAGATCTAATAGAAGGATGTAATTAATAACTTGGGATACGTATTATGATTGGCCAACCCCTCGTTGGAGGTTATAGTATGAGGTATGTCAATAGGAAATGAGAGAAAACGGCCATCCCGTCGATGGAGTTATTTTCTGGATCATTACCTAAAAGGAAAATTAATTTGTGGTGGTTAACACACTTAGCTTAGGGAACTATTAATTTTTTCAAGAAGCTATGTCAGTTTTTCGAAGAGCCAAATTAATTATTATCAGTTTTGATAATAAAGATAAAGTGCACAAATTTGTTTTGTCTTCACAAACTAAATTCCTTTATTTTATTTTCGATTTTTCAGAAATGGTGGGAGGTTCTTTTAGTCCATTGGCCATTATTTTCAGAGAGAATAAGCTAATGGGATCAAACTATATAGACTGGAAGAGGAACATGGACATAATACTCACAGCGGAAGAGTATAAGTATGTCCTTTACGAAACCTGCCTTGTTATTGGGGAGGGTTTCATTGCCGAGGAGCGTGAGGCTGAGAAGGTATGGAAGAAAACCGACGAGATGGCTCGTTGTTACATGTTAGCCTCAATGTCTAATGTGCTCCAATCCAAACATGAGCACATGGCCACTGTGTATGATATAACTCAATCATTAGCCACGATGTTCGCGGATAAGAGCTAGCCTGTAAGATAGGAGGCTCTTCGAACTATCATTAACACTAAGATGGCTGAGGGAGCATCAGTCAAATAGCATATGCTTAAGATAATTACTGCTTTTGAGGAGGCAGAAATCCTAGGGGCTGTTATTGACACTGAGAGGCAAGTGGACATGGTTCTCGAATCTCTACCGGGTTCCTTTATTAAGTTCAAGTTGAATTACAGCATTAACAAGTTAAACATGAGTTTAACTGAGTTAATGAAGGATCTCCAAATGGCAGAGAAGGTCATGAAGCCATAATCTAATACTATGATTGCTAAGGCTTCATCTTCTAGAACTGGGCCCAAGCCCAGAAAGTTCAAGAAGAAGAAGGGGAACGTAGCAGGCCAGCCTAAGACCCAAGCCAAAGACAAACCCTAGGGCAAGTGCTTCAAATGAGGGCTAAAGGGATACTAGAAAAAGGAGTGTCCAAATCTTTAAGCCAAGAAGAACCCCATAGGTAATGTTTTCTATCTAGAGTTTTTTGGGATGTATACCCTCTTAGACTAGTTTTTTTTATGTAAAAATCGAATGTCTTAATAAAAAAATTTATTTTCAGAAATTGTTTGTGAATTTACAATTTTGTTTATTCATAATTACTTTTGGAAAAGACCCATTATGTTTAAGTAAGTGGTCCATGTGAATGGAGGTCTTTCACAGTAAGGTATGGATCACGGGTTACTTAACAAATAAAAATTCATTCTTAATCGATTGATGAGAATGGAAATCTCATCATATTTAGGTTATTATGTTGTAAATTCTAAATGGGGAATGGCTTACCTTTAGCCAGAGAGTAGTCCACTCACTTCATGACATAAGCATATTTTGAATACGTAGAACATGACCTATAGTAGTGGTTTCTAAAAGTACTATATGGTAGAAATATAGACTACTACCGCTACAGCGTTGACTAGTACTCTACGACTTGAGTATGAGTTGATGGTCTAACGAAGCTGGAAGCATATACTTTGATATACTATAGTTGAGGTTCTATCGTAGGGCCAATATACTTGCATGTTGGGTATGTGTGACTAGTTAGTTAAGATAAACTTGTAGAAGATAGTTTCTATACTATATCGCCCCTTGTGGTTGTCTGAATGATCTAAATATCCAGGGCCCTGGGAAACATGACTTGGATGTTTGCTTTAGGGTAGCTCCATTGGAAAGCGGAAACAATCTAGGAAGTCGTGGATCATTGGATTAGAGGCCTAAGGATGGTAGATGTCATTTAGAGAAGTGTTAGTACATTTCTTCCTCTCTAAATATACGGTGATGTATAGAGGGGAATTTTAGTCATTACACCTGTAGGTCGGAGACTTTGCTAACGCAGTACTGTCCTTAGGGTCAATATTTCCTTATGGTGATATTAGGAAATATTTAAAATGCAAAATACAGCTATTTATATGGAAAGGGTATTTTGGTCATTTTAGTAGCCAAGGCAGTGTGTCTTTTGGTCCCTAGTATAGAGCGTGAGTCCTAATTAAATACAGGCTAAAGAATTGATCTTAAATTAAATGAAACTTATTTTATTTAAGTAGCCCAATTTAATTGTTGGGCTAGAATAAAATAAAGGTCCATAGAGAGAGAATTAATTAAATTAGTTTAGTGGGTTAATTAATTATTCAGGGCTTTGGCCCAGTTTGAAAAATTAAAGATTAACCTAGGACTAAACTAATATAGGCTTATTTATTGGTCTAGTTTATTTGAGCTGGGAAATTAATTATTAATTGGGCCATTTATGTAGTTCTAATTAGAATAATCAATTAAGCCAAAAAGGTTAAACTAAGAGTCCAATGGCCTAGTCCAATTTAATCTAGGTTTTTATTTAGGTTAAATAGGAGGATTGAAAACAATGTGGTTGTAACATACACACTCTCTGAGAGACGGCTTCTTCTCTATGAAAATAGCCAGACGTCTCTCTCTCTCTCCCTCGTTTTCTCCAGAAAGGGTTCCGTAGTTTGTAATTGTTCACCAAACGGATTAAGGCAGACCATATACTATAAGATCGAGAGTTAGGCGTTCACCTACATGCAAAGACGGAGTAGGAGGCTTGCAAGAATCGAACCAGAAGCTTCCACCAGCGTACCTGCCCTGGTAGCACACATTCCAGTCCAGCCGATTCTTAGAACAAGGAAAAAAGGTAAAAAAATTTTAACCTCAGAGTCCCACCAGAGCACAACCGGCACCTGCTAGGGCTACTAGAGCCAGCACTGGCTCTGATCGGGATTCCCTTGTTCTTCAGTTTTTCCAATTTTTTATTTTCGCTTCTGCTACGTGCCCTGTGTTTTTGGTTTTCTATGCCTTCAATTGGTTTTAGAGAATGAAGGTTTTGTGAAAATATAGGGAGCATGCATCTAGATGAATAAAATTGGACACATATGTGTGATTAAAATTGTGATCCTTCGCTGTTTATGGTATGGATTAATTCTCTCTTAAACCTCGCGGGTGGAGGTATAGGAGATTTTTAATTTACTATTTTTCTTAGCAAATCGTGTAAGCCCAATGTTTATGGATATAGGCGATTGTTGGTTTTAGTTGATTTCATTGTATTTTGTTTGAAATCGGAGAGCCATCGAAGGCAGAAGTTGTGTAAAAAAACAGGGAAAATTCGCAGAGGAAATTAGCAGAAAAAAAAACTGTAGGAATAGGCCGTCAAACCGCAATCGGCGCCGTCTTGGGGTGCTGGAACCGACGCCAGCTTGGGTCTAGAAGGCCGGTCCGCGCGCTAGTTTATCGTGGGTCCTAGTTCTGTGTGGCGGATGCAGTGGACCACAGTGCAGATGGGGTGCATGATCTAGTGTGGTGGGTGAAGTGGACCAAGGAATTTTTTTTTATTTTTTCCTTGTAATTTTTCTTGCGTTTTCTTTTAGTTTGGGGTCCATACCAGGCAAAGTTAATAGTTTACAATAGTTAATATTCAAGGAATATTTTTGCATGAAAAATATTAGTAAGGGATTTTAGGATTAAACAAGACCATTAATTAATTTATTAATGTGTTTAATTCTATTATCTGGGCACTTAGGTTAAAAAATAGAAAAGCATGAAAACGTCTACTGTTTTCTAACATGCTATTTATTTTTGTACCTATGTGCACGTTTTCTCAAAGACCAAAGTCTTTGAAAATGTTTTTGACAAGGAAAACATTTTTCTACAAATTAAATGGTTATTATAGCTTGAACAAAAATTAATCCTTAGATATTTTCTCAAAGAATTTAATCCTTGACATAGAAATATATTAGATTTAGATATTTTTGTAACGTTAAAATAGAAAACCATTTTTGTTTTAATTTGGCATAAGAAAATTTGTTTTGTCAAATAAACTTGAGACCAAAGTCTCTAGAAAGTTTTAATTGGAAAATTTTTGAAATCATTAATTTTTAAACTTAAATAAAATTAGTCCATAGGAAAAACTCTCAAAGGATATAAACCTTGACATAAAGATTTTTATAGACTTTGACATTTTATTTTAAGGGAAAACATAATGGAAATTTTCAAAAGGATATTTTTCAAAAATCCCTTGTTTTAAAAAATTAAGTGAGAGAGGGGTTCCAACAGCCCTATGGCTTCTATCACGATCCTCATTAGAGATCGTGGGTCCCTTTGTATCACCCGGGGAGTGAACTCGTATAGGATGGGGATACCACAAGGATCTAGATCTAATGGAGGGATGTAATTAATAACTCGGGGCATGTTCTATGATCGGCTAGCCCCTCGTTGGAGGTCATAGTGTGAGGTATGCCCATAGAAAATGAGAGGAAACGACCATCCCCTCGATGGAGTTATCTTCTAGATCATTACCTAGAAGGAAAATTTATTTGTGGTGGTTAACACATTTAGCTTAGGGGACTATTAATCTTCCCAAGAAGTTATGTCAGTTTTCCTAAGAGCCAAATTGATTATTATCAGTTTTGATAATAATGATAAATGGCACATATTTGTTTTTTTTTTTTCACAAATTGAATCTTTTTCTTTTATTTTTTTATTTTTCAGAAATGGTGGGAGGTTCTTTTAGTCCATTGGCCATTATTCTCTGAGAGTTTAAGACTGAAGTAGAGCATCGGACAGGTAAATTGATCAAGATCTTATGATCGGATTGTAGTGGAGAGTACCTCATTGGTGAATTCAAGGACTACATGGTACATCATGGGATAGTATCCCAACTCTTTGTGCAGGGGATCTTGGGTTGTCTGGCTTATGTACTGGTCAAGGGAGATATTCTGGTCCAGCTAATTCTTGGAACAAGGAAAAAAGGTAAAAAAAATTTAACTTCGGAGTCCCGCCAGAGCACAACCGGCACCGGCTAGGGCTGTTGGAGTCAGCACCGGCTCAGATCGGGATTTCCCTGTTCTTCAATTTTTTCAGTTTTTTATCTTCGCTTCCACTGCGTGCCCTGTGTTTTTAGTTTTCTATGCCTTCAGAGTCTATATCAATGGTTGGATTAACTTCCACTTGAATTGTTGATTCGGGAGCCACTGATCACATCTGTAACTCCTTGCAGGGGTTTAGAAAGATTAGGAGACTCCAGAAGGGCGAACATGGACTACGTGTGGGAAATAGAGCACAAGTTTAGGCCCTTGCAGTGGGAGAGTTGGATCTTATTTTTTATTATAATAGAATAGTGATTTTGAAAAATATATTATATGTACCTAGATTTTGATAGAATTTGATTTCAGTTGCGAAAGTAATAAATCAAGGATATTCTGCCTCGTTCCATTCTGGTATTTCTATCAGTAGAGATGGAGATATTTTATGTACTGGGCACATGTATGAAAATCTATTTTTCTTAAACCCTATTAACAATCAATTAAATAACGCTCAATCTGAATCTTTAATAAGGAAGAGAAAGACTATTGTCAATAACTCTTATCTTTGGCATCTAAGGTTGGGTCATATCAACTCAACCAGGATTCAGAGGTTAATCCATGATGGGCCTTTGGGATCATTGAGATTAGAAAATTGGCCTCAGTATGAATCCTACCTAATGGGAAAGATGACCAAAAGGTCATTTACCCCTAAGGCGGATAGAGCCAATGAGGTATTGAGTCTTGTTTACACTGATGTGGGTTGTCCTTGTCTACACTAGCTAGAAGGGGTTTTGAGTACTTCATCACTTTCACGGATGATTGTACGGCGTTTGGTTTTCTTTACCTGATGAGATGTAAGTCTGCCTCTTTGTATAAGTTCAAAAAGTTTAAGGCTAAAGTAGAGCGTCGGACAAGTAAATTGATCAAGATCTTACGATCAGATTATGGTAGAAAGTACCTTCTTGGTGAATTCAAGGACTACATGGTATGTCATGGGATAGTATCCCAGCTCTCTACGTTGGGGACACCCCAGCAGATCGAGTAGCTAAGTGAAGGAACATGACATTGATGGAAATGGTCTGAAGCATGATGTCTCATGCTACTCTTCCAGTGTCTTTTTGGGGATATATCCTGGAAACAGCGACATACATTCTGAACTTGGTGCCTTTTAAGTCAGTACCTAGAACTCCCTATGAGATGTGGACTGTGCGTAAGCCAAGTCTAAATCATCTCAAGATATAGGGTTGTCCAACTTATGTACTAGTTAAGGGAGACAAGTTGGAACTAAGATCAGAATTATGCTATTTTGTTAGGTATCTAAAAGGGGCAAAGGGTGGTTACTTTTATCATCCTAAGGAGCAGAAAGTACTGGTAATTACCAATACTAGATACTTAGAGGATGATCAGAGTACTTCCACTAAAAGTTCAATTAGGTTGGAACATGAGGAGAAGTTATCTTCGGAATCAACTTCTTCTGACCCAAATGTGGAAAAAGAAGAGGCACAGCCTCAAGAGCCTGTACAATTGGAGCCTCGTCGTAGTGGGAGAGTGTCTAGGGTTCCGAAGAGATGGACTAGAGAAGCTTTCGAGCTAGTCTTTGACCATTAGGAACAAGACCCCACTAGAAACGAGGAGGCTATTACTGACGCCGATACAAATCTATGGCATGAAATAATGAAAGCCGAGATTGAGTCTATGTATCTCAATCAGGTTTGGGATCTTGAAGCTTCACCTGAAGGGATAAAACCTATTGGGTGTAAATAGGTATACAAGAGAAAGAGGGGAGTGGATGGGAAGGTGGAAACCTTCAAAGCTAAGCTTGTGGTGAAAGGGTATACTCAGAAAGAGGGAATCGATTATGAGGAAAATTTTTACTCGGTAGCCATGCTTAAGTCCATCCGTATCCTCCTTGCCGTCGCATGTCATTATGACTACGAGATATGGCAAATGGATGTTAAGACGGCATTTTTAAATGGCCATATTAGTGAAGACATCTATATGTCCCAACCAGAAGGTTTTATTGCTGAAGGCTGAGAACATATGGTTTGTAAGCTTAAGAAGTCCAGTTATGGACTTAAGCCGTCATCGAGAGCATGGAATATTCGTTTTAATGAGGCTATAAAGTCTTATGGATTTATTCAAAACGAGGATGAACTATGTATGTACAGGAAACTTGAAGGCATTAATGTGGTTTTTCTTGTCTTGTATGTGGATGACATTCTACTCATTGGAAATGATGTAGGGTCATTGTCATCTATAAAGGTTTGGCAGCCTAGTCAATTCAGTATAAAGGACTTGGGTGAAGCCAGCTACATTTTCGGGATTAAACTTCTTAGAAACAGGAAGTAAAGAATGTTAGGATTATCCCAAGCAGCATACATTGACAAGATGCTGGCCTGGTATAGCCCGGACTCATGTAAGGGAGCTCTAATTCCTTGCAAACATGGGTTGTCATTTTCTTCAAAGGACTATCCTAAGTCTTATGAAGAAAAGGACAGAATGAGACGGATTCCCTATGCTTCGGTTGTGGGAAGTCTCATGTACGCCATGTTGTGTACTAGGCCAGATATCTGCTTTGTCGTAGGCTTGGTTAGCATATATCAGTCAAACCCTGGGGAGGTTCATTAGTAAGTTGTAATGCATATTCTCAAGTACCTCAAGGGAATAAGAGATTACATGTTGATTTACAGGGCTGATGACTTGGTTTCTATTGGATACACAGACTTAGACTTCCAGGTGGATAAGGATGAGAGAAAATCCACTAGTGGATATGTCTTCACCTTGTCTGGAGGTGCTATTTCATGAAGGAGTATTAAGCAATCATGCATTGCTGACTTGACCATGAAAGCTGAGTATGTGGCAACTTCGGAGACATCTAAGGAAGCAGTCTGGCTCTAGAAGTTTCTTTCAGAACTTGGAGTTGTGCCACACATGGACAGGCCGATTATGATGTATTGCGATAACACAGGAGTAGTACACAATCTAAAGAACCTAGGAACCACAAAAAGGGGAAGCACATCGAAGGAAGTATCACCTCATCCGGGATTTCATCCAGAGACGGGAAGTCGTGGTGGAACAGATTGCCTCTGAGAACAATCTAGCAGATCCATTCACCAAGCCTTTGGCTGAGAGAGTCTTCAAGAGACACTTAGACGCCATAGGGATGAGTATCTACGAACTTACATAGTCTTAGAGTGCAAGTGAGAGATTGTTGGAAAATATGCCCTCTTAGACTAGGTTTCTATTGTAAATATTGAATGTTTTATTAAAAGAATTTACTTTCAGAAATTGTTTGCGAATTTACATTTTTATTTGTGCACTATTACGTTTGAAAAAGACCCATTATGTTTAAGTAGTGGTCCATATGAGTGGAGGTCTTTCACAGTAAGGTATGGATCACGGGTTACTTAACACCTAAATGTTTGTTCTTAATCAATTGATGAAAATGGAAATCTCATCATGTCTAGGTTTATGTTGTAAATTCCAAATGGGAAATGGCTTACCTTTAGCTAGTGAGTTGTCTACTCACTTCATGACATAAGTGTATTTTGAATACGTAGAACAGGACCTATAGTAGTGGTTTTTAAAAGTACTATATGGTAAAAACCTAGACTACTACCGCTACAACGTGGATTAGTACTCTACGACTTGAGTATGAGTTGGTGGTCTAACGAAGCTGGAAGCATGTACTTTGATATTCTATAGTTAAGGTTCTATCATAGGGCCAATATACTTGCATGTTGGGTATGTGTGACTAGTTAGTTAAGACAGACTTGTACAAGATAGTTTCTATACTATATCGCCCCTTATGGTTATCTGAATGATCTAAATATCCAGCGCCCTGGGAAACATGACTTTGATGTTTGCTTTAGGGTAGCTCCTTTGAAAAGCGAAAATAATCCAGGAAGTCGTGGATCGTTGGACTAGAAGCCTAAGGATGGTAGATGTCATTTAGAGAGGTATTAGTACACTTCTTCCTCTCTAAATGTACGACGATGTATAGAGGGGTATTTTAGTACACCTGTAGGTCGGAGACTTTGCTAATACAGTACTGTCCTTGGGGTCAATATTTTTTTATGGTGATATTAGAAAATATTTAAAATGCAAAATACAGCGATTTATATGGAAAGGGTATTTTGGTCATTTTAGTAGCCAAGGCGGTGTGTCTTTTGATCCCCAGTATAGACCATAAGTCCTAATTAAATATAGGCTAAGGAATTGATCTTAAATTAAATGAAATTTATTTTATTTAAGTAGCCTGATTTAATTATTGGGCTAGAATAAAATAAAGGTCCATGGAGAGAGAAATTAATTAAATTAGTTTGGTGGGTTAATTAATTATTTAGGGTTTTGGTCCAATTAGAATAATTAGGGATTAACCTGTGACTAAACTAATATAGGCTTGTTAATTGGACTAGTTTATTTAGGTTGGGAAAATTAATTATTGTTGGGCCATTAAGTTGGTTTTAATTAGAATAATTAATTTAGTCCAAAAGGTTAACTAAGAGTCTTTAGGTTAAACATGAGGATTGGAGATTATCGTTGTTTTTTTTTCGATAGACTCTTCTATGTGGAAAAAGAAACACACGACTCTTTCTCTCTCTCTTTCTCCAGAAAATATTCCTTAGTTCTGTTAGTTGTTCACCAAACAGAATTAGGCAGGCCATTTACTGAAAGACCGAAAGTTTGGTGTTCACATACATGCACAGACGGAGTAGGAGACTTGTAAGAATCGCACCAGAGGTATCTACCAGCGTACCTACCCCGGTTTCCACACATTTTGGTCCAGCCAATTCTTAGAACGAAGAAAAGAGGTAAATTTTTTTAAATCTCAGAATCAATACAGAGTGCAACCGATGCCGGCTAGGGCTACCGAAGCCAGCGCCGGCTTTGTTCGGTTCCTTTGTTCTTTAGTTTTTCCAGCTTTTTTTGCTTTCACTTTCGCTGCGTGCCCTGTGTTTTCCTTTTTCTATGCCTTCACTTCAGTAGGATGAATTTTTTTTTTTTTTTGAACAACAGAGACATCATACGAAGGTACAATTTTAATTTTTTTTATCCATTTTACACATACATGCGGTCCTCTTGTCATAGAATCCTTTTATTTCTGTTGCGTAATTCATTTTTGTTGCATGTATGGATTCTAACAGAGCCTAATAATAATAATAATAATAATAATAATAATAATAATAATAATAATAATAATAATAATAATAATAATAATAATAATAATAATAATAATAATTATTATTATTATTATTATTATTATTATTATTATTATTATTATTATTATTATTATTATTATTTGTGCTAAGGATTTGCTCTTTAATAAGTGGGTTTTATTTTATTTAGTAAGCCTAATTTATTATTGAGTTAAAATAAAATAAAAATGCCTAAGGAGATAATTAATTAAAAGCATGTTTATGTGTTAATTAATTATTAGGCTTAAACCTAGTTTGGATAATTAAAGTTAGCCCATGCCAAAACCAGAAAAAGGCTTAGGATAAAGGTCTGGTACATTTGGGTATTAATTATTTTTTTAGGCTTGGTCTGGTCCAAAATTAAATAAATAATTAAAAGCTGACCTAAGAACTTGGACCAGAGCCATAGGGAGCAAATCCCTAGTCGAGCACATAGAGGTATGACGGCTAAGGTTTTATTAAAAGCCCTAGCTGGACAATTTTTTTACATATATATAATATTTAGGGTTTGAAAAAAATAATTTTTTTAGACGTTGTTTCTGGGATATTAGGAAAAACCATAATACCTCTATTCTGAATTGTTAGCCACCCCCTTATCTTCTTTCTCGTCTTTCTCTCCTACCGTAGGAAAGCTTCAAGCTTTCTAGTATAGGTAGTTCTCTCTTGATCTCTAGTTGATAGAAACTTAAGAGAATAGTATTGTTGATATTACATTGTAGCAGTGTGTCAAGAGAATGATTATTGATCTTAACCCTAGGCTTTCACCGATCGGTATTAAGTAGGGGCATACCTCGAAAGATCGAAGATGAAAAACTTATACGACATAGTAGAAGATTGGCTGGACAAGTGTCAGAATCTTCAAGGACAATGCCAGAAGTTTCCAATCCACAATTCAAGCTAAGCTCTCCATAGTTAAATGGAAGAGAAAAGGTAAAAGAAATTCTAAAGACTTCTGCTGTTTATTTTTCCTTTGATTTTTTACCACGATCCTTTCATAACTAACAACCTAATCTCAAAAAACAACTCCCATTTTTATTATATTAATGGAAGGCTTTAGATTTAATAATATTTGAGTGATATAATTATTTAATTAGTGGTCTCAAATAACAAGGAAAAATATGACTAATTTAGGCCCTATCAGCCATGTAATTGAATCTATTACAATATTGTCAATGTGTTGATGATTATGCATACAAAATGTACCATTTTGTGATACATTTTTGTGAAATAATTAGTCATATTCCTTCCTATTTTATATTTCCCTTATAAAAATACTTTTCTGTAATTTTATGTAAAAATAAGGAAAATATTAGAGCTAATTGTAAAATTTTTCAGAACAAAACCAGCACTAACCTAGGAAGGGGAACCGGCGCCGGTCAGTTACTGGAAAAGCAAAGAAAAATAGAGGAACAAAGGAATGAAGGGCAATTGAGAAAAAGAAAAGAAAAGGGCTTCATGGCTCAATTGAGCCGACGGACAGCAAGAAAATGGCAAAAACAAATCAAAGAAAGAAAAGAAATGGAGCAAAGAGAGCTGATTGCAACAGAGAGAAAAAGGAAAGTAGCTCGGTCAGCAATAACACAAACGGCAGCAATTTTAGGTGGCTTGGTGGCGGCTCAATTGAGCCAAGGTAAGAAAGAAGAGGAAATCAACAGCAGACTTTCGGTGGCTTTAAGTAATTTCACACGGCTCAAAATTGGAAGCCAATTGTAGATTTCACAATTCCAAATTCAACATTAATTTGTTCAGCACAAAACGACAAGGAGACAACATTAAGAAATCTGAATTGAAGTCAACATTGAATTTCACTTAATTTCCAATTTGACAAAGTCAAAGATGGTTTCCGTAGTTTGTTTTATTTAGTTATTTAGTATTTTATTTTAAGCTTTTATTAATCCTTTTTTGTTTTGGAGATTTTTAGGTAATTACTTCGTCTTTATTTAGGACTCTTTTAGGAACTTTGTAAGCCTATAAATAAAGGCTAATTTACCTTTGGAAAGTGAGGTGTACAATGTAGGGATTTAGATTTATTTTTAAGTGCATCACCAATATTTTCTCGAGATAAATAATTCAAGGAGGATTGTATAAGAAGGTCTTCAAAGGAAGAAGAAGGAAGCTTGTCTATGAGTGCTTTCTTTTACTTTGTTTTCTTTTTCTTGAACAATGATGTGTTAATTGTTTTATTGTAATTTAACATTGTTTTAGATATTCATGATTTTTAGACGTATTTGATCTTTTGATTAATTGATTGTTACTCTTGATATTTAATTACTTGGGTTGATTGCGAGATCAATTGATTGTTTTCCATTAACGTGCTTGAGAATAGGGTTGATGGTGTCAATTTATTGATTTCATATTTGTTGTCTTTTAACTTGCCTAAGAATGGGGTCAATTGCTAAGGATAGAGTAATTAAATGTTAATTGATGTATGCCAGAGTATGGATTCATTGGTTGATTTCATGTTTTAAGTTTACCTGAGAATGGAACTTGAATTAAGGATTGTGGTTAATGCATCTTTTGGGTAAGACTGGTTGAGACAGAGTATGTGATGCCAAGTTATCTAGAAGATAGGGGTTCATAGATTGGGAAAGAAGTGAGTCTACTTTAATCCTTCATAATACTAAAAGAATTATTAGTTATGATAATGGTTGGGTTTTTTAAGATCATGGTTGTCTAAATTATGGTTTGAATTGCATAATTCTACATCCTTGACATGTATATATTTTTATTTTTATTTTATTTTTATGTTCTTATTTATTTATTTTTTCACTTTATTGAGTCGGTTAAATAATGAAAGAAAGGTGATTAATGTCTACTTGTTCCTTGAGGATTGACACTCGTTTAAACCCTATGCTCGATTAATGATGAGTACGCTTGCTCATATGTGTGATTTGGGTTGAACGTTTTAATTTAAACTTGATTGAGAATGTACTTAGTTTTTGTATGATTTTTACACCCAAGTCCAGACATATCAATGGCTAAGTTATGGACTTTTCTAGATTAATTTCGCTGAACCAAATAGGAAGTTAATTTGATCAAACATATATGTTCATAGATGTTCGAGAAGAAAATCTTACCATCCTCTTGCTTCGTTCTTGAACACCATCTCCATAAGCTTGAAAAATAAAATCCAATCTATCTAATCTATCTAATCTAATTTCATAAATTCACAACAAAGAAACATTGAGTTACATTCAAGGGGAATTAGATGAGAAGAGAAATTACAAGAGAATTATAGAGATAAGCAAGACTCGCAGGCCCTATTTATTCAAAACAAAACAATAAATATATATAACACAAAATTAAATAAGTCCAACACTCCGTAACGAAACCAATAAGGTAAAACATTCTTGAAATAAATTAAGCAAAATAAATATACAAGAAACTTAAAATTCCCAAATCATTACTTCGGAAAAATAAGTTGTTAGTCCTAAAATCAAATTTTAGGAAAACTTCTTGGTCTAGAACAAAATTTGAAAAACTTTTGGGTCAAACAAAACTTTAGTGATCTTCTCAACTATTGTTGTATACTTCATATTGTACCTAATATCCATCGCATAAGTGGTCTTCTAGGGACTCCAGAGATTGGAATCAATGCACAATGCTCAACATGCAAAGTACTTTGGAAATCTCAAGTATAAAGATACTTGCACAATTGCTATAATGAGATTCTATCATTAGCACTAAATAGTTATCCATGTGATTATCTCACAGCTAGGTCATCCAATGTAGTTGTTTACTTAACAACCATCCACGTGTTAACTTTGAGTATCACAATACTCACGGATGTGAAAACTAGCACTTAATCAAATCAAGAAGTATAACACGTACTATTTTTGGCTCATTAATGATGTCCTATCTTACAAATACTATGATTAGGGATAATTTAAGTACAAGTTCTATATAGCGAAGTAGGAAGCGCACATTATAATCTCTATCATAATTTTTTTAGCAGTGTACTATGTGCTTGGGAATTTATCCAACTATTTTATACACATATAACTAGAATGATTAATTAAATGGAAAGATAAAGAATGGCTTCAATAATGAATGTTCCATATACAATATACAAGTGGTTGCCATTAGGGCATAACACTAATAGTATAATGCACGGCTTTTACCTTCAAGCGTTCTACAAAAAGGGGATTTGCAAAATACAAGACTACACGCATGACTGTGCAAATGCCATGCACATTGATGAGACTTCATTTCATTATGTGGGACAAACACGAGAATGGAAAGACACTCCACCAACACAAAGGCTAATGACAAGCGCAAGGATAAAACAATTCTAAGAGGGACTCCAAGCATTTATGAAATCCTACAAGAAGATGGAGGGACCTTGGGAGGCACTTGATGACTTGATGGAGCTTAAGTTGATGATAATTGAAAAAGAATATCAAGAGAAGACCATGGTAGAGAGGGCTTGAAAATGAGCACCATCGGCTGAAAAAAATAGCCAGCACCAGTCCTATTGGCATAGCCAGTGCTAGCCTTTTACTGCCAAAAATTTTTAGCTGACAGAGTATAGCTGGCAATCGGTTCTCTATGGGGCACAATCCCCTGTTTTGCACGTTTTGATATATTCTCCAACTTACTTCCATTTTTAATGCTTTGTAATGACCTTTTAAGACTTAAACTTATCTTAGGACCTCACTAACCTAATGATAGTGTTGGATTATATAAATATCCCTTTATGTGACAAGATAATATAATTCAACTTGTATATTTAGGTCCATGAAGAGAGATTTGAGAGGTTTTTCCTAGTTGTTCATCCTTAGTTCATGACTATGCTAAGGGATTAGTCTGTATTTTGTTTGTGTTTCTAAATCTTGTTGGATAATCTAGTTAGCTCCTAAAGATTAGGTCTTGTATTGCTTATTCATCCAAGGTTTCTCTAGGTCTCTAATTGGGTACCTATAGTTTCTATTGTTGTATTCTTAAATCTTTTGTTGGTTTAGAGATATTTGGGTGCTGCTATAGTAAATCTTTACTATTGAACTAAAGGTTAATGAAGCTGAGATCTTTAAAAGGTTGTTAGTCTATGGTAAGGGTTGTTCTTTTGTTCCTATATTAATCTATATTATGCATGTACTGAATGCTCATGTTGTGCTATGTTTGCACCCTTTTGGCCACCAAATTTGTGCAAAAAAAGTCACCCAAAAGCTCACACAAATGTTGGTATCAGAGTAATAGAAGCCTTGATTCCAATCAAAGCTTGAAGACAATAAAAGAAGCTCAAGAAAGCTGAGGAATAAAGCAATCCCGTTACTAAAAAAAAAAAAAACTCAAAAAGGTCATTGTATATTTGCTATTTCTTGAATCTTCATTGGCAAATTGCTTTTTGATGTTGGTGTAATACTTGGGAACAATTTTTTTTTTTTCTGATTGTTGTGAAAATAAGCTTGTATGAGTGTGAAATTTCTGCTACGTCTTACGTGCCAGGATTATTTCCTATGTGTTTGATAAAAGTTTTACGATGGGATATGTGGCAAAAATGATGAACTATGGCTGCTTGTTTATATTTTATGGGAATCAGTACTTGGGTTCCTATATTCTAGATGAATTGCATATTCATTTAAGCTATTTTCATTAATATTAACTTATGGTTAACCTTGTTCTTTCTACTCTATAAACTAGTTATCAAGTGATTCTTATTGCTTACTTTCTTTGATATCCTCTTTACTTTGAATTGTTTTCTTATACTGCTTTTACTTGTTCTTATGTTGTTGAGTCTTCTTTCTTAGAAAATTCTTTCTTGAAGCTTGCTTGTAATTAAGTGCCCAAGAAGCATTTGTTAAAATTCCCCTAAGACCCAAAATTAGAGAATCATCAGGATTTAGTTGAACTACTTGGTTAGATTAGACCCTTAGTTATTGGGAAGACTAAACAAGAAGATTTTAAGTATTGAGAAAAAGGCAAGAGGGTAAGATTATCATCAAAAGAACTAAAAAGAGAAAAAATCCGAGAGTAAAATGACTACACCACGAGAGTAAACATAAAATAGAGTGAAAGTGAGGATTTTTCTCCTTTGATAATCTCTTTTATAGGTTTAATTCATTGAATATTTCACTACTATAGCATATGAACAAGACATTTATAGACTAAACCGAAGTAGACCTAGTAGACCTTAAGAAGAACCTATTGAGGCTAGGACTTTGCATGATGGCTTACATGCTATGATGAGAACAATGTAAAGTGGGTTTGCCAACATGATAAAGGAATTCATGGGTTTAAGAAATGCCTATGGTCAATCTTCTACCGTAGCACAAAAAAATAGGTCAAGAACAATTTGAGGCCCTTGGCGCTAGAATTATAGATGATGCCCATATTCCTCCATTAAATGCCTTACATAGTAAAGACTGGGATGAGCATCTATTGGTGGATTCCAACAAGCTCTTTTAAGGGAAGGAATGGTGGAAATAATCTAAAAAGGTTAGGGAAAGTTTGAAAAAGTTGGTGACTGGTATAAATAGGAACAAGAAGAAGAATATAAGGAAAAAAATAGAGGATTGGAAAATAAAAGAGGTAGATGAGAGAGAAATGAAGAGGATAGAAAGTTAAATCATATTAAAATGAAAGTGCCCACATTCTTTAGAAAGACTGATCCCGAATCCTACTTTAAATAGAAAAGTAAGATGGAAATATTCTTTAAGTGCCACACCTATAGTGTAAGATCAAAGTTGAAATGGGCTATTTTTAGATTTTAGGAGTATACTTTGGTATGGTGGGAGCAAATTAGTACTCAAATGAGGCAAATAGGAGTGGAGCTCATAGCAACTTGGAACTTATTGAAGGACATGATGAGAGCAAGATTTGTTTCTCATCATTATTACAATGACCTTTACCACTTTAATCAAATGAATAAGAGTGTAGAGGATTGTCAGAAGAAAATGGAAATGAAGTTGATAATGACTCATGTCAATGAGCATACTAGGGCAACAAATGTTAGGTTTTTGGGAAGTTTAAATAAAGAGATAGCCAATTGGTGAAATTGCACTCTTACGAAATTTTGGAAGACATGGTTGATGCGCTATAAAGATTGACAAGCAACTAAAGAAGAGAACCTTTGCTAAGACTATCCTATAAAACCCAAACATTTCTAACAAGATGCCTATTAAGAAGGATGATGCTCCTAAACCTTTCCAAAAGGATTACAATAAGCTAAGGGAATAATTAAAACCAAGGGAAGATTGGAAACCTAAGGAAGGTTAGAACAACGATAAAAGGAAGGTCATAGAAAGACCATAATAAAATAGAGATATCAAGTGCTTTAAGCATCTTAGATATGAACACACCTCTCATGAGTGGCCTAGCAAAAAGAGCATGTACACTAACCCCTATGAAGAAGTCTCTACCGATGAAGATGAAGAAGAAAAAACATATAATGAAGATTAAGAAGAGAATAAGAATGATGAAAGTTATGAATGAGAGATTTTTGGTCAAGAAAATGCCTTGGTTGGAGTTACAAGAAGATTCTTGAATTCTCAAGCCATTAAGGACCAAGACCATCAATAAAGAAATAACATAATTTACACAAGGGGCCTAATCAACAAGACACCTTTTATTGTTATTGTTGATAGTGGAATTAGCACCAACATCATTAATGTAAGCTTAGTTGATAATTTAGCCATGAGTTGGATTAAATACCTAAAATCCTTCAAGTTGCAACAATTAAATGATAGTGGGGAAATAAGGGTTAACAAACAAGTATTGCTGTCCTTTAAGATGGGGAAGAATAAGGATGATATGCTGTGTTTTATGGTTCCAATATAAGTGGGCCACTTGCTTCTAGGGAGGCCTTGGCAATATATCTAGAGTATGAAGCATGATGGAAAAAAGAACACTTACTCTTTTCTCAAAGAAAGATCCAAGTTTACTATTACTCACATGCCCCCAAATGAGGTGCACAAAGACAAAAAAATCATGAGAGAAAGAGAGAAGAAAAAAAGTGCACAAGATATAACACCCCATTACCTATGGCCCCAATAGGGCTAGGGATGTCACCCTGTCCATAGGATAAGGGGTCTTTATAACTAGGACATACAAAATAAATAAAAGAAATAATTCAAAATTAAACTTATTACAACCCAAGCAATACATGAACAAACTCAAAAATAAATGTCTGCTATTGTCTCTCAAAAGAAATACATAGGAAACATAGCAATGAGTCTTCAAAACATAGGCAATTCTCTAACTAATAACCTTTACAGCAGGATCAACCTAAAACCATGGAATAAAAGATGATGAGACATAAATCTCAATAAGCCCGTGTGTGTTATGAGTGTTTCAGGTAAAATAATTCATGTATGCAAGTTGTGAAATTTTCATTAAAAAAAGTGCTAGCAAGCCTCAAAAAAATTTTACAAATGAAGAGTGGTGTTTTGCTTTCTAAAATATATATGTGCACAATAAATACAACCACTCAAAAGAGGTAGCCATGGCACCACACTTTATGCACCATGATAATATAACGATTAAAATGTCACACTTTTTGCATACTAACACAAGGTAGGTGTATGGCCTACTGGGTAATATACTCCTCCATCTCTACACCCAAACTTACCGGTTGTCTATTCCGAAAACACACAGTCCACTTGACTGAACTTACTAGCTCGGACAGGTATAACCTATAGGACTGACATCCTATCTGGGAAGGACTTACCCCTCAGAGGTGGCCACCTATTGAGAGACTTACCCTAACCCTTCAAAGACTAGTCCTAGCAGTCTACCTTTATTGAGTACTCAACATTGTTTGTCCTACTTGGGAGGAAAAAGATCATACAATGATTCACTTGGGAATAGCAATTATGGTTTCCAAAATTCTTGCCCAAGTTAAGTTTTTTTTTTTTTTTGGAAAAGTTTAGCATTTGGTGTGAAATTGTTTGTTTAGTTTTAAATGGTTTGCTTGACTAAAAGAAAAAGGAAAATTGTCAATAAGTGCATTTACAGTACAAATACTCGTATACATTGAGTTTGACTTGCCACAATAACTTTGGTCTTCAAATGGTTCCATGTAGGAACTTATCTGATCTTTTGCTCTTCTCGAGTTCAAAAGTCTTTCAAGGTCAACCTAACCCTGCCTGGGGTAAACACAAGGTATAAGACAATATCCAGACCATGTTGCCTTAAATAAATAATTCCTAGCTCAACTAATCACAACCACAACTAACCATAACCATAATGTCTTAAGCTTTAATACTAGTTGATAAAAGTATTTTATAAAATAAGACTAGCTTGATAAGTTGAAATAAAAGGGTGTTATAAAATAAATAATCATAAGTTATAGTCAAATAAAAAAATATTGAGTAATATTGCTAATAAATAAAATTAGTGTTAAAGAATGAATAATAATAAATCCTAAATAATATTGGTAATTAGTAATATTTAAATAGTATTATTATAAATAATAAATTATACTTAATTTTTAATTAATAATTAATAGATAATAAATAACCAATAAAATTAATAATAAATGGATTATACTTAATTTTTTTATTAATAAATAATAAATAAATTTTAATATAAATAATATTTATAGATATAGATAAAAGTTTTAGTAAGGCTAACTAATATTATTAATATGTTCTACAAGGTTATTTGATATTAATTAATTCTAATATTTTATTATTTATTTTTAATAAAAAGATTTTATTTATTTAACTAATAAAATAATAATATTTTAAATATAATACTCTATTTCAAACCTACCTAATGTTTTTCGAATTTTATAGATTAAATTGAATAATAGTTCTAATTAAATTAATAACAATAATGTTAGTAAAAATAATTCTAGAATTAATAAAAAAAAAATAGTTCTTACAATAATTTTCTATTGTTAGAGAAGATCTATGAACATATTCTCACATAATAAATAACATGTTAATTTATCTATGAACATAGACTTGAATTAACATATAGTACAACATGGATGATCTTCCACTAGGCATTACATTATCTATGGCTCTATAAATAATATCATAAAGGCATAATCACCAATGGTGGCATAATATCTAACATGCATCAAAACATCCATAAATCTCTTTAATCATGATGAACATATAATAATTCAAAAGCAAAATCTATAAGGTATAATCATTCATTCAAACTCTCATGTCCTAACTCCATCCTTTCACCCACATACATATCCTCAACCCCTACTTTATTCAATCATCCTATCAACATTTAGGAGTCTCAATTCTGAGAATTAAAAAGGGAGATTAAGGGAAAAAAAAATACTTGATTGATGCTCGTTTGATGAAGGATTCTCCTTGGTTGGTAAAGATCCTCGAGTGCTTGATGTCCTTTAGTGGTCCGAAAGTAGCCCATGGTTGATATCACCATTTCAGCCAAGAGAGAGAAAGAGTGTGAGAGAGAAATGAATGAGAGTAGAGAAGGATAATAGAGATTGAATAGAAGAAGATGAACAAGAAGATTGTTCTTATTTACCTTTTGGTGTTCTTTGAATCTTCAACAAAAAAGGTTGGTTTGATCCGTTTGGAAATTCAACTTTGTGTGTTTCAGTGTTATAAAGTGCATAAATGAAGAATATAGGTTGAATATGGATGATCTAGAGAGTTTGGGAGTGATTGGAGGTGTTTAGGATTGGTTTAGGCTTGAAGATGTGAAGTTTGTGTTCATGGTGTTCTTGGTGGTTTTTTAGAAAGTTTGAGAGAAAATGAATTTTGAGTGTAGCTGGAATTATGATAGCCGAATGGCTTTGTGTAGAAGGAGTTTTCGGTTATCAAGAATGAGAGAGAAGGTTTTAGATTTAAAAAAAAAATCAAATGGAGAAAAAGGTGGAGTTGTGTCAAGTACAGGATTGGTTAATGGAGTTTGCTCTTGGAAGGTTTCTTGTTCTTCAATGGTGTGTGGCTAAATTAGCTAGGTTTCAACCAAAGAATGAAGAGTTTTTCAGACCTAAGGCTGGCCAAAAATGATCATGTAATGGCAGAGCATTTTTTGATTTTATCAATTAGCTATAGGAGTGTTTTAATGGAACAAAATCTGGAATTTAATTTGAAGTTTGAATAAGTTTTGGATAGAGTGATAATAGGAGCTTTTTGTGGTATGATAATGGAGTTCTAATATTCAAGGTTGATAGGGAAGCCAAGATGTTCAGTTCATGGCTATACAAGGTCCAAATTTCAATGGGTTTTGATGAAGAATTTCGGCCTTAGCCTTGAAGAGACTAGTTGGAAAAATTTCTGAAATTTAAGCTTCAAGAACACTTGGAATTGCAATGGTTTTGGGATGTTTGCACAGTCCAAAAATTCATTGAATTTCCAGCCTTCAACCTTACATTAAATGTCTGTTTTTCTTTCTAAAATTGGGTAGGAAAGTTGGCTGAAACTTTTGAAAACAGCCTTGAAGGAAATCTGGAAAATTTTCCAGATTTTTCTTTACCGAAACATGAACAAGATGAAGATGGAGTTTGAAGGAATAGCTATGGTGTTTTCTTTTCCTTAGAATCCCTACCTAATTCTCCTCCTCACTTTCAGCCTCATCTACCCCACAAGAGCTGATTTTTGAATTCTAAGCTAGGGATTTATCACAGAATTTTTATGATTAAAAATGGATTAATGAATTAAGGATAGTTTAAATTTCAAAGATGTTAGGACAAGGCTAGCAAAATTAAAGGGGACAAGAATTCTTTAAGAATTCTTTTTAGGACAAGACCACATGGTCAAGATATTACCATTATGTCTTCCTTAAGACAACATTCCTATCTTTAGGGAATGTAAGAAAACAAAAATTCAAACATAGCTAAGATAATTATGAATAAAACTTAAGTAATGAGATTTGAACTCAAGACCTCAGAGATTAAATCACAAAACTCTAACCACTTAACCACACTAAATCTTGTTCTTATTTTTTTACCCAAATATTCTTCTTATCTAAACCTCAAGCCATCTTCTTATTTTAACCTCAAGCAAAATTACCTTTTTACCCTTTTTACCCAACAAGCATAAATAAGCCATTAACCTATAAACCCCAATTCTAAGGCACATAAAATCATTCAAAAAGGTATACTTTATGCATGATAACATGATATGCATTCCATCCCCCTTACTCTAGGATTAGCTTTAGGTGGAGTTTCACACCCTCCTCTCCTTAGAAGAATTTCGTCCTGAAATTTAGACATACCTCTATCTCAGGTCGGGATACTTCCACTTTACCCACTCTTCTGTTTCCCATGAGGCATTTTGAGTGCCATGATGTTCCCATTGTACCTTTACCATAGGAATCTGCTTATTCCAGAGAGTCTTGATACTTCGGTCCACAATTCTCACGGGTTTCTCCACATACCTCAAGTCGAGTTGTAATACCAACGGTTCATCATTCAAAACATGTTCAAGGTCGGCATTGTATTTCTTCAACTGAGACAGATGGAATACATCGTGTATTCCCGTCAACCCATTCGGCAAATCCAATCGATACGCCACCAGTCCAATTCTTTCCTTTATTGAAAACAGTCCCAAATATCTCAGATTCAACTTCCCACCTTTTGAATGCTTCAAAATTCCTCTATTTGGTGTCAACCTTAAGAACATACTGTCTCCTACTTGAAATTCCAACTCTCTTCGCCTATTGTTCGCACAACTCTTTTGTCGACTTTAGGCCGCCTTCAACCTTTCTCTGATCAGCTTTACCTTATCCAACATTTCTTGAACGCAGACTTCTCCAGACTTGCTTATGTGGTTGTCTTCCGACCAACTCCAATATAGAGGTACTTGGCACTTACGTCCATACAATGCTTTATACGGGGCCATTCCAATTGAAAATTGATAGCTATTATTGTAAGACAATTTCGCAAATGGTACATATTCAATCCACTTATTCCTGAAATCTAATACGCAAGCTCTTAACATGTCTTCCAATATTTGTATAACCCTTTCTAACTGACCATCGGTTTGCGAATGCACTGTTGTACTGAACTTTAGACTAGAACCCATTGATTCTTGAAACTTGCCCTAAAATCAGGTTGTAAATCTCGGGTCTCAGTCGGACACAATACTCGAAGGCACTCCATGCAATCTGACTATTTCCCCCACACATATTTGAGCTAACTTCTCTATTGAATCCCTTACATTTACCGGTATAAAATGTGCCGACTTGGTCAATCTATCTACAACTACCTATATGGCATCCTTTTGGGTCCTTGCCATAGGGAGTTCGATAACGAAGTCCATGGTCACCTCTTCCCATTTCCACTCGGGTATCAGTAACGGTTATAGCAATCCCATTGACCTTTTGTGCTTTGCTTTGAATTTCTGACAGGTCAGACACGTTGAGATATACTTAACCATGTTCCTCTTCATTTTGTGCCACCAATAAGTCCTTTTCAAGTCTTGATACATTTTTACCTCTCCCGGATGAATTGCATACTTGCTTTTATGCGCCTCCTCCAAAATCCCATCCTTTAACTGGTGCTTATCAGGTACACACAAACGATCTTAGAAATATAGAACTCCTGCTTCGTCCTGATGGAAATCACTGCTTTGTCGTTTAAGCTCTTTGTCCTTGAAAAGGTGAAATTCCGCATTACTTTGCTAAGCTTCGATGATTTCCCGCCTATCCAACACTTCTTAGACTGCTTAAATCTCCTGCACCCTCAGCCTGGCCATTTTGACTTTACGACTCAGGGTATTAGTAACAATGTTAGCCTTTCTAGGGTGGTAGTTGATAGGACAATGATACTTTTCCTGAAATTCCATCCATCTCCATTGCCTCAAATTCAAGTCCTTCTAGGTGAAGATATATTTTAGGCTCTTGTGGTCAGTAAACACTTCATACTCAGCTCCATACAAGTAATGTCACAATTTCTTTAAAGCAAATACAATAGCAGGCAGCTCCAAATCATGTTTGGGATAGTTGACTTCATGAGGCTTCAACTTCTGAGAGGCATAGGCTATTACCTTCCTATCCTGCATCAATACTACTCCCAAACCTTCTTTTGAAGCATTAGTATACAGAGCGTAAGGTTTATCTCCCTCTGGCACACTCAACACGAGTGCTGTTATTAACTTCCGCTTCAGCTTTGGAAACTCTTTTTGCATTTCTCATTCCAGACAAAAGGTACGTCCTTTCTTAGCAGCTGAGTCATATGTGATGCTCGCTTTGAGAACCCTTTTAATAAACCGCCTATAATAGCCGGCTAGTCCCAAGAAACTTCGAATCTCCGTAATGTTCTTTGGTTACTTCCAGTCTGAAACTGCTTCAACTTTTACTGTATCCACCTTGATTCCATCCTTGGTTACCATATGGCCAAGGAATGACACACTATCTAGCCAACATTTGCACTTGCTAAATTTGGCATAAAGCTTGTGCTCTCTTAGCTTCTCCAATACCAGCTTCAAATGTTCTGCATGATCCTCAGGACTCTTAGAGTATATGAGTATATCGTTGATGAATACCACCACGAACTTTTCCAGGTAGGGTTGGAAAATTCGATGCATCAAATCCATAAACACTGCTGGTGCATTTGTCACCCCAAAAGGCATCACTACAAACTCGTAGTGACCATATCTTGTGTTGAAAGCTGTCTTGAAAATATCTTCCTCCTTTATCCTCACCTGATAATATCCTTGCCTTAAATCCAGTTTGAAATAACAATTGGAACCTTGTAACTGGTCAAACAACTCGTCAATTAACAGTAGAGGATACTTATTTTCAATGGTCAGATTGTTCAATCCTTGGTAGTCGATACATAGTCTCAAGGTCCTGTCCTTCTTCTATAGATTGAAGCCATTCAAAATTAGCCTACACCCACTACCATTATCGAATTTAGTTTCCATTGATTAGCTAGTTTCTATAGATGCTTCATTAAGAATTTTAGCATCATAGCTGTTTCTTTGACTATGATTGTGAAAAAAAAAAAAAATGTGTGTTTTAGATGGGAAAAAGAGTAAGAAGTGGCTTTCGAATCCCTTAAGGGCAAGTTGTGCCTAGCCCCATTGTTAGCCTAGCTAAACTTGGAAAAGGCCTTTAAATTAAATTCTGATGTAAGTAGAGTAGGGATAGGAGCTGTATTGACCCAAGATAAAAGGCTTATCACTTATTTTAGTGAAAAGCTATCTGAAACGATCCTAAACTACTCTACTTATGATATAGAACTTTATGCCTAAGTTCGAACCCTTGAGTATTGGCAACAATATTTACTTCCTAAAGAGTTTGTCATTCACACTAGCTATGAATCTCTTCAGCATTTAAAGGGGTAATAAAATGATAACAAAAGACATGTGTAATGGATGGAGTTCATTATAATGTTTTCCTATGTTGTCAAGTATAAAAAAGGTGAATAGAACATTATGATAGATGCTCTTTCGAGAAGGTGAGCATTGCTTAACTCTCTTGATACTAAATTTCTTGGGTTTGAAATATTGAAAGGCTTTTATGCTAATGATGAGGAGTTTGGTGAAACCTTTCTTGCTTATGAGAAAAATAGAGTTGGGAAATTTTTATAGAAGTGAGGGTTTCTTGTTTAGGGAAAGTAGACTTTGTATGCCTATGAGATCTATTAGGCTTTTGCTCGTTAAGGAAGCCAATAGAGGAGGTTTGATAGGACATTTTGGAGTTGCTAGGACCTTAGGCATCTTAAAGGAGCATTTCTTTTTGCCAAAAATGAGGAGGGATATTGAGAAATTTTGTGAACAATGCATAACTTGTAAAATGACAAAATATAGATCCTTACCTCATGCTCGTTACACACCTCTACCTCCCCCTACTTTACCTTAGGTTAATATTTCTATGGATTTTATTCTTCATTTTCCTATAGCCCAAGGACGAAATGATTCTATTTTTGTAGTAGTAGATAGGTTTTCTAAAATGACATATTTCATTGCATGCTCTAAAACTAATGGTGCCTCTTTTATTGCAGATTTATTTTTTAAGGAAGTTATGAGAATGCATGGAATACTAAAGACAATTGTCTTCGGTAGAGATACAAAATTTCTTAGTCATCTTTGGCGAGTTTCGCAACGAAAGCTTTGGACTACCCTTCTATTTTTTACAGCTTGTTACCAACAAGTTGATGGCCAAATAGAGATAGTTAACCAAACCCTCACAAAACTCCTAAAGGTCGTGATCAAAAGGAATTTGAAGGCACTGGAAGAATGCCTATCCCACATTAAGTTTGCTTAAAATTACAGTACTCACTCTCCTACTTCTTTTTCTCCATTTGAAATTGTTTATGGGTTTAATCTAGTAACTCTGTTAGACTTGGTTCCTTTGCCTATAGAAAAACTTACAAGCTTGGATGGAAAGAAAAAGGATGAGATGGATATGGCGATCTAAGAAAGCTTCAAGGCCAACATTGATAAAAAGAATGAAAGAATAGATTTAGCCAAAAAACAAGGTCGCAAAAAAAAATAATTTTGAACCCCGAGATAGGGTGTGGGTGGTCTTTGAAAAATAAAAGGTTCCCTATGCAAAGCAAATCAAAGCACAATCCTAGGAGAGAAGGACTATTTCAAGTTTTGGAGAAATATGGCGACAATGCTTACAAAATCAACTTACTCGGTGAGTATAACATTAATGTCACTTTCAAGGTTAGTGATCTTTCTCCTTTTGATATAGGTATTGGAGCTAATTCGAATATGAATCTTTTTGAAGAACGGGGAGATGATAAGACTTCAATTCATCATGATGGGTATGCACGAGAAGGGGGAGACACTCAACTAACACAAAGGTCATTGTTGGATGTATGCCCAAAATATCCTATTTATTTCTGTATTTTGAAAATTAATAAAAGTTTCATTCATTAATAATTTTTTATTTACGTATATTACACATTAAATATATAAATATGTTAGTAAGTAATCTACAGATTGGGTTGTGCTTTCATAGTAAGGTGTAGATTATGGATTACTAACACATAACTGAAAAAAAATTGTTCTTGATTGATTGATAGAGTTGGGCACTTTATCAAGGTTTTGATCATTACACCATGGTTTCAAAATGGGGAATGTTTCACCTTTAACCAGTGAGCGGTCCACTCACACAAATAGTGTTAGCATATTTGGATTACGTTGAACTAGACCATGCAATGATAATATTTATAGATGTATTAAATTAAATAAAGATTAGTTTATCGTAGCTACTATGTGGACAAGTACTCTAAGACTTGAGTATAAGTTTGTAATTTGGTGAAGTTGAACTTGTACACTTTGATATATGTTGGGTAAGGTCTTATCACAAGTCCAATAACCTTCTACCTCAAGTGTATGACTTTAGTTAATTAAGGCAGTCTTATATAATAGAGTTTCTATACTTCATTATGTGAAGAAATCACCCATTTGTGATTGTCTTGGATAATCAATAATCCAGGGTCCTAGAAAACAGGACTAAGTATTCACTTTAGGTAGCTTATTGTGATAAGTAGATATATACTAGAAGTCGTGGATTATACTATCAAAGGATGGTAGATGTCATTGAGAGAGGTGTTAGTGCATTTTTCCTATCTTAATGACGGGTATTAGTAGAAGGGTATTTTCATCGTTACACCAGTAGGTCGAAGACACTGCACTTGCAATATTATTCTCAGAGTCAATATTTTCATATGGTAATAAATAGAATATTTAAAATGATAAAAATACTACTATGTGTTAGTGGGGGTATTTTGGTCATTTTAGTGGCTAAAATATTATGGTTTTTGGTCCCCAGAGTAGCTCAAATAACTTTAATAATTTTTTTTTTTTTACTATATGTGCTTATTGGATGAATTTATTATTGGTAGAATTATTCTAGAAGTCCAATTAATTATTTATTTGGAATAAAATAATTAATTGGACCAATTTAATTAATTAGTGTATTAATTAATTATCTTCGATAATTTTATATTAGGCCCAAGTGGATTAATTAATTAAGAAAATAACTAATTTAATTAATTAATTAATTATCTAGAATAATTTATATTGGGCCCAACTAGATTAATTAATTAATTAAAAGTTAATTAATTAGTCTTGGACTAATTAAGAAAAGCCTTGGTCTACTAGGGTTTGTGTGTAGCGGCTAATAGGTTTTGGAAACCTATGATAGCCTCCACTATATAAGGAAAAAGGGAAAAGGAAAGTAAAAGAAAAAGGAAGCTGTTTGTTTATATAATAGGCATCATGTGTGCCTATGGAAGGTTGGCCAGAATTTACTCTGAGTAAATTAGGAAAACAACTTTCAGTTTTCTTAAGAAGACAACATTTTCTTTGGTCATCGTTTTTCCTTTGTTTTTTCTTTTCACGTTTAGCTCTTTCGTTTTTCTTCCAATTTTCTTCACCCTACTTCTACTTTCACTGGTAGAGGTCTATAGATGTTAGAGAATACCCTGGAAAGTCAAGAGTTAGCAAGTGTGGTAAGTGTTTGATATGAAGAAGCCAACGATTAGCTAGTATTCATGCAGAAAAAGTACACGTTCTAGTTCAAGAAGCGCCACCAAACCCAAATTCAATTCCAATTATTCATGTAAAATGTCGTAGAAGTAAGTAATCTAAGACTTTGGCGCAGGAAAAATTTTTAATTTGTTATCTTCCACATCGTATTTAAGTTTTCCCGTAGTCCTTCAAGTGGTATCAGAGCTATGGTTAAGTCTAGGAGCATGTTTAGGGTAAATAACCGGAAAAATGGTAGTTCCTTTATGAATAAAAATATGATCTTTGTGATTGTATGGTTCTCTTGTAATTTTTTATATGGGTAGATTTTGTGTGCACCTTGCACGTAGAGGCATAGGCACCTGTAATTTATTTTTTAATCGCTTTCCGTAGAACTCATGCATGTCTCATTTTCAAAGCCATAGGAGTTTGAAATTATATTTCAATTTATTTTACGAATTCTTGAACAAATATTGGTGCTTGGATCAACACACAAAAATACTTGAAGAAGAAAAGTTGAAGGAAAATGGAGGTGCATTGGAAGGGACCAGCTGCGGCCAGCTGGGGGCTAAGCCTTGGCCAGATAGGAGAAGAATTCTCCCACAAGCCACAGCTGGTTTAGCTGAATCTGTGGTCAGCTCGAGGAAGGAGCCTCCTGAGGAGCCGTGCATGGTTCATATACATCCATGGTCGATTTCAATTTTGTTGCTCCAGAGAAGCCTTGTCGGATTCCAAATAGCTGCAGCCGATTTCATTCTTGAAAGTGTGAGCAGCCGCAACTGGATTCTAATGAGTCGTAGATGGCTTGCTCTAAGTGGACTGGGTTTTTAGTTGCCAATTTGGGTTGCGGGCAACTGTTTGGATCCTCTAAAAGTTTTTTTTTATTTTATTTTTCTTGTAATTTCTTTTTCTTTTGGGGTCCCATAACACACAAGGTGATTTTCTTGCAATGGTTTATTTAAAGAATTAAATAATTTTATATAAAAATGGTTAGTAAAGATGGAACCAAAAGGAGCTAAACTTGACAAGGGCAAGGGCAAAATGAGTCCATGAAGGACTCCAAGAATTCATGAAATCCTACTTAAAGATTGTGGGACCATGGGAGGTACTTGATGGCTTAAAGGAGCTAAACTTGATGATAATTGAAGATGAATATCAAGAGAAGACCAAGGAAGATCAATAGGGAATCAAGGAGATTGAGCATAGTAGATAGGGCTTGAAAATGAGCATATTTGATTGAATAGAAAGCAGTTGGTACCAGTCCTTTTGGTCTAGCTAGTGTAAGCCCTTTACTGCCGAAAATTTTTAGCTGACAAAGTACATCTGACGCATGCTCTCTTTGTGGCACAATCCCTTATTTTGCTCGTTTTGATGTTTTCTCCAGCTTACTTCCATTTTTAATGCTTTGTAATGACCTTTCAAGACTCAAACATATCTTAGGACCTCAGTGAACTAATTGCAAGGGTTGGGGTTGTATAAATACTGCTTTATATGACAAGACAACACAATTCATTTTGTATATTCAAATATCATGAAGAGAGACTTGAGAGGTTCTTCTTCCTTATTAATCATTTGTTCAAGACCATTCTAAGGGATTATTCCATCCTTTTCTTATGTCTCTATATCTTGTTGGATAATGTAGTTAGCTTCTCTAGATTGGGTCTTGGATTTCTTGTTCATCCAAGATTTTCTCTAGGTCTTTAATAGGTACCTATAATTAATATTCCTGTGTTCTTAAATCCTTTGTTGGTTTAGGGATATTACGGTGCTGCTATAGTAGATCTTTACTACAAACTAAAGGTCCCTGAAGCATAGTTCTTTAGGGGTTGTTAGTTTGTGGAAATGGTAGTTCTCTTGTTACTATATTCATCTATATTATCACCTTCAAGAAGCACCTCATTTGTTGCCCAAACACCATGTTTTGGTTTCCTTTGATCCTCCACAAAGTTTTGGTTTATGTTGCTTCTTCCAATCATTGTAGTCTCCAATTCCTGGCCATATGATCCCTTAATCCTCCAAATAGTTTTATGATAAGTTTAGCTCTATTTGATGCTCATTTGGATTGCCTCCCTTCATATGCTCCTTTGGCCCTCAATTCCTAGTCATATGTTGTCTTAATCAACCTCAAGAATTGTTGCCCCTTAGCTACAAATTTTGTGGCTTCCTTTACCATCCATCTTTGCACAAGTCCCTTAGCTCTTGGTTTAAGGGCTTTGGGGGCTTGGTTGGTTTGGAAAACTCTTTGCAACCTTTTAAACATGCATTTTACCCAACAAACCATGGGTAATGGCTTGATTCTCTCCCTCTTCCTCTCTTTTTTAGATAGGTTCTTAGGCCTGCAATGATTCCTATTAAGTAAGGAAAAGTTAGAAGATCATAGAATATAAATTAATCAAAATTCTCTACATAAATTTCATCGTAAAGTTCTCATCAATTCCAAAAAAGCAAAGTGGGACAACATTTGCTGAAAAATCAAGGTTAATTTAAAAGTTCAAGATTAGTCTATATCATATCAAAAATACAAGTTTAGCTAAGAGTATCCCAGTCAAGATAAACCACATACCAAATTTTCATGCCAAGAAAAAAAGAATAGCAATCATATAAGAGTTAAAATATGCATAAAATCAAAAGATTTAGCTCATTTTTTATATAAGAGAGCAAAAAAACATAAATAAGAAAATTTTAATGAATTCTTGAAGATAGTAAAGTATAAACTTCTCCCATATACTTAAATTGGACAATGTCCTCATTGGCCACAAATAAACATAGAAACAAATCCATAAATACTTAAATGAATAAGAAAAAATGAGAAAGGGAAAAAATATATTTCCCAAGTATGTTGAATATAACAACCCTAATACTTATAAGTAATTTAACTTGTAAAATATGGGTGTCACCCCATCTGATCTCCCAGACAAGGGGTCTTATAATAATTTTTAACTCAACAAGAAAATGTAGTTCTACTTCACACCAAAAGAATTTAGATCAAGAGTTGATTTAGTACATACAAACCAAGCGTAAAGCCATTAATGTACATATTACATCCAAGTTGGTGATTTACAGATTGACTAAATACTATTCACATAAGTAGATCCCAATGGTGGCATATTAGCTATGTAGCTCTCACTAATGGAAGTTCTCAAAACTGATTCCTGAAAAAAAAAAAATCATTAACACCAACAAAAAATAAAACCATTTGTTAATTGAGAAATTCTCGAATAAGGTATATGTCCAAATGTTGGTATTGTTGTGTTAAAACTTTACCCCGTAGTTTTACAAAGCATGCTCTTCTTTTAATGGAAGGACAACTTGTTTGTAACGTCTAAAAAAGGCATCATCTTCGTCTGTATAGTCTATTGTGTGATTTCTACACTCATTTGTGTTTTGTTGGTTAGGTAAGAGCTATTACTCACCTTACTTGAAAATCTTGAATAATTTACGTGGTACCATAAGCCCAATATTTCCAATCCTAATATCAATCACCCTCCAGGCAGTAATAGGTTGTACACACTGAGGTCCCCACCCAGAAAACCATGAACAACCCAAGTATCATATTAGGCAAATGATGGGAAAGAAATGGCTAGATAAGGACGGCTAATTTTAAGGTCTTTTCACTCCATTCAGAGTAAGATAAAACCCTAAACTAGGCCAGGTTCTTGGGTTCATCTATTTCTAATGTGAGCTAGTACAGAGAGAAAAAACTCTCGCTGAGTACTTAATGTTTTTATTGCTACACATGTTTATCTTTGAGTGTAATCCAGTGAAAAATCCATTTTCGGAGCTTGCATGCAGCTTTCGAATTCTTTTTCTTTATTCCAAAGTACTGGAAAAAGATAAAATGCATCCCATAGGCTGCATTAGGTGTTTTTAAAGTTGGTAGATTCCTTGAGAAAAGAAAAAAGAGTACACTATTTCAGAAAAGAAATTTGAAAACGGAGGAATTTTCAACTGGAGTTGAAAAGGTTGATGATGATTTTTCATTCATTGGAAATAGTATCAACATAAGCTATAAATAATCAAGTTTTAAATTAAATTGCCAAATACCAAAACCACACAATTAGGCAAGTATACTCATCGCATAGTATAGGAAATAGAAAGTATTGAATCTACGAGAAATTAGCAATTATCACTGCTTTGCTCTAATCTCATTGTCTAGACAAAATAAAGGAAGAGATAAAGCAATTAAAGCTAACTATATTAAACTACTACAATAAAGAGTATATTAGACCCACAGAAGAAAAGTTACAAGGATCATCATCGAGTAAAAATACAGAAAAGGCCATGTAATGCAAGAAATCCCCCTAAAACATGTTAAGTAAACAGTTTACCACTACATTTATCAAATCCCAACTCGAGCACATGTATGAGTTTTCAATAATAAACCTCACTTTCTTTCTCGAGTTATAAGATTCCTTTCCTAAAGCTCTGCTATTTCTATCTAATTAATCTAACCTAAGGAAGCATTACACTTATTCATTACCCAAAGGGTACAAGGAAGCCCCAATATCCCTATCTCTAGGTAATATTAGAAACCATTGACTACTAAGTTCTAATCCTTCAATCTCTCTCTCGAGTTAATCAAAGAAAAATAGAATTTTGACTAATTAATTTGGTGCTCAACTCTTAACCCTATCTCTTGAATTTATTAAGAGTCAACTAATCAATTGAATAAATCAATGAAGCCCAACCAATGAATCCAACATAATAAAGTCCAAGTAATCAAATGCAAGAGATTGGAATTTAATATATCATAATAATAACTCAGCACAAGAACATATATTAGGGTTCATCCCTCAAATACAATTAAAATCATGTAAATATAAAAAATGTTTAAGTATAATACAAAGAAAAAGAGAGAACATCACTCATACACAAGTCCTTGATCTTATTCTTCCTATGATTTTTTTGAGCAACCTGTTCTTCTTTTCTATTCTTCTCCATGATCCTTTCTTTCTTAATGTTTCTTTTGAGCTCTCTTAGGGATCTTAGAGGAACCTTAGATCAAAAACCTCTCCAAGGCCTCCAAGGCAATTGTTTCAAGTGTATAAAGGGATTTTATAGCAAGGGTTCTGTGTATCTTCAAAAAAATGTGCCGACAGTACACGTTTTGTACTTGTAGGCGGCCCAAGGAAGTGGAACTTCTCTAGGATGCCTTGTCGACAAGGCATCCTAGAGAAGTTCCACTTCCTTGGGCCGCCTTTGTTGAACAAAAAATGCTTGAAGTTTTCTTCCTAGGTGGCGAAGGCAATTTGATCATCCCTTGGCCACCTAGCTTTTGGGGAAAATGCCAAATTGCTATACTTTAGGTGGCCTAGGGAATTGGACTTTCCTATGCTGTATAACTTCTTCTCCTGGGGCATTTCGTTTTGCTCTAGCCAGCAAGTTCCATTGACTACCATCATGTTATACAATAGTGTTTTGGCTTTACTCTGTGGGGCTAAAGAATTAGAAGTTCCCTAGGCCACTTTTATTTTTCTCCCTGGACCACCATGTGATCTCTAGATGGCCTAGCGAAGATAGTATATTGTGTATCTAAAATAAATAAAGAGATAAAGAAATTAAAACTAACTATGCTAAACTACTACAATAAAGTGTACATAATACCTACACAAGAAAAGTCACAAGGATCATAAAGGAGTAAAAATACGGGAAAGGCCACGTAAAAGAAGAAATCCACTTAAAACATGTCAAATAAAAAGTTTACCACTACATGTATCAAATCCTAACTCGAGCACTAGTACGGGTTTTCAATAATAAACCCCACTCTCCCTCAAGTTATGAGATTCCTTTCATAAGATTCAATTAATTGGTTTCTTTACCTAATTAATCTAACCTAAAGAAGCATTATACTCACTCATTACCTAAAGGATACCCAGAAGCCCCAATATCCACTCTTTAGGGACTATTGAAAACTTATTGACTACCAAGTTCTAATCCTTCAATTTCTCTCTTAAGTTAATCAAAGGAAAATAAACATTGGACTAATTAATTTGGTATTCAGTCCCTAACCCCATCTCTTAAATTCATTCATTCAGCTTCCGCTGCATGCTTTGTTTGCTTTTCTCGTTTCTTTAAGCCTTTAATAAGAAGATAGAGATCCTGATTATGGCGAACAAAGGTAATCCTGTAATCTTTAGATTATCTTAATCATTTGGCTTGGGTCCTCGGAAGGGATCTAAGGATATTTTTTGCGTTTAGGAGTTCACGAATCCTAACAGTGGTATCAAAGCAACTTGCTAAACAATTAGGTTGATTCATCTATATTAATCGTATTGTTGAATATATGTATGATATATATGTGAATGAATGAATTTCATTTAATTTGAACGCTGTATATCAGCATGTTCACATGATTATAATTTTAGAATACTTAGCATGTGGACTGCCTGAAATTACGTTTATTTTGTGCATCTAATTGTTTGATCAGACCGAATTATTTGTAGATTGTCTGTAAACTGGTCCGTCTTAATATGATATGGTATCGTAAGCATGTTATCCGTCGTTCGAAGTTGCAAATTATTTGTATTAATCTGCCATAATAATTTGTTATCTGTATTAATATAGTTAAAAGGGAACGCAGATTATCTGTAATATGGTAATTCACGGTGATTGTTACAAAGGGATCCGAACATTAATCTGATTAATATTCAGAAATAGGAAGGCAAAATTTCATTTAATGAGAGAAGAAAAAATCGTTTTTCTTTCTTGGGGCGGGACCTCTGCCAGCTGACCCGCCAGCGGGGCCTCCGCTAGAGGCACTACCCCTTAGACCCCGCCAGGGGTGCTGCCCCTTGGGACCCCGATTAACTATTCACTGTGTGTTATTCATTAGCGTATTTTGATTGTAGTTGTGGATTGTTCTGAATAGTGCATAACATGGCCCATTTTACTCCAATGTGATTTGCAAGTTTTATTTTGGTTGTTTTGAGTTGTAATTTTTAAATATGGCCTGCATGTCGTTTTTCATTGTTGTAGAATTGTAGTTGCTTCCTAAAATAGGACTTATTTTATTTCCAATATAAAAGAAGATGGAGGCCTACAATTACAACCAAGGAGGAGTATGCTCAAGGCATTAGAGAATGCTCAAGAAGTTCATATACGTAAATTGACCATCTTGATCTTCATTTTGCTCGTGATGATCAATATAGGTTATGGGCCATGCTATGTCATTTTTATTTATGTCTTGCATGCATATTTGATATGTTTATTTCATGCTTACAACAATCAAAATTTTATTTTAAGAAAATTAAGTTTTAAATGCCTTTCAAAATTAAATACTTATTATTACTTGGATCATCATATAATCATTCCTGCCAAAGTATTATGCTTTTGATTATCTAAGGGAGACAAGATGGAAAATAGTTTTCTATATGTTTGATATTGTTTGAATTAACTAGGCTATCAAAATGGTTTTGGGCATGGGAGATTATATGAGATTTTTAGCCGGGACATTTAATGTCTATCTCATTAAATTTGATTTTTATTTAATTATAAGATTAAAGCCAAAGCTTACTTATGATTAAAATAAAATATTTTAAAAAAAGTTTTTTTTACCCACTAAGAAACATCAAAATGTTAAAGTTTCAAAAGTTTAAATGCTTTTAGTGGGAGTTTTTCCATTAGGCCTCAAAATTAATTACTTTACATATTTTGTATTTAGATAATGGCAACAAACAGTTGGAATAACTCATTATGATATGTGCTCGAGAAAGACAAGCTTAGTGGGACAAACTTTCTGGATTGGGCCCGTAACTTAAGAATCGTTCTGAAGCAAGAAAAAAAGCTCTATGTTCTTGAAAATTCTATTCCCCCTGCTCAAGTAAATAACGCCCTAAGAGCTTAAAAAGATGCGTATAGTAAGCATAAAGATGACTCTAATGATGTTACTTGCCTTATGCTAGCAACCATGAACTCTGAACTTCAAAAATAGTTTGAAGAAGCAGAGGCATATGACATGATTGTGCATCTCAAGGAAATATTCCAAGAGCAAGCACGATAAGAGAGATTTGAAACTCATAAGGCGTTAAATGCATGTAAGATGGTTTCTGGCACCTCGGTAAGTGCTTATGTCCTTAAAATGAAGGGCAATCTTGATCATCTTGAAAAGCTTGGTGCTCCTATTAATCATGACATGGGCATAGTTTTGATCTTAGGCTCATTACCTCCTGAATATGACTAGTTTGTCATGAATTTTAACATGTATAATTTGGAGAAATCCATTACTGAATTGCATGGGATGCTAAAACAAGCTGAATTGAACATTAAGAAGAATACTCCTAGTGTTCTAATGGTTTAAAAAGGGAAAAGGAAAAAGAACAATCGAAAGGGCAAAGTCATGGCTAGTAAGGACAAGGACAAGGCTAAGTCCAAGTTCAAGCCCAAACCTAAGACCAAGACACCAAAGGAGGGAGCTTGCCACCATTGTGATGAACAAGGACATTGGTTAAGAAATTACAAACTCTATTTGGAAGCAAAGAAGAAGAAGGACAGTGAGACTGCCGCTTCAGGTATTTATGTTATAGAAATTAATTTATCTACTTATGATTCATGGATATTAGATACCGGTTATGGATCTCACATTTTTGTAAATGTGCAAGGTCTAAAAAAGAGTAGAGCCTTAGCAAAAGGCGAGGTGGACCTACGAGTTGCTAATGGAGCAAAAGTTGATGCAGTAGCTGTAGAGACTTTTGAATTAATTTTGCCCAGTGGGCTTATTTTAGAATTGAATGATTGTTTTTATGTTCATGCTATGAGTAGAAATATTATTTCAGTTTTTTGTTTAGATTTAGAAGGTTTTGAATTTGTTATTAGGAATAACATTTGCTCTATTAATAAAAATGGCATTTATTACGAAGATGGCTCATTATCAAATGGGCTCTATATTCTTAATCTTTGTGGATCTTCGAACAAGTCTATCTATAATATTAATACTAAGAGACTGAAATCCAATTATTTAAATCAGACTTACTTCTGGCATTGTCATTTGGACCATATAAATGAGAAACACATTACAAGGCCTCATAATAATGAGCTTCTAAATTCATTTCATTCACAATCTTATGAAACATGTGATTCATAATTAATAGGCAAAATGACTAAGGCACCTTTTAAGGGACAAAATGAAAGGACAACTAATTTATTAGACCTAATACATACTGATGTATGTGGACCAATGAATACACATGCTAGAGGAGGATTTCAGTACTTCATTACATTTACGAATGATTTCAGCAGATATGATTGCCTATATCTAATAAAACATAAATCTGAATCATTCCAGAAATTCAAAGAATTTCAAAATGAAGTACAAAATCAGCTTGGCAAAAGTATCAAAACACTTCGATCAGATCAAGATGGTGATTACTTAAGTCACAAGTTTGACGAGCATCTTAAGAATTATGGAATTATCCCCCAAGTAAGTAGATTCTGAGCTCTCTCCCTGATAGCTAGCTTTTAGTGGAGTAAGTGGTTTCTTTGAATGGTATCAGAGCTTGTTTAGAGTTTGGTGTGGATTGCTCCCCTGTATCAGTAGTACCTGTATTTGAGTCTGTAAACATCCATATTGTAATCAGATAATAATATAGTATGGAGTAGTGAGATCCTTCATCTCTCAAGACTCTCCAGTTTGATGTAATCAATTTCTTATTTATCTTTAACTCTGAGTATTTTAACTTATATTTCTTTCCATCTAAGAGTGGGTTGGCCGAGAAATGATGCTAAGTATATTGGATGTCTTCGTTCACGAGGCGTGAAAACACTCTATGTTCAAGACGATGGCTTGCCATCAGAAGCCCACGTATAAGGCATAAGTATTTTTCTTGCCAAGCACTTATTGTCTTTGGTAGAATACCAAGCATGCTAATAAAGATTATGTTACATGAACTATTAGCTTAATTCTGCGGTTATTACTTGTGCTTGTGGTGTAAAGTTGAAAGTATTAGTGAAAGGGCAAAAGAATCTAGAGGCTTTGCATAAGACCCGAGAGGGGCAGCATTTAGGTCTAATGGTGTGAGCTCTTGTATGCCAAGAAAATAAGATTGAAAAGCTCAAGAGAAACTCAACTAGTAGCTTGCAAAAAAGGATGGTTAATACTCATCTAGGATAATTAATAGAGGAAGCATGTTTATATTTTACAAAGATAGGATAAATTGATAAAATGGAAAGGAAAAAGAAGTAAGAATACTTAGATCTTGAAGAAAGGGCCTTTGTCCAAAGAACAAGTTTAGATAAACATCGGATATGGTGCAGTTTTGAGGGACCAATTTCAAAATATAATTTTGAACATTTGTATCACGGATCTGATAGTCAACTTAACTTGATAGTAGATTTGATAACCATAGTCTTGAACAACTAGTTAAGACAAAGCCAAGTTTTAAATGATTTTTCAAGAAAGCATTTAGAATTTAGAGACAAAATTGTTTTAGAAATAGAACAATTAAGGTCTAATTTAGATTTTATAAAGAATAGTTTACCAGTAAGGACACTTAGAAATCTTCCAACCAATTAATAGGAACTTTAAAACCTAAAATAGAATATAAACAACTCTTAGAAGATACTAGGAAGGAAATCCTAGAAATAAAGCAATTTTTAGAATATGGGAAGGAGACACAGTCTTCAATAGATAAACACTGCAGAATGATCTTAGGAATCCATAATGAGTAACCTAATAAATAATCCAGGTTATCAAACTGCTTTAATAGAAAGCAGAAAGTACTTAGAAGGATCTGTAGGAATCCTTGATAAAGATGATGATGTTAATAAAAATATCACTACGCTAGGTGATAAAGTAATTATCAGGCAGAATAACATAATCATACTATTACTGCTTGAAATAATTAAAAAAATAAAAGCCCTAACAAGAAATATGGAAATTTCTAATAAGTTAGCCTTTATTAGTAAATCTTTAGAAAGTTTAAACTTAGAAATTGGAAAGAAGCCCGTAAGAAAACCTAAATATCATATCTTCGCTACTTGGAAAACCTCAGTAGTAGCACTTGAAGATAAAAATAAGAAGTCATCATGAAGTATGATATTGAAATCATAGATATACCTAAAGAAAGACCTTTGATTTCAATAGTCCATGAAACTGTAGAATTAGGAGAAGTAGAAATTTTAGAATGTTGGACTAGACATATATTCAGTATCTATAATCTCATTAGTAATAAATTAATTCATAAATGGGAATATATAGAAAAATCGTAGAATGGCAACTTCAAAAGTAACAGAAAAAAAGAAGTTGGACATAGTTACTTATAGTAGAATAGAAAGGGTAATAGATAAAGCAAAAAAAATAAGACCCTTTAAAATTGTAGAAACGGTTGTTGACCCATAACAACAATTAGCAAACTTTAGGGACAATAAAATCCAGCTAATTACCCCTAAATACTTATACAATTATAGTCCTAGTAAGACTCATACACTGGTAAATTTATATAGGGAACATCTAATATCAAGCCCTAATGATAAAAGTATAGCAGTATTACCAGTAATAACTAGAGAAAGAAGAGATGCATTGTTAAGAGAAAATAATGAATTATTCCATCTAGGTTGTATTATGATCGGTATCAAAGGAATCCATAGAAAAGAATTAGGAACGAAAGTTTTTATTGGACTCCTAGATACAAGACATAACGACATAATAACAGCAATCATAGGAAATATGGAAGTTGACATGAGTCAAAATAGACAAATAGTATATATAATGCAGACTATCTATTTCCTATTGACCAAATTCATGAACATCTTAAGATAGTGGCCAAAAGTAAAGGTTATAATATGGTAGAAAAAGCTGAAAATCTATTGATTTGTCAAAATATCATAGGAAAAGTAACCTCTGGAAGTAATGTAGGATATACTGTTAAAGAAATAGAAATAGTTAGATTCTTAGCAAGTAAAGGAATAAAAGTACTACCAAGAAAGAAGATAGAGAACCATGATCTTCTAGGGGATACTTGGAATATTAGCAAAATTTTAGACAAACCAATAATAGTCTCAACTAGTGCCCAGTATTACACTGAAATTAATGGCAATATCAGTTGTAGGTTTAGTAATCATATAGAAACTGAACAAGAGGATGAAGAGAAAGAATAGTAATAACATCCAACAGGCCTTATTCCATCTTAGTCATATAGATAGAAATAATTTAGAATCAATTTCTGAATTTAGGGCAAAAATAATATATTATGTAGAAACAAGTGACAATAAGAACTTATTTAAGTTGATAGACAGTTGGTGTTCGCAAAATGAACAAATAATATATAGAAAGGAGTATAGACAATGGAAAAGAGACTTAGCAGATACAGAAGATCCACAATATGAATAGAAAGGTAGATATACTTGAACCAGAAAAGCCAGAAACTTCAGAATCTGATACATGGTTTAGTAGAAATCAAATAATGGAACAATGTACGATTACACAAGCATTAGTTAGCCTAGGACATTTAGAACTGACTTCTTTATATACCTTGGATAGGTTATACAAAGAAATCAAAGCTAGTTATAAAAACCATAAAAATAAAGAACTTTTTCTTCTCTTAAAAGCCTGGATAAAGAAAAAGATCAAACAAAGAGAAGTGGAAGAATTAGATCTTTATTTAAAAAATGTCTATTCAGATGAAGATCCTTCAGATGACTAGAAAATTTAATACTATTAATCCTAAAGCTAAACTTCCTAAAAGGCAAACTATAGGAAGTGCAGGATATGATTTTAGTTTAGTCCAATCAGTAGTTATAAACCCATTATCTGAAATAGTAATAGATACTGGAATAACTATAGATATGGAGAATGATGAATTTTTAATAATAGTTCCCAGATCATTTCTCCATAAAAAAGGAATTTTATTGGCCAACACAATTGGAATAATAGATTCTGATTATAAAGACCAAATTAAAATTATTCTTAGGAATCGTAGGTTCATACCTATAACATTAGAAAAAGGTGAAAGGATAGTTTAGAGAATTTTTACCAAGTACTTAGTTTCTGATGATTATAATCCTATTAAAATCCGGACAGGAGGATTAGGCAGTACATAATGAATAAATACGGCATTCCGATTTATAGGACTTTCTCACCAGAAGAAACTTTAGAATCAATACTCGAAGATTATGATTGGCAACAACATTTTGAAGAAAAACCAAAATTAGATGAAGCTGATTGGTATCTTAGAGTACAAGGTATTAGAGATGATTATCCTCGTAGAAATAAACAACAAAATTTAGATTCAATCTCTGAACTAATAATAGATTTAGCATCTAGTATCTAGATTGACAATTCACGATTTGAAGCATGGATAAATAAGATAGAGACTCCTTTAGCAGAAAAAAAGCAAACATATAGATAATACACGGCCTGAAAATTGGGTAAATATGAATCCTAGTACAAGTCAGGCTAGTGGTGTAAGTGAGGTATCACCAATGTATGATGTCCCTCAGTCAACTACATCTCAATTGCCAAAAAGAGAGCCATCTAAGATTATACCTACAGTAGGAGAAGGATACGAGACCTATTATAGTAAAAAAGTAGGACTCCAACAACCCCCAGGAGTAATTTATAATTTACCACCTCAACATAAAGTAGGAAGTGAATTAACTATAACATCTTTTCATCCTCAGAATTGGGAAGATATAATAGATACATGGGAGGCTAATGCACTAAATGGATTACAGAGATGTAATTATCAAATGATAGCTGAAGAAGTAGTAAATTTCATAGAAAACCTGTTAGGACCTGTGAAAAACTATTTTATAGATTGGAGAATTAAGTATCCACAATCTTATCAAAGGATATTTGAATTAGTTAAGAATCCTCAAAATGTAACCAGTTAAATTAGACAAATAATCTTAGGATATAATCCTTATAGAGGACAAACAGAATTACAAGATCAAGCTATGAAAGATCTTGAACAGTTACAAAGTAGATAAAGATCTGCTAAACATAGATACATTTAGCAGAAAGTATTTAGAGTTAGCCATGAAAACCAAAAGAAGTTGGGATTTAGAATTAAGTAATAAATATTTTGCTAAACTCCCAAATCCTTTAGGAAAAATAGTTGCAGAAAAATGGTTTGAATCTATAGGAAGACAATCTGTAGTAGGAATTACTACTAGAATTCAATTCCTTTTTAACTATTTGAAAGAGCAATGCATGCAACATCAAATAGATAAGCAGATAAAAAACTATAATTACTGCAAAAGAGAAATAACTCCTATGCCATTTGATTTAGGAAAACCAGAAAAGACAAGGAAGTTAAAAAGAAGTAGGTATTATAGGAAGGGAAAACCCCCATGAGAAACCAACTTAGAAGGTTTAAAACCCATAAACCTCCTAAAAAATGCAAATGTTATGTATGTGGGGAAGTAGGACATTTTGCATACCAATGTAAAAATAAGAAAGTAAATAGGGAAAGGTTAAATACCTACCAAACTTTAGATATAGATCCAGATTATGATATTGTTTCATTAGAAGGAGATGAAGCCGATAATGATAGTGATATCATGAGTTATTGTAGTATATCTGACATGTTTGACAAACTTAAGGACTTTGAAGACCTTAATTTATTAAACATGAATGAAGATTGAAATTTAGATAGTAACCCTATCTTCTTCAAAAATAGATATAATTTTGAATTTACTAAGTATAGACATTGTACTCATACTTGGCAAGATTTCACAAAATTTAAAGATAGATGTGAAATTTGCTTAAAATTTTTAGTAGAAAAACATAGGACTTATTGTACAAAATGAAAAATAGCTGCATGTAGGTTTTGTACGAGTCAATATTTAGGATATGATATGGCTTCTCAAAAGGAACAAAAGACAGAAGGAGAAGAAACTCAGGATGTAAGTTACAAGTCTCAAGTAAATTTATATCTTAAAACCATAGAAATAATGCAAAAATACATAGATAATCTAGAAGAAAGCCTTCGAGATTGTATATGTAAAAATAGAAAGAAAGATAGTAAGCAAAAGGGAATTGTTATTGAAGAACAAAATAGCTTTGAAACAATCCTTCAACCCTGCAAAAATGAGCAAAATTTTACATTAGGAAAATATAGGACAAATAATTTGCTCAATACTGTCTGTGTTATAGAATTTCCTGATAAACATACCCTTACCTTATCAAGAATAATAGATATTGGTGCCACAATGTGTCACATTCATAAGGACTTAGTACCTGAAAAATATCTGAGAAAATCAGAAATGGGCTCAACTGTAATAGATACAGTAGGAAATACTAGAAAAATAGATGAAAGGTTGGTAGATTGCACTATTAAATTTAATAATGAAAAATACTTCTTACCAACAACATGGGCATCAACCATGAATTATCAATTAATAATAGGAATGAATTTCATCAAAAATCTCCATGGTAGAAAAATAGTAGAAGGTAATAGGGTAACCTTTTTCAAAAAAGCAGACACCATACTAAGCTCTTCCTTAAGTAGACAATTTAATGTGTTACCCAATAGCCAATCATTAGAAATAGAAATATTACAGGAAAATATAGAAACCCCTGAAATAGAGACATTTGAAAATTTTGATTTTTTGGAAGTAGAATATTCAAATGAAATAGATTTTAATTTAGGAGAAATAGCTAATGGGAAACAAGATATAGATATCTTGTTACAACAACTAGAAAAAATCAAGATTATAGGAGAAAATCCCTTAGAACACTGGCAGAAAAATAAAATAGTCTGCAAATTAGAAATAATAAATTCTGAATTAATCATAAAAGATAAGCCTATGAACTATAATCCTAGAGATTTAGAAGAAGCAAATATGCACACTAAGGAATTGTTAGGATTAGGAATAATCAGAAATAGTTATAGTCCTCATAGAACTCCTGCTTTTATAGTAATGAAACATAGTGAAATTGTTAGAGGAAAAAGTAGAATGGTTTATAACTATAAGCGACTGAATGATAATATAGTTGAAGATAGTTATATAATTCCTAACAAAGAACTTTTGATATTAAGAGTAAAAGATAGTTTTATTTACTCAAAATTTGATCTTAAGTCAGGATTCTGTCAAATAGCAATGCAGGAAGATAGTATTCCATAGACAGCATTTACAGTCCCAAATGGTCATTATGAATGGTTAGTAATGTCTTTTGAATTAAAAAATGCACCTTCTGTTTTTCAAAGAAAAATGGATAATATCTTCAAAGATATTCCCTTTGTAGTATGTTATATAGATGACATACTAATATTTAGTAAAAGTAGAAAAAAAAACACATAAATCACTTAAAGAAATTTTTTGATTTATGTATTCAACATGGTCTTATTCTCTCAAAGAAAAAAATGTCTTTGGGAAAATACCAAATGGAATTTTTAGGATTTTATAATTGGTAAGGGACAGATCAAATTAATGGACCATATTGCCAAAACTATTTTAGAAAAGGAAGTAGATTTTAATAACTTAAAATCTCTTCAATCTTTCTTAGGATTATTAAATTATTGTAGAACATATATCCCTAATTTTGGCAAATTAGTAGGACCTCTTTATGCCAAAACTAGATCCCATGGTCAAAGAAAATTTAATGACCAAGATTTTAAACTAGTGAAGACAATAAAAGAAGTAATTCAAGCCTTACCACCTTTGGAAATACCACCTCTAAAAGCTTACATGATTGTAGAAGTAGATGCGAGCTTAGAAGGATGGGGAGGAGTTTTAAAATGGAAACCATTTAAGGAAGACAAGCGAAAAAATGAAAAAATTAGCAGTTACTGCAGTAGACTGTACAAAAGTAAAGTAACCACTACAGATGTTGAAATATTAGCTTGTATATTTGTTTTAAAGAAATTCTCAGTCTATTTGAGAAATCCTACAAAAGAATTTACTTTAAGAACAGATTGCAAATCTATTGTTTCCTTTTATAATAAAATGTCACATTCAAAGTTATCTGTTAATAGATGGCTAATGTTTGTTGACTTTCTTGTAGGAAACAGGTTCAAAGTCTTCATAGAACACATAAATGCTAATCAGAATTTTTAGGCTGACCAACTCAGTAGATTGGTTATAAGGCCCATTGTCTAAAATAGATTGGGTCTAACCCAATAATAATAATAGTCAGAGCTTAACTCTTAAAAGGCTATTTTACAGTATTCAATAACTATTCTGGGTACCATATTCAGTTATAGGAGCCCAAGTATAGTTTATGGCTTAGCCTACCATAAAATATAGTAGATCTTTAAAGGTCTAAAATAGATAATTTAAACTGTTGTTCAAATTTTGCAAATGGATGCAGGATCGACATCGTTACCTAAACCTGAGGTTTCTGAAATTAAATTTGGACCTTATTCTGTAAAGGTCTTACCTTAGAAATTTATACCAGATTTCCCTATTTCTTTGGAACAACAAACTTTGTTAGATAAACTATGGAAATTTTGCAACCACAAACAGTATGGTAGCATACTGAAAGCTTTGTCTGGACACCTTCATCATCTGAATAGTTCTTTGAGCTTAAAAGACCAAGAGATTCATTATCTTAAAGATCAACTTGCCAGATCTCTGAACCCTCTGAACTTGTATTTAAACCACAGACTCCCAAAACAGTCCTTGATCTTGAAAGATAGCTTAAAATGTTGAAAGTAAGTTTGAAAGGAAAAGAAAAAATGAGTGAGGATTTTGCCGAATTAATGAAAGAAATGAGGATCTACATGGAGGATGAATTGAAATAGAAAGAGGAAAATTTTGAAAAATTCCCAAGAAAAATCCACGAGGTAAAATTGCAGATTTATAAATATGTTCTTGCAGAAAAATTACTGAATAAATAGGAATCCAAGAGATGTTCAGAAATACTGTGAAAGACCATTTCAACAATATGAGGAATTAAGTTTCAACATTATTAGTTACACTTCTGCTGACAAAGAGAAGAGTTTCACTTTTATCAGAGTAATTATCAATCTTCAGAAATGGATAGATAAAACTGTTCTGGGTTTAGAAGTGTCTGTGAACAAATTGATTGAATATGGAATGTTGTTTAAACTTTATATTCCTGAGAAGAATTATCCAAAACTGCTGATCATGATTGTGGACAGGCAGCTATCCCATTGTTGTGATCACATGATGGAATCAGATCTGTGCAGAGACGGCTATTTAAGACTTGTTTTACATGCTATTCCTCCTCTTTTTAGCCCTAATTATCCAGAAGATTGCAGGACTGGGGTTTTAATCTCAAGATTTCCAAGGGCTAAGCCGAATCCTGTTTATGAACACAGAAACTTAATCATTGTCCTTGATAAGGATGTTTCTGTTGTAGATCAGATCTATAACTACAAGGCAGCCAGTGTAACATACATAGTCGAATATTCTTTTGGAGTTTATCATAGACTTCTTGCTGAATCCAGAAATATGAAGATTTTTGCAGATGGTATCTTCCCTGGAAATATATATGTTCCGTATCAAAGTTTCTTCAATCAAGACCCTACTTTGACAGAATTTTACAGAATGATCAAAATCAGAACCAGTACAACTGTGCAAGGTGAAACAATGCATCATGAATATGACCCTCCTTTTGACGGAGAAGAAAGAATCGAATATGAAGATCTTGATAATTTGATGGAGGCATAAGAGTTTGTGTTTGGTCTTTTGTAAATCCCACTTTACTCACTACTTTTCATTTGAAAAGAAAAACTGCTGGGATGCGTCTTTAGTAAAGTGAGTAGAATTATGTCCCCACTACTTTAATCAACTTTAGCTTTCCCGAAAAGCCACTTGTCTCTTAGCTTTTCGAAGAATCATTTTACTATTAGCTTTCCCGAAGAGCCACTTGTCCCTCGACTTTTCGAAGAGTCATTTTACTATTCTAGCTTTAGCTTTCCCGAAAAGCCACTTGTCTCTCGGCTTTTCGAAGAGTCATTTTACTATTTTAACTTTAGCTTTCCTAAAGAGCCACTTGTCTTTTGGCTTTTCGAAGAGGCAAGTAAGAATGGTTATAAATAGTCATTTCTTCTCTCACTAAGTACAACTCCTTAGTCGAGAGATTCCGCAAAACTTGCAAACTTTTGTGTGAGAGTTTAAGTGGTATCAGAGCCTATCTTACACACCACGTCTCGGGTTCGACTCTCACTAAGGCCAACGGGATAAAATCCTAAACCGGCAGGTCAGAGTTGTGCTGTGAAGTGTGGTGGACAAACTAAGTAGATTCTGAGATTTTAGTTTAGTTCAATCGGTAGTCATAAACCCATTATCTGAAATAGTAATAGATACTAGAATAACTGTAGATATGGAGAATGATGAATTTTTAATAATAGTTCCCAATGGAATGGTGTATCTGAATAGAGAAATTAGACTTTATTAGATTTGGTTTGATCAATGATGAGTCAAACTGATCTTCCAATCTCCTTTTGGGGTTATGCCCTAGAGGCTGCTACGTTCATACTAAATTGGGCTCCATCTAAATCGGTTCAAAAAACGCCATATAAGATTTGGATTGAGAGATGACCTAGTTTGTCATTTCTCAAGATTTGGGATTGCGAAGTTCATGTAAAGTGTTTATATTTGATAAACTTGCACCCAAATCAGATAAATGCATATTTGTGGGGTATCCTAAGGAAACTAAAGGATACCAATTTTATCTCCTAAAAGAAAATAAAGTAATTGTTGCACGAAATGGATTCTTTCTTGAAAAGGAATTTATTTCCAATAGTGGGAGTAAAATACATCTTGGTGAGATTCAAGAGTTACAATTATTATCCGAACTGAAAAATGAACCTCGATTAAATGGCCCACAAGTCCAAGGTGAACCTATTTCTATAGAACAAGGACCTCAAAGATCTAGTAGGGTTCACCAACAACCTGAGAGATATAAATTCCTTACCATTGACGATCACAATGTCACGCTCATGGTCAATGATGAGCCCACTTCCTATCAAAAAGTCATTAAGAGTTATGACTCTGGAAAATGGCTAGAGGTCATAAAGTCTGAGATGCAATCCATGTATGATAACTAAGTCTGGACTTTGGTTAATCCACCTAAAAGTTCAAAAACCATTAGGTGTAAATGGGTTTTCAAAAAGAAAACAGACATTAAGGGAAATGTGCATACTTACAAAGCACGACTGGTAGCAAAAGATTATAGACAAACTCATGGTATAGACTATGATTAAACCTTTTCACCAGTTATAATGCTTAAATCTATTAGAATTTTTCTTGCCATAGCAGCATATTGTGATTATGAAATTTGGTAAATGGATGTCAAAACTGCATTCCTTAAGGAAACTTACTTGAGGATATGTACATGACATAACTTAAGGGTTTTGATGACCCTTTGAATTCTAATAAACTGTGCAAGCTTCAAAGATCCATTTATGGATTAAAGCAAGAATCTCAAAGCTGGAATCTTCATTTTGATGAAACAACTAAAGAATTTAACTTTATCAAAAGTGAAGATAAGCCTTGTGCCGATAAGAAAACCAGTGGGAATGCAATAGTCTTTTTAGTACATTATATTAGTGACATCTTATTCATTGGAAATGACATCCCAACTCTACAGAGTGTAAAGACATGGTTGGAAAATTATTTCTCAACGAAAGACTTAGGTGAAGCTGCCTATATTTTATGTGTAAGAATTTATAGAGATAGATCTAAAAAGCTAAATGGCCTAAGTCAAAGTGCGTATGCTGACAAGGTACTGAAAAGGTTCAGTATGCAAGACTCTAATAGAGGATTCTTGCCAATGTCATATGGCATTAAGCTCAGTAAAACTCAAAATCCTTCCACGAAGGATGAAGAAGAGCGCATGAACAAAATACCATAAGCTTCCGCTATTTGATCTATCATGCATGCACTGTTATGTACTTTACCCGATATCTCATATGCATTGAGCATGACGAGCAGGTTCCAATCAGAGCCTGGAGAGCCACACTGGACTACTGTCAAGAACATACTAAAGTATTTCAGAAGAACTAAAGATATGTTCTTAGTTTATGGAGGACAAGAAGACGAGCTAGTTGTAAATAGTTATACTGATGCTAGTTTTCAGTCCGACATAGATAATTACAGAATGCAATCAGGTTTTCTATTTTATTTGAAAGTAAGACACCGTAGACGATTCTACTACAGAAGCTGAGTATGTAGTTTCCTTAACTACAGCTAAAGAAGAAGTTTGGATTAAAAAGTTCATTACGGAACTAAATGTAGTTCCTAGTATTGTGAACCCAGTAGATCTTTATTGTGACAATAACAGAGCCGTTGCACAAGCTAAAAAACCAAGACCACATCAGCGATCCAAATATATACTTAGACGTTTTAATCTCATTCGAGAAATTTTTTATAGAGGAGATGTAAAAGTATGGAAGGTATCAACTGATAACAATGTTGTAGATCAACTGACAAAGCCTCTCCCATTGTCTAAATATGATAGTCATACTAGATCAATAGGATTACGGTTTATGTCAAATTAGTCTTAGTACAAGTGGAAAAATGTTAAGGATATGCCCTAAAACAATTTGTACTTATTCTATTGTTATTACGTATTATGTAATTATATGAGGCATTTCGTTCCATGATTAGTGATTTAAGCTTTGTGGTCATCAAGTACGTGACTTGATAGTAAAACCCTATAACAAATACGATGACTATTCTCAACTTGTCCCTGATAAATTATTAATAATGGAATAATAATAAATTAAGATTAGTATGTTTGTGACTTGATGGCTATGTTTTACTGGTCATGGATATATGTGATATCAAGTCAAAACATAAATAAATATTAGAGAACATTGTATTGGACATAACCCACCGTGAGAGTACTTCATGGAACATGTCGTAAGTACTTTCTAGCCATAATGATATTAGATGTCCTTTAATCTAAATTCATCATAGTTTCCTACTTGGTAAATTCTATATTTTGATGTTGCCTAAAGTTATCTTAACCAGATAATAAATTAGACTACAGTTAGATATATAATAGACCAGGGAGAGGAATATGATTAATAGTGAAGGAATTTGTCCCTCTCAATTTTGGGAGAGATGTCTATGGGCTCCTTGATAAGTTAGACTATCAAAATGCATGGTCGTGCTCAAATATATCGATTTGAGATATTGATATCATTTGTTTGAACAGACTACTATGAGATTAAGAAATAGTTAATTAAGCTTAATAAGGATGACATACTCCATGCCTTATGCTTAATATGGATATCGTGTGATAAAATGACTAAATATAAAGTTATAGTTTGGTTCAAAGAGATCACTGATCTTCATTTAACCTGGATAGTTATAATATTTTGCTAGAAACTGCTTCTAACTTGTTGGCCATTGAAATGTGATTTGGGCACACAGCCAGTGTTAAATAAACCTATAGGGTTACACATTAAGCGAACACGTTAGGTTATGTTTCTGGTAACTTGGTTCGATGTATATGAAAATATGTCTAGGTTAATCAAACGGAGAAAATTGATCAGATAGAATGAATTTGGAAATATGTCCACATTTGGTTTATCTAGAGGATGTCCAGATTATAAGAATCTGACTCGGTAAATTAATTAGTTAAATTATCGAGATAATGACAGAATCTTATCATATCTGTTTTAATTTGACTAGGTTGATGCCCGTACGTTGTACGGGATAATTTTAATAATTTTATTAATTTTTTACATTCAAAAATAATTTAGATAAGAAGATAATTTTAATATTTTAAAAATTAAAAAATTTAAATAACTTTGTTTTTAAAAAAATCAATTTATATAACCATAATATTTAAAAAGAAAACTTCGAATTTTTGGAGGGATGGAATGTATAGAGATATGGAATAATACTTTTGGAATTCTCAAAAAGATAAAAAATGAGAAATTAAAAGGAACAAAAATTAAAATGAGAAATTAAATCATTCTTCTTGCCTTTTATTATTGAATTTTCTCATTCTTATTCAGTCAAGGATTTTATCCCTTTTGCTGCCGGTCTAAAACAATTCAACATAAAAGAATTTTTGTTTCAAATTAAACTTGGTCAAGTACTTGCAATGGCAAAAATTTAATAATATAATTTCTACTCAAATGAGGAAAAAAGATTGAAACACACTTTTGTGCGGGTGGAAATATTTCTAATGCAATAGTTGGTGTATGACTCTCTCAACCCAGGAAAAATAAATAAATAAAGAAGAGCTAGTGGATGGCCATTGAAGTTGTCATTCAAAATTATATAGGGTATTTCAGATCTAGAAGCATTCAAGCATACATCCATCTACCAAACAATTAAGTTTAGTATTTGCATGAGTATAGTTTATTTGTCCAAAAGAAAGAACAAATAATTCAAATTTCTTGGAATGTTTCTTCTATTTTTTCTCCACCTTGTAAAAAACTTTTTTAACATTTGTAGAGTAGTTGTCTAGAACTACCTTCTGGAACTACCTTCCTTGCCTTCAACCTTATCATTCATTAAAAATATTAAGAATCACTATTCAATATTAAGAATGCATTTGGATTGATAGTAGGGTTTAAAAAAAAAAATCAACATGATTCACTATTTTTATTTTTAAAATCATGCAGTGTCTTCACAAAATTTTGCATTCAGAATTCTTATATTCTCACAAAATATTTTGTATTGCAAAAAGGTTTTAAAAAAAAAGTGATGGTATATGTTCACGTGCTAATGCTTTTTTTGGGTAATTTTTTTTAAAAAATAACTTATTGAATTTCTAAAATTTAAATCTTTAATATTTTTTTCCTATTATTCTAGTCTATAATAGAATTAAGAACTGTCATTATTGTTCTTGATGTCTTATATTAGAAAAGAAAGTTAAAAATTATTTAATAAATTATAATTTTATTATAATTTTTTAATATTATTTAAGTAACTTAACTAAAAACATTTTAAGTAAGGTAATGTGATTCAAAAAATATTTATTTTCATAATCCTTAATTATGATCATATATATATATATATATATATATATATATATATATATATATATATTCCTATATCAATAAAATTATAATTTTTAAATTAAAACTTGTTTAATAATACAGTTAAAATTTTAAAATTAATTAATGAAATCTTTAAGTTAGGATTTCTTCACCCTTATAAAAATTATAAACAAAAATTATTTATTATATTCACGAATATATACATATTTTTCTAAATCAATCAATAAATTTTTACCATATCTTATCCCTTTGTAATAGCATTAATTTTTATTTTTTAAAAATGGAGTAATATTTTGTAATAGTGGAGACATCCCCAACCCTGGTCTCATTGTATCTGATTCCTAGCATTGATAATAATAGCAAGCACAACAATGACTGATATAAGTCTCTGGACAAAGAATCCCCTGCGATCATTATGCTTTTTCCTCTGAACCTCTGCAAGAAGTCCCGGCCATCAAATCTGAGCAAGCCAATATTTGAATCAAGACCACCAAATCTTGGGGGTTTGACAACTATTTTGAAATTTAGCAAGCCTTTATTGCTGGAATGTGTCCAAGGTTAAGCTCTCTCCTAATAAACATCATTCTTCCGCCTCTGCCGATGGCAAGAACGGCTTCACGGAAGCTCTGATTGAGGAAGAGGAAGGCATCAATGAAGATAGTGTTGTTCAAAAGTTCGCCGAAGCATGCCGGCAATGATTCTCAAAGGCAAAAATGCTTCCAACATAACCTATGCCATCGATTTGCTCCTCCATATTACACAACCCACCAAGGTTTAGAAATTGGTCTCCTCCACACTCTTCGGTTTAGACTTTGCACTGAGATTTTCCCTTATTCAGTTAACATTTGAAAGATGTTCTTAAATAAGAGAAGCAAGCCACTGAATTCATTAAATTTAGATAATCAAGAAAAGCAAGTCTCTTAACTCATTGAATTAAGATAATTTTGATTAGTTGTATCTTATCTGAATTTATTAACACTGGTTAATTTTATCTTATCTAAATTCATTGGACTCAGATAATTTTAATATTAAAAAAAATTTCTTAAAACTTGGAAAAAAAATTCCAAATTCACAGTACCTAATGTCAATACAGGAGAGTATCATGTGTCATAATAGGAGGCTTCTACAGCTCCTATTATATATATATATATATATATATATATATATATATATATTTGAACTTAAAATAAAATATGAAAAAATATTATGAGAGTTAGACTTCAAGAAGTTCGGGTGATTTTAAAAGAAAACCCTAGCCATCTTTTTGTAGAGACCTCTCCTAAAATATTTGTGTCTCCATTACGAGGAAAAATTAAGCCTCTCAAAACCCTAGGCACTAGCACTCCCAGGTTACGAGCTAATTTCGTCGTGTGTATCCAATAGAGGAAGTTTGCATATTGCAATGTCAGGTGATCGTTCAAGTTGCACGTATACCTGGAAATTAGAAGACAGAGATCTTAATTACGGTGAATAGAGATAATCCTATATCCCCTAAATTGTCTGAATCGTTTAGCATGAATTCTCGGAAGGGATTCGTGGATGTTTTCTGTGTTTAGGAGTCCACGAATCCTAACAGTGTTATAGTGCTAAACTTCAAGGCGACAAAATGTTCAGCACTTCTATTCACAAAGCAGTGTCTAAAATCCTCAAGAAAATCCGAGAGTTGATTCTTTCCTCCAAGAATGAGGGTTACATCATCATCATTATTATTTTTTCATTAAGATGATAGAAGTCAATGGCGTTATGGAAAAAGGAAGACCGAGGGCTTAAGAAATGAAAAGGTGATGGCAGCTAAATTTTTAGATTTAAGGTTTCTCGAATTCTGAAAAGAAGAATCGTGTATATAGGATTTGGCAAACCGAAGCTGTCCTAAACGAGATATTATGCATGTTCAATTGATTACGAGAATGAGTCACTTCATTGTCATCTACTCTGAAGTCTTGATTTCTCCCTTCCACTTTGTTCACGTTAAAGGCTTGAAATTCTCAATTATTCAGTCGAGCGTTAATGATTCCTTATTTTAGCTTAGCTCTACTTATATTTTTCTAACGAATCTCTGTTGTTTAAAATACAACTCTCATTGAGTAAAGTCAAGCTTTGGGGTTTTATGATCTATAATATCTCGTATGTCCTCTTTTTTGCAAGGCAGATATGACTGTTACTAGCTTCAAATGATAAATAGAGTAGTCGATGTCGTGTGACTAAAGTTTCTCCATGAAACATAAGTTATAGTCTTAGTCTCCTACACATACCATTTCTAAAAGCGAATTTATAAGTTCAAAAGGAATAATGTGAGTTCGAAGAAAATATAGGAATAAAGAATACACCAAAGTTAATGCCATGAGATGTTTAATAAACTAAGGAAACATAAGTGAGTAAACTGAGAAGATTGAAACAGTTGATTGTTAAAGAATTTTACTGTGGTTGACGAGAATTGAATACTTTTGATGATTGAATAAGAGAAGTTATTGAATATTCAAGTCTTAATATAAGAGGTAAATCTAAAGAAGATGTTGAGCAAAAAAAAAAAAAAATACGCACAAGAAAGCAATATTACTTGAAGAAGAATGAAGAAAGAAGAAAATTTTGTTCAATAATGAGAAATACATGAAAATAAAGAGTGAAGTGATTGTAACAATTGATTGTCGATGAAAGTGTTATAATTGCGAAGAATCGAACACTTCTATTGAGTGATAAGGAAAAGTTCCTTAAATGCTCAACTATTAATAGAGGATTTACAAGGAATAGTAGGAGACATTGAGTAGAGAGATAAGCATATCAAATTAATATCATTTGATAAAGAAAAGAAAATTTCGAGTATTATAGAGAATTACAAAAATAAAAGAATGAAATATTTGTGAAGATGGTGACATTAGGATTTCAAATATAAGAGGGGTTTAACTAGAGAAGACATAGATCAACATGTGCTAACATAATGGACTGAAATAAAACATGAATAGAGTAAATTCAATGAAACAAAAATAAAAAGTCATCATAGAGGCAACATAGAAAGCGTTTAGAAGATGGTTGAAAAGTTCGATGAATAATAATTGCAAACATAGACTAGAGTAGCAAAGGTTACTTTAATCAACTAAATTTTTAGAGGAAAATTCACAAAAAAATGAAGAAGAAAAAAGTTGGCAAGAAATAGCTTGAAAGAGAAAGCCCATGATAAAGTGTGCAAGTCAAAAGAACGAAGAAGATAAATAAATGGAATACGTCCAATGAAATAAGGAATAGACAATCAACATGTAAGTGGTATAAAGAAATTGGGTACAATATAGATGCATTTGATTAGGAGCAATTTCTAACAATGAGTGAAGTAGCTAAGGTGGCCTTCTATAATCAAATCTTAGAGGAAAGCTCAAAACAACAATGATAAGTGAAAGGATATAGTTTGCATAAGGAAATTAGAAGAAGGAATAAAGAGGAGAGATTAAGTTAGATTGAATTACCACCATAAAAATTCACTGACATAGGTATTCCTTCTTGATTTGATGCATATGCGTATAGTGCTTGAGGTACGACAAGTGTAAACATTGATATTCTCTTGAGCTCTTGGAAATTCTTCTCATTCTTCTTCTTTTATAATTACAATGTACATCTCCATTGTGCTTAAATCAGAGGTGATGTAAGGATCACAATTCCTCTAATGAAAGAAATAATAATGCTCCAATCTTAAGAATCTTCTCATCCTTGTGACGTTTTTTAGTCGCATCAACTCCCAAGAGCACAACTATAAGCCTGGCAGCACCCACGATCAACTACTTGGCCATCACCTTCGCCTCGTGTTCGTGGACCACGGAACGCAACTATAGGCTAAAATAGAACCCCAAGTTTTCTTTGTTCCAAAATGAGCTCTTGAGTGTTATTTTGTGGTATAGGTTTGTTGAGTCCATCAACTCTAGTTGCATTTCTTCAATTAGTCAAATGTGATGGCAGAGTGCAGTTTCCTTATTTAAATTGAAAAAGCCTCAACTAAGTATCCCTTGGATGTGTAGAATCTGCGCGTTTGAAGTATCCCTAGTTCAACTCCTTAAACTAACAATCTATTTCTGTGTGTTTCCTCCTCCTGTAGTGATGGCATTTTGCAAAATTGGAGAAGCTTTCGTCAAAATAATCCTTATGTGTTTCCCCTTATTCTTCCATTGTTACTCTATTGGCCCTTTAGCATGGAAGTTTCACATCTTTAGAATTGTTCCTAAAGTTGTCCTATCTAGGTCATTCTCCTTCGCTGGTGTGGTTCCATCCACTATAGTAGTACAATTGTAACTAGTATCTACTTTCTATAATCATCACTTCTCTAAATTCTACTTACACGCAATATCCAAATACTCCTCGTCAACCCAATTATTCTAGCCCAAAATTAAAGTGCAAATATGCCATGTACTAAACATAAGTAAATTCATATTGCATGCTCAGCTAGATAAAAGACATATAAAGATATTGCATAGATATTTCATATAATATACACTACACGTAATCATTGGGTATTTCGAACAATGTCCTATTATTCACACATAATTAGCAGGTATAATAGAAAATCATAAATCTCCAAAGCACAGATATCAAAATCCTAAACCCTAGCAATAATCACCATTTCTAAGCTCTAGCCAACATAATATGGTCTTATCCATCAAATCGGAACTAGGACAGTCAAAATCAGAAGACTAAAATAAGTATTAAGATCATATGCCTCATCACCACTTATAGTCCTCTTATACCTAAAGAATCTCACATAAGCATACTTATCACATTCCTCAAAATATCTAAGTGTTCTTGTCAACATAGACTTCTTCTTACAACCTTATCAATATTACCATCATTACAATTCACAGGGATGAAATTTCCTCCCATATCAATTTATCAATGCATAGGAAGATTTTCAAGTTCAAATGACCAACAAACGAGCTCAAACTCAAATAACCATAGTCATTCTTAAATTCTAAATTCCTAATTTTAATGGTAATACTCAATCCTAGGCTTAACTTAACCTAGACTTAATTAACAATTCTAGATTCCACAATTTACAATCTATGCTATTAATTAAAAGATACATCTAACCATGCTCTTAGCTTCAGTCTTACACTCCTTGAAATTCAACTATTCAGAATCATCATCCTGGGCTGTATGTTTAACTTTGGAGTTTTAATTTCTAAGTTACTACTACAATACAATTTATACATATCAACCAGTGCCCGAGTTATTATAAGTGCGGGGCTTCACAAGGGCCATGGCTATCCTAGTAGTCTTATAAGTTCCAACAACCTAATTCGCACAGAATATGCTTGGTTGAGAAAAAAATCATAAATTTTAAAATTTAAATATATTAAATTAAGGTGACTACCTAAACCTAGGCTCTGATACCACTTGTAACACTATGCAACGTATGTACCCCAAAAGGGGTAGGGATGTCGTCTTGTCTAAATGATAAGGAGTCTTTATAACAAGGTAAATAAATAACTCATCCAAAAGAATACCTCAAATAAAACTTAACTGTAATACAACTCAAGTAAAGCTCAACCAGAATCTAAAAAATAATGAATAATAAAACATTATCTCTAAGCAAAAACAACTAAAATGTCAAGTACATATCTTGAACTCTTGCTCTAACCTTGTCAGTAGTGCTCATGACCTGAAAACATGCACAAAAATTGTGAGAAATAAATTTTCCAGTAAGTTCTATGTATGTGAGAGTGTACATTTGAAACAATTTTGTGATATGCAATTTTTAAATACCAAAAGTGCAATTGCAATCAAAGTCGACAATTTGAAACACAAGAATGGCGTTTTCAATTTTCATTCTCAATAAATAACTTTATTCCAAGGAAATCAACCACTCAACAATAACATGGAATATGAAACATTGCATCATAGCCCTGAGTCATGAAACCCTATATTATGACCCTATACTGTGAAACCCTACATCACAACATTGCGGGTGATTGGCCCACGGGTGGGCATACTCCTCCTTCTCCCAGACCCCTCTAATTTCCAGTTGTCCATTTGGGGAAAAAAATAGTTCTATTGGGAATTGATCACTAGCTCAGACTAGCCTGACTCCTTAGCACTATTGCTTAATCAAGATTAAGTTCACTTCCCAGAGGTGGCCATCTATCAGAAAGCTATCTCGCCCTTTCTTAGGCTAGTGCTAATAGCCTACCTTATTGAGTACTCAACAATTTTGCAGCAAGGAAACTCATTAGCATCAAATAGTAGCCAAAGAGAAAATATCCAGCATGACTTGAGAAACTTTGTTCAACACATTTACTGTGAAAACCCAAGTGAGTCATTTTGAAAATCCTTTGGTTCAAGAAATCGGTGTGTTAGTAGAAATAAAGTAAGAAATCCAGCAATGCTGAACATTTTATCACAACAAAACATGATGTTTGAGAACTTCCAATTGGATTATTTCACAAACGGTTCTAATGCAAGAACTTACCTGATCTATTTGTCTTACAAATATTAAATTCTTTCAATGATCTGATTAGTGGGTCCTAGTTGCGTCTAGAGAAAATACAAAGATCATGTTACAAACGTCCCTATAACCCTTATATTGTCATGGTATCCAAAACTAACTCGATTTCTAACATCATGACTTCACACAACATAGACCAACTATCAACTCCATTTCAAATATAAAAATATAAATACAAAATATTGCGTACTAGCAATTTAATGTATACTAAGACAATTAGTAAATAAATGATAAGCTCACATATAAATAAGTGGCCAAACTATTGGGTAACCATATGGCTAATAAATAATTAGTTAACTAAAATAAAGGTTGCCCATGAAAGTAAATTACAATTAAATAAATAGGTTAGTAATGTGTAAAAAGATTAACCAAAGAATTAAGTAAATATATAATTATTTAATTACTTTTTTAGCTAATGAAAGTATTGTTTGTTCGTAACAATACAAAAATAAATAATTTAGGAGATATATTAATTAACAAGTAGGAAATTGATGAGTATTAAATAGTAATAATAATAACAATAATTATGACAATATTAATGATAATAACAATATTAGTGATGATAATATTGGTAACGTTTAATATTAACAATAGCATTAATAATATTATTAGTAAGAGTAAGAATAAAATAATGGTAGTATTAGCATTGATGACATTAAATCCACTATTACATCCTAGCGTTGATATACACAATTGTTCCACATAATGAACACATCTAAATTAATAATAGAAAGTTTCCTTAAAATTTCCTAAGTAGAATACAATTTCTTGCTTGAGTGACACTTTTTCTTATTAGCATAATGCATGTGAAAACACTTCGGATTGACCTCAATTTTTAAAGTGACATACCTAAACACATATAAAATAGAATACAAGTAGCCTTGCACAAAAATCAAGCCTTAATTATGAACAACATTTTTTTTTTTTTTTTTGCTACAATAGTTATCTATCCGGCACAAACCAGTTTGAAATTAAAATCCGTAACGTTTAATTTCCTCAACGGACAAATCTAAAATTTTGCAGTTAACATCTAAATACATAAAGCTTCGTTTACTCTATTTTAACCTTTCCTAAATTCAGACATTATCACCACTAAATAATAGCATTAACCTGGCTATACATTAAAAACAGGTACTCTGTCCCTTTAGTTATTTTTGAAAATTACTGGGTTTTATTGCAGGGTTCTCTTGCATGATCTCTCACATAAAACACATCCTAAATATGTCTAGATCACAATATCAAAAGGCCTTACACCAATAATTTGTTTTTCTATTTTATTTTGAAATAAAACATACAACTAGCGCATAGTGGCAGAATTTCAAAATTTCAAGAATAAATGGTAAAAGTGTATTCATGTCATAAAATCTTTTAAAAGGTGGTTTCTTTTTCACAGTCTAAGCATGTTCAGATAACAATAATAAATTCTCAATCAAAGAATGCATGTTACAAAACTTAAACCCTAAAAACACTAATTTTCCACAATTATGGAAGCAATCAAGAAAATCAACGAAAATAGCCAACTTTGTCATTACCTCTTGTTACGTCTAACTTAAACAACCTTAGAGGAAAGAGTATGTGTCTTCTACCCTTCGTTTCCACCAAGAATGTCAAAAAATCAATCTAAGGGTGGTCCTTCAAAGTTGTGTTCTTGTGCAGAATTTCTCTGCAAGCAATTTATTAATTAAACTTTGGCTAAAGAAAGAAGGAATTTCATGTAAGGAGAGAGAGAGAGAGAGAGAGAGAGAGAGAGAGAGAGAGAGAGATGGCTGCTAGGATGCATATGAATTAATTGGGTTTTTATAGGTGAATTATGTTAGGTTTAGGAAATAGAAAAAGAATTAAGGAAAAACATACTTTCCTCTAAGTTTTATCTAATAAAAAAACTTCCTTTAAATAATTAATCATAATGCTATGGGATTTAGAGAGTTAGGTGGCAGCACATATGAGTGGGAATAGGATAGGAATATTCTCCAATTTTTCTTAAGCATTAAAGGATTGGAAATAATAAATTTCATTCAAGATAATTTTCCAAATACATTATTCCCCCTTTTCCTTCTCTTAAGAGGTGGCTACTAGGTTTCTAGAAGCCTAATAATTCCCTCACAATATTTTTCTAACTAGAATAAATATTTAATTTAAGAAAATTCAATTTCTCTCCAAATAAGGTAAAATAAGAAGAAAGTCTTGCTAGTCTAATATTTAAATACCACATAAAATTAATACACAAGTTAATAAATAGAATAAACATATAATGAGTGTTTAGTAAATATATAGCAAATACACAAGTATATTTTAAATTTATATAAATATGTGATTTTAACAATTAATAAATAGTTACCTAAATTATTTTGACTAATCGTTACTCAATAATTAAGTACGCAATTTAGAGTTGGCTATATTTTCATATATATATATATATATATATATATATATATATATATCCATAATTAATAGTTTAATGGTAGAATATTCTATAAATCATTATTTCAAATAGCGATTTATTAAACATCTCCAAAGCACAATAATTCTTCCACAATCATGCTCAAACAAATTTATTCATGCCATGCTAAATATATCCATATGAAAAAATGTTCATGTTGTATGGGTCATATATTTCCCCATTTCTAGGGGCATTTGGGGTGGGGTGTCACATCCTCGTACCTAAATCCTACCTTTTTCTTAACATCTTCGGTTAGAGAGGCTGCTATAGTACTAAAATTCTTAATAAACCTCTTGTAAAAGCTAACTACTACGTGGAAACTATAAACTTAGGTAATGGTGGTAAGAGTGGACCAATCTTGGATGGCTTTATCTTTCCCCCCATCGACCTCAATTCCCTTAACACGCACAGCATACCCTAGAAATGTATTCCTTTCCAAAAAAAAATAAGCATTTTTCTAGATTAGTATGCAATCTCTCCCTTCAAAAAGCAACAAGCACTCAGTGAAGATGATTCAAACAATCCACATAAAATTTGCTATATATCAATATATCATTAAAGTACACAATAACAAATTTCCCCTTGAATTGCCTCAGAACATGATGCATTAAACGCATGAAAGTGCTTGAAGCATTAAATAACCTAAAAGGTAAAACAAGTCACTCATACAACCATTGTTTGGTTTAAATGGCCGTTTTTCATTCACCCCCTTCTCTAATTCTAATTTGGTGATACCCAGAGTTCAAGTCAATTTTAGAGAAGATACATGTACTATACAACTCATCAAGTAGATCTTCTAGCCTAGGAATGGGATAGGGATACTTTATATTGATGTTGTTAATGGCTCGACAATTCACACACATTCAATATATCCCATCCTTCTTGGGAACCAGAAGAACCGGAACTGTGCATAAACTTAGACTCTCTCTTACATGTCCCTTCTCAAGCAATTCTTCCACTTGCCTTTGAAGTTCTTTAACCTCTTTCGGGTTGCTTCTATAAGCCGATCAATTGGGGAAGATGGCTCCAGTCACAAAATCTATATGAAGCTCAGTACATCTAAAGATAGTCCTCCAGGCACCTCCTTTAGGAAAACATCTTCAAATTCTTGGAGTATAGCTGTAATTTTATTAGGGAATTAAAAGGTAGATTCGTTAGTGGAAACATAAGAACTTTTACAAATAAGAAGGATAACCAAATCCTTAGCTTCTATTGCCTATATGATCTCACTTCCCGTTGCACAATAGCTTACTCTTCTTTTACCTCCTCTCTCTTATTTTTGCTCACTCCTATATTTGATGGTCAAGGGATATTTGCTTTTGCATTCTCTCTCTAAACTCCTTGTATTTCCTCTCCAACTTTTGTTTTTGTTTAACATCTTGTGCACTCTTTTTCTTATCTCTTTCTCTCGTGATTTTTTTGTCTTTGTTCACCTTACTTGGGGGTATGGGAGTAAGGGTAAATTTAGATCCTTCTTTTAGTAGGGAGTAAATGTTTTTTTTTCCATCATGCTTCATACTCTGGTCTTATTGCCAAGGCCTCTCTTGAAGTAAATGGCCTGTTTATATTGGTATCGCATCGCATAGCACATTATCCTTGTACTTGCCCATCTCAAAGGACACCAATACATGTTTATTATCTCTCAATTTCTCACTTTCATTCAACCATTGCAACTTGTAGTGTTTGGGGTGTTTAATCCAATTCATGACCAATTCAACAACTAAGCTTGCAAAAATCACATTGGTGCAACTTCTTCTATCCACAATGACACTGCAAGGTGTCTTGTTGATTAGGCACCTTATGTAAAATATGTTCTCTCTTTGTTGATAGTCTTGGTCCTCCAAAACTTGAGAATTCAAGGATCTTCTTGTAATCCCAGGTAAGGTATATTCTTAACCAACAATTTTCCCTTCATCACTTTTCTCATTCTCATTCTCTTCTTGATTTTCATTGTGCCTTTCTCCTTCATCCTTCTCTTCATTAGAGATTTCTCTATAGGGGTTAGTGTACATGCTCCTCTTGCTAGGGCACTCATGAGAGGTGTGTCCATATCCAAGGCACTTAGAATACTTGATGTCTCTATTCCATTGTGGTCTTTCTATGGCCTTACCTTTTTTGTTGTTCCAATATTTTGTAAGTTTCTAATCTTCCCTTAGTTTCCATGCTTCCCTTGACTTACTGTAGTCCCTTTGGAAATGTTTAAAAGCACCCTCCTTCTTGATAGGTATCTTGCTAGAAATGTTTAGGTTTGGTGGTATAGTCTTAGTAAAGGCCCTCCTCTTTAGTTGCTCTCAATCTTCATAGCTACATGAACCATTTCCTCCAAACTCTTACAAGAGTGTAATTCTACCCAAATTGGTTATCTCCCAATTTAATCTTCCCAAAAACCTAGCTTTAGTTGTCCTAGGATCCTTATTGGTATGAGCCCTCCTCAATATCACTTTCATTTCCTATGATAATCCTCTACACTCTTATTTCCTTGCCTGAAGGATTGAAATCTTTGGTAGAGGTCATTGTAATAATGGTGAGGAACAAATCTCACTCTAATCATGTACATCAACAAGTTCCAAGTTGTCTTGGGTTCTACTCCTATTTAACTTCTTTAAGTACTAATTTGCTCCAACTATACCAAAGCATACTCTGAAAATCCCAAAATAGCCAACCTTACTTTTGATCTTTCATTATAGTTATGGCACTCAAATAATATTTCCATCTTGCTTTCCCATTCCAAATAGGATTCGGGATCACTCTTTCCAAAGAAAGTGGTTCAACTCTCTCTCTTCTTTATTTTCCTCTCTACTACATCCTCTATTTACTAATCCTCTATTTTATTCCCTATAGTCTTCACCATATCCCCTTTCATACCATTCACCAACTCCTTCAAACTCTCTATAAGCCTCTTAGATTATTTTCACTATTCCTTCCTTACACCTCACCTCGACCTCCTCTCAAACCTTATCTCCCTCCTCTTAAAGGAGCTTACAGGAATCTAGTAATAGAGTGCTCATGCCACTCTTTACTATATTGGGAATACAATGAAGGCGCATGGACATCACCTCTCACTCTACGACTGGAAGCCTCAAATTGTTCTTTTCCCCTACTTTGTGCGACGATAGAAGATTGACCAAAATGATTTCTCAAGACCGTTAACTCCCTTGTTATGTCTTCAAACCAACTTTGCAACGTTCTCATCATAGCATGTATGTCTTTACACAAAGTCCTAGCATCAATTAGTTCTTCTTGAGGTTTTCTCAGGTTAGGCCAAGAAATTTCTTGTCCATGTGTTATGGTAGTGCAATATTTAATGAATTTAAACCTACAAAAAACATTAGCAAAAGAGATGGACCCTCACTTTCACTCTCTTTCATGTTTACTCTTAAGAGGTAGTTACTCTACTCTCGTGTTTACTCTTTTTTATCTCTTTTAATGATAATGTCACCCTCTTCCTTTTTTTCATCACTCAATCCTTCTTATTCATCCACAATTCTCCAGAATAGCTAAGAGTTTAATCCATCTAAGTGGTCCAACAAAAATCAAAGGATTTTTCAATTAGGGCATCATAGGGGAATTTTAACAAAGACTTATTGAGAACCTTAAAACAAGCAAGTTTCAATCAAGAATTTCAAGAAATAAAAGACTCAACAACATAAGAATGAGTAGTAGAAATATAAGAAAGCAAATCAAACAAAAAATAAACAAGAATTAGCGAGAAACAAAGAGACAAGATCAACTAGTGTCTAGAATTATGAAGACCAAGATGATCACAAGTAAGCAAAAGCAAAAATGAGTTCAATGAGTTTAGAATTCGGCAATAAAGTGTTATAACAAGTCCTAATATCCCAAGAAATGTAAATTTAAAGTCATAACTCTCAATTATAGCCGCAAACATTCTCATAGAATAGTTATCAAATACCTTGACTTTAATATCGCCCCTCAAAACATAGCACAAATTTCACACCCATACAAGCCTAATTTCACCACAAATACAAGAAACAATTCTTCCAAAATGTTATGCCAATATCAAAGAACAAAATTCGCACAAGAAACACATGATAAATGAAAGATTTCTTGACTATTTTGAGCTATTTTTTCTTAGTTACAGGATTTACCTTATTTTTTTCCTTCAACTTTTGTTTCCTTCTTTTCTTGATTTCAAGCTTTAATTGAAACCAAAGCTTTCCTTTCTCTAATATCAAACTCTTTGATATGAGCTTGGAAAGGTTTTCTTGATGAATATAGGTTGCTAAATGACTTTACACCTCAGCACTTTCATGGAAGCAAAATAGAGAAACTTTAGTGACTAAAAGAGAAATAGAGCTATCTTTCTACAACCTAATAAACCCTTGAAGATCAAAGCTTCAAAGACACAAATATTAGTAGTTAAATCTATTATAGATTCACCTAATACATTTGAAACAACAAAGAAATTCAATAATAAAGAAGCAAACATATAGACACCTAATTTGAATTCAAAAAAGAACTAATGAAGAACTAAGCTTCTAATCCTCTCTTCTAAGAAAACCAAATCAGATTATCTTAAGATTTTAGAGACTCTACAAAGGGTAGACTAATGCCTTAGTATGATCTTGAATAAAAGATGAACAAAGAGATTACACCTCTCAATCCTCTCTTCATAGTTCTGAATATTATGAGTTGATTGTCTTGTTAAACTAAGGCTGAAAAGTTAATTACAAATTATATGTAAAGTATGCATATAATGAACAATTATCAATCCCCCACACTTAAGCTTTTGCTTGTTCTTAAGCAAATTATTATTAAATACCTCGAGCAAATAGCTTTCTTCACAAAATAAATTTTAACAAGATAAAATTTTTGAAAAAAGTTTGGCAAATATGGTAAATGTATTATCTCTCTTATAATTTAAGAATCCAACTTACACCTAATTAGTCTAGCCAATTTTTTTGTAAACTAAAAAATTAAGATAAATATAACTAAAGCCATCGAACTTGAATTAAACAAGTTTGTACTTATTCAACAAATTCAACTCCATTTCTTAAGTAAAAAAAAAAAATACAAATCAAGCGATTTATATAAACAGAGAATAATAAGCTAATTTAAGTTTTCTGATTTCCAAAGCTACTGCAATCGTAAGTAATAAATAGAGGATTAGTCCATATTTTCACTTTTACTGAGTAATGTAAATGCCTAGTATAGATAAATAAATAAAGATCGTTAAGCTTTTACACTACTCTCGTTAAACTCTCATTTTCTTTTCTCAGTAAGGTAATACAAAAGCTTAGTAAAGATATGTGAATAATGATTTTTCTGCTTTTGCTTTACCTTACTCTTATTCTCTCATTTTCTTACCCCAATCTACATTTACTTAAACCCAGAGTTAGGACTAGTTAGAAGATCATAGAATATAAATAAGTCACAATTTTCAATCTATACTTCATCACAAGTTTTTCATCCATTTCTAAGAGAAAGGGTGTCACAATGTTTACTAAAATATTAATACGTGTTTTTGAGTATAGGAAATATTACCAATAAAATCCACAACCAATCAAGTTTTAATAAAATGCTAAACATTCATCCACATATATGGGCAAATATACCCATCATGTAGTACAGGGAATAACAAGTATCGAATCCACGGGAACTTAGCTCCTACCTCACTCTACTCTAATCTTTATTGTTTAGTTGTTAAAATAAACAAAATGAAATAAATGACCAACTAACCTAATATACTACAGAATAGATCAAGTTCACACAAGAAAAGTCGCACGGATAATAAATTAATGAGAATAAGAAGAAAGTACAAGTAATGAAGAGAAACCCAACTCTATGATAAGTAAAGAAAATATCTTTAAACCAATTGATTCCCAATACAAAGACAAATATGAGTTTAAAGGTGAGTTTACTCCCTCTGAGGTTGTGAGACTCCTATTCTTAGTCTAACAAAATGGTGTCTCAACCTCCCCATTTAAATCTAAGAAGCATTAAAATCAACTTAAATTATAAAAGTAATAATATCCCTATTTCTAGGCAATATTCGCAACTCTCAAATTAACAATTAATATCTCTATCTCTATGTAACACTAAAGTTTTACTTTTGGAAGAATTATGACCCCTATCTCTAGATGATATTAATCTCTCTTTGATTACCAACTCTTAACATGTTAAGCTCTCTCTTAAGTTAATTAAAGGATAACAAAATAGTGAATTAGTTAATCCAAAATAATCAATTCAACACAATAGAATTCATTAATCAAATATTTAGAATTGAAATTCAATATGTCTAGAATTAGTTCAACATAAAATCAGAGCATAGAATATCCTCAATTACAATTAAAACTTATAAATCCAAATTGTCAATAAAAAATACAAATAAAAGGAAAAGAAATCACTCATAGACAAATAAGCCTTCTTCTTTCTCCTTGAAACCTTATTTAACAATATCCTTTTCTTCTTCAAAATTTCTCCTTGATCCTCCTTCTTCTAAGTGTTATTTCAATCCTCTAGGAGTTCTCTAGGGTTCTCATGTACTCAAGAGTGAAAACTAATTTCTCTTGTATTTATAGGAATGTAGATTGCCAAAAAGTTAATACAAGAGTCGTAATTTGTTTTTAAATCAATTCCTAAAAAATCACAATAGAAGTTGCCAAATTTTGCTTAAAAACTCATTTTTCGCATAAAACCCCGAAATCAGCTGGCCCTGGTTGCCCGAAAATAGCCGGTGCTTGCTTTTACTTATTTTGCGTGTTTCGATAGATTATAGCCGATGCCGGCTCAACTCAATGAGCTAGGGCCAGCTCAATTCTGTCTGGACTACTAAAGTGCTCCGTTTTAGCCCTTCTTTGTGTAGAAATGGGCCGACGTTGTTTCCTATGCACCAACCAACTCTGGTGGCCTTTTGTTTTGCTCTTTTTTCACCTTTTTTACACATTTTCATCATATTTTCTTGTATCTTATCATTTAATCAATTCCAACACAAAAGATAGCAAAATTGTTGGAATTAATAGTCATTTGAACACTAAATCACAGCAAATATATGATAAATGACCATCAAAATATGTGTACATTTAGCCCTATCACATTCCCCCAACTTAAGCTTTCCTTGTTCTCAAGTAAATAAGAATTAAACACACCAATCAAATAGCTTAATTAATTAAATAGGTTTAAATATGGCTGATATAATAAAGATACTATCTTTCTTTCAACTTAAGAACTCAACCCAACACTTATCTAATCAAGCTAAGTTCATGCAAACTTACATATTTCAATAGATTAGAATCAAGCCTATTGAAGTTGAGTTAAACAAGTTTATATGTACTCAATATGTTTCACCTTATTTCTTTAGTCAAGAATGCAATCACTGTGACTTATCCAAGTTATGAATAATAATCATTTCAAGTTCTATAGTTTCCAGACTACTACAATCTGAGTAGCAAATTAGAGACATTCTCATTTTGTTTCCTTGAAAATTCACAGCCTCAAGTGAATGGATTTTTTTTTTTTTTTTTTTACTCATCGTATTGGCCTTCTTAATTTTTCAAGCATTTTTTTTTTCACTCATCGTTTTTCTTTTAATCACACTCCTATTCTCTCAATCCTCACTTTCCTCATTTTTTTTTCTTTTCAGCAAAATTCTTTCTTTTTTTTTTTCATTGTTTTTCTTTTCTTTTTCCTACCAGAATGGGTACATACATCCCTTTCTACATTTTTCTTTTTTCACTCAAGATCATGCAACCAATTTCAAGAACTTACATCTCTATGTTTTTTCCACTCTTCTCACTCCTCACCCTATTTACTCAAACTCAGAATAAGGACTAGCTTAGAAAATCACAGAACAAAAAACAATCAAAATTCCATACTTAAACTTTATCATAAAATCAACATCAATCCTCAAGAAACAAAATGGCACAACATCTACTAAAACATAAACAAGGTTAATCCAAATTTTCAAGACATTACCTATATCTCTCCAAATATACAATTTTACACAAAACTAAACTCAACCAAATAAGTCTTAAACCAAATTCTCATACCAAAAGAAAAATAATAACAATACCATAATAGTTTAAATTACAATTTAGCTCCAAACTTTTCAAAATTTCAAAAATTGAAAGAAAAAATTTAAAAAATTTTTCATAATAGCTCAAAATTTCAATAAAACACTGAGAGAAATGATAAAACTTGGACAAAGAATGTCACCAAATCACTCCCCACACTTAACTGGATAATGTCTTCAATGGCCAAAAATCAACACAATAAAGCTTCTCTAAGAAAGCAAAAAATAAAAAATGGGGTAGAAAGTTAAGCAACAGTTTCTAAGTGAAATCATGCTCCAATAAATGTGAAACTTGGAAAGAAGAGAACTTGTTCAAGAATTTATTTAATCCTCCAAAAGCAAATACACATAAAAGCACAAAGAAAATATTAACAAAATAAAACACACAAAATAAACAAAATAAATAAAATAATAGACTAATAAAAATCTTAATAAAGAAAACAAGGACGTGATCGACTCCCCCACACTCAAACTTAAAAGTATATTCCTTATAGACAAAAGGAAAAACTCATAGCACTAGCAAACTCAAAATGAATCTAAGACAATAACATGAAATAAAAACACTGTTCAATTGAGAAAGTAGGAATGATGAATGTAAAAAGAAAGGAGGTTTTGGTAAGAAATAAGGTTCATGGAAAATATTAGTTAGAACGAAAGCAGATGCATGAACTCCATTCGCTTTAAGCTCTTTAGATGCATTAATCAATTTTTCAACACATGAATGCAAACTAATCAATTTTAACATGAAGACATGATTTTTCATGTCTTGATTTTGGATTAAAGTTAGGGTTTGTAAACTTTGTGTATGAAGCTTGTATATAGCTATGTGTTCTATGTATGTTAGCTGCCTAAAAGCTTTATGGATATTTTTTTTTGTAAGGAAGAACTGGATATTTATGATAGTTTGAAGGATTGCTTTTGGTTGATGAGATGTTGACCAAAGTAGAATAAAAATGGAAGTTACTTGGTTGGAACAATGAATTATACTAGCTTTTGTTTGAAAAAGTGAATTTGTGCTGAATAAGTGTGACTTTGTGTGCTACTAGAATTTGGAAAACATAGAATTAAAGATGATTTTAAGAAAAATTGAATGAATTAATGGTTCCAAGGTGTCAAAGGCTAAAGGAAAACAAAAGAAAGCATGAATAGTAGGTTTAAGGCAAAACTACATGGGCTGTTTTTGCCCAGTACCACGTCACGAGAACCAGAACTCTAATGAGCCTATACAGAATTAAATTTAATATTCTTATGGTTGGTTTGGTATATTATAGAGCCAAATCAGAGTTGTAGATTAAATGTTGTGTGCAAAACAAAATGATGTGTCAAACCAGTAAAATTCCAGAAAAGTAGTCCAAAAATGGATGAATTTAAGGATGACTAATTGTGTGATTTTGGATGAAATTAAAGGGAACACATGAAGTGAATCCTTTGTATATGAAGGGAGAAAGGTTATAGAAAAAGAAAAACGAAAGAATTGATCAAACAACGAAAAAACGACGTGAACGAAAGTTGAACGTTTTCCTTAACCGTCAGCTACACGTCGGCCTCGATGGCTAAACATCAGCTAAACGTTGGTTGGACGTTAGCTATTTTTTGGCTGAACATGAATTGACCCAAAAATGATGTGTGGTGTAGGTTTATCGGTAAACAACCAACAGTTCATTCAAAACAGGTGGTCGAATGGCTGTGAACGAAAAAGTTTAGTCAAGACACGGGGTGAGTCCCTTGAATTTCTAAAACTTTTTGAAAGATAGTGTGCTTCACTTTTCCATGAAATGCTATGTTTTATACCATTTTAGAAATCCCTAAATATGCTTAAGATTTATCCGAGCAAGATTTATTTTAGGCTTGAATGAAGTTCACGATTGGCTTGGAAACCTTAAAGGATGATTAACGCATGAATTTTGTAAATTTAGTCCTTTTGAATTAAATGCTTGGGGTTTTCAAAAAACTGTAATTTTTGGAATTGGGTGTTCATAAATTGACCATAATGCCCTTATTAGAACATTTTATGAAAATATGATTGGAAAAGTTGAATTTAATCCTCTCTTGGGATTAGAATTCTGGATTTCTTAAAATCAGGTATTTGGAAAAATGATCCAAATGTCCTTATTGGAATATTTTATGAAAACCTTTGGAATCAGTATTCGGTAAATGACCGAAATATCCTTATTGGAACTCTTACGAAAACTTTTCAAATTAGGTAAGGGTAAAATGTCCCAATACACTTGGAAATAACTTTTGAGATCAGGTACAAGTAAAGTGACTCGAATACTCTTGGAAACTTATTTTGATGTATGAAAAGAACTCTTTACCCTATTTCGACATAGTTTTGGAAAATGATTTCTCTATATGAGATTGACTTTTGAAAAACTACATTTTGTTCCCGAAAATTATTTTATTGGCCTGATGTACCTATGGAATAAACTGATTGGCCTTGCATAGCCTATTGAAATTACTAACTGACTTGCGAGTTAGTAGGATCAAATTCTAAAAAATAATATTTTGCCCCAACAATGTTTTTCTTAATATGAAAAATGGTTTCCGGATGTGCTCAAGTATGAGCCTTTTTTTGGATTTGGAAACATGGTGAACAATATGAATCTTGAATTCTTGATTTCTTGAACTTGACAATCCTTGAATACTTGGCGTAAGCATTAACTTGAATACTTAGCGTATGCACTAACTTGAATACTTGGCATAAGTACTAACTTACTTGGCGTATGCACTAGAATACTTGGTGTAAGCACTAACCTACTTGGCGTATGCACTAACTTGAATACTTAGTGTAAGCATTAACTTGAATACTTGGCATATGTACGAACTTGAATACTTGGCATAAGCACTAACTTACTTTGCGTATGCACTAACTTGAATACTTGGTGTAAGCACTAGCTTGATTCTCTATAGTATACTGCGGTGTACTTACCCTCCCGGCAATGCACGGTTGAATGTTGTAGACTGCGGTCTAAGCACAATAATATGTGGCGCCGAAAGCAAAGCCTTGTGAGCTTTGTATACAGGCTGACCTTCAGTTGAATAAATGCCTGTGATGTAGAAATTGGGGCAATATTTGAAATTGAAACACTATTTTCCAAAAATATTTGAATTTTGAATAAACTCTTTCTTAAAGAGTTTTGAATTATTTCCAGTGAACAATTGATATGGTATTCCACAAAATTTTTATGTACGCTGCCTCTTTACTAAAGTACTAGCACACACGGGACTCACTGAGTGATTTTCACTCACACGCGTGTTATCTCTTTTGAATAATTCAGGATTAGAGGCACAGCGAAAGCGCGGTGGACTCCTAGAGGCTCATGCTACACCTTGAACCTGTTATACCTGTGAGTGTATGTATCAGAAGCCAAATTCGTGTATTTTTCTATGTTGAAAAAAAAAATTCCACTGCCTTTGAGTAGAGTTTGTTATAAAGACCTCTGGTATGAGCAATTAAATGGGGCGACATCCCATAAAGTTATAGACCACTATGTTATGGAAATATGAGGTGTTATATAAGGGGCTTTGTTGTCAAATTGATAACAATCTGTACACCCTACTGGTTTGAGAATTCTATACAAATCTAAGAAAGGGATGACATGAGGAAATAGTAAACGGGTTTATTGAGTAGTGGTATATATCTAGAGTTGGATAGATGAACTTCGAGTTTGACCATCGCATGTTAAACAGAATATTTTTTTGTCAAAAATAGTGGAGTACAATCATTTGAAATAAACAATCTGCCTAAAAAATTTTTGATTGTTTTAGTCAATTTGAGATGAGATTTACTAGTGCCAAGAGCTTTAGAAATTCAAGTGATCGAAATGCCAAATGGTTAAATGGAATAGGGAGATTGCTACATCATATAGTCTCAACCATGGTGATACCTAATTTTGGATACAAGACATTTGTAAGCATCCTAAAAATGGCATTGATGTTGGCTCTATCATAAGGAAAACAAATTATCTTTGGGTTTCTGGTTGTGAAATTAATGTTGATCTCGGAACACATCAAACAAAGCATTACTCTTTGAAAACCTTCTCACCAAGCTATTCAAGTACTTCCATGTTGATTTGAGCACAGATACCCCTAAGCACTGCAAGGTAATCATCTACAACAGAAATTCATTTGAGAAAATGGGATCCATTTGAAAGGATAATCAATGGATAACTTAAAGAGGCTACTGAAGAAGAGATAGAAAAATTGGTCAAGGCCAAAGAAAATCTACTACATCAGGACGAACAAAAAGAAAAGCTGAGATTGAAATTCAAGGGGAAACATCAAGAAAAGAGAAGCAGAAAATTCAGGAAAGTGGAAAAATGTAAAGTATTTTAGATGCTCTAAATTTTCTATCTACCAAGCTAAAAAAATCTGAGTGCAGAAGTTAAAAGTGAACTGAAATTTTTAGGAAATAAACTGCAAATGTGAAAGGAAAGAAATATAAAGCTGAAGGCCATTCGACTGAACAAGTTCCTCCACCCATACCTGAGCCTGAATCTATAATTCCTTCAACATAAGAAGAAACTAATGTTCAGCTAGAGAAGGAGAGTGAGAAAGAGAACGAGAAAGAATAGTGCCCACTGTTGAACCCACAACTGCTGCACCCACTATTGACAAGAAAGTTCCCTAAGCCAGACAAACTAGCGCATTTGGCAGCTCATCTGGCCGAAGGAAGAAGCATGTCATGGTAAAATAGAAGTCCAGCAAACTTGTTGGATGACATTTAAAGAAGGATGCTAGTGCTACGCTTGCGACTACCCTCGATTGTGAGATATGCCATATGATGACCAATGACTAATAACCGCTTTTGCCAATTTTTATTCTAATGACACAACTTTATTCTATCAAATTTCATGCTCTATGCACTATATTTTCATTAATATCTTTATTTTGATCTTTAACTATATTACTGCTAATGTCTTACTGCTTATTGATTATAGCTTATTGCTAGCCCTGTTCTGGGCATTCTCCTGATATTACTGCCATACTACTAATTGCTTCTTAGTTGCTTATTGTTATTATTATTTTTATTATTGATGACAAAAGGGCGAGAAATAAATATGGATGGATTGTGATATTGTGCAGTTATGAACAATGATATTGTGTAGGGATTGTGAATTGGGTTCTATGACTATATGAAGAAGATTGGAAAATTCCTTGAGATTTTGTAGAGACAGAGAAAATTAATATGAACTGTGATATTGTGTAGGGGTTGTGAATTAGGTTCTATGACTATATGGAGAAGATTAAAAATTCCCTGAGATTTTGTAGAGACTGAGAAAATTGATATTGGAATTATGGAGAAGATTGTGATTAATAACGGATTGTATGTGGATTGGGAACTATGATGTGAGAAAATATGTTTTGAATTTTCAGATTGTTTAGAACTGACTGTGGTTTGAGAATGTGGACTATAAAAAATTAGGTGAACTGATAGAGACTATGTTGAGATGTCATTGTTATTGTGGATTAAGGAATTTTGAAGTATGAGTATGAGTTCATTGTGCATTCTAACTAATTTTGAATAAGTTGGATGATTTTTTTTTAGCTATGGATGTTATATACACTTTGTTTAAATATTTGGATGATGAGGATATTTATGCTTATGAAAACTTCTCTTTGGTTGCACAAAAAATTCCTTGTGTTGAAATACCTTGAGAAAACTGGGTTGGGTTGAAAACTTCTGATCTATCTTTGTGAAATTTCTTTTTTATCCTAGACACATACAGTGGGATTTTTTGACCAATATTTCTTCAATCCAAAATAGCAATCCAAAAATGACTTTTTAAAAGGTTAGCTTCTACCTCATTTACCCTATTTTGGATACACATTTTGGAAGTAAAAAACCTTGGAATCTAGTCTTATTTTTAAACACACTTCAGAGCTCTCTATCTACTGTTCATATATGCACATATATAGGGAGAGCATTACATCTTATGCTTTATCTTCTATACCTCCATGTGTACATATCTATACATTTTTTTGTGATTACTATCTGTGGCGATTATCATGTGGAATTGCCCTTTGATGGAAGGAAGTAGGATAAAGAATTAAGTTGGGCCATAGGCTCATTGAGCCATGTTTGTGAGTATATGCTTAAATTTTCTTATCTTAATCTCATAAATGCTCTTTGAGTCTTATAATGAGAGAATGCTTCTTTGTTAAAAATATTCTTATTTCTCTCGGTCTAACATGTTTGTACTGTACGTATCATTGTTTTTGTATCACAATCCCATCAAGTTTGTCATCACTCAAAAAGGGAGAGATTGTTAACCCTAAGGGCATTCTCCTGTGTTTTGACTTATGACAAACATTGATGAGGATTAACTTGTGCGATCTACATGTGATAGGACATGTTTGACCTCAGTTCTTCCAAGGCGTCCAAATGAGATTGCTAAGTAACTCTTGAGCGATGGAATATAAGAATGGGTGATCAAGTATAAGACAAGCCTAAGAGATTACATACCAAGAAGTCATTGTGAATGAACTTTAGACTAAGAATCGTTGTTAAGGTATTACTTGTAAAATTCCTATGTTTTTTTACCTTTTAATTCAATTCATTTCTACCTTAAAGCACACAAATAAAATTATTTCTAAAGAGTAAGCTTTCAGATGTTTGGATTGAGTAGTTTGGATGGACTCTACATCCAAAATCTTCATCCAAACTCTGGAATAGTGTCAAAACGTTTCTACCTAGAAAAGTGCCATTTTGGACTCACCTTTTGGACACACCATCGTTCGATCCTTGAGTCCAAAACTCTAAAAAATCTAACAGTGAGAAACTAGCCATTGGAGCTTTATTTTTTACTTCTATAAAAGCCATTTAAAAATGACTTTCTGTAAGATTTTTGTGCTATCTTTCACTAAAATATCCTTACACTTTAGAAAACAAAAATCTTCCTTTTCATTGAGTTTTAAAGTAAAATCAAATTGCTTCAAAAGATAAAAGGTGTTGCTACTCATCTTTCACAATCTACTCAAATCTGTGAACTATTTCTGTAAACTTTCCTTCATTCTATCTTGTATCAAGGTTGTGGTGTAAAACCCGGTTAGGATGAGCCTTGAATTCTTGTGTAATATGGTTGTGGTTTAAAACCCAGTTAGGGTAAGCCTTGATTGTGTGTTTAAAAAGGTTGAGTATAAAACCAAGTGTGGTGATCCTCTTGTGTAAGATTGGTGTTTCCTACTACCATTGATTTGGGAAAAGGTTTTAGTGGTTGTGTTGAAATCCTTAAATGTGTGCTTAAGGTAGTGGATGTAGATTATTTGAGGATCGAACCACTATACAGCATTGAGTCATTTTTTCTGCATTTTATTTGTTCTTTATACCTGTGTTTTTACTATTCATCCGACTTGAGAGCTTTACATTCTTCCTTGCATTCATTGATTTGATCAAACACTTTTATGCAGGTGGGTAAAACTGTTATTGTTGCTCCATCTACCCATCTAAACTATAGATCTTATTTCCATCATTTAGAAGAATTTTGAAAGTTCGTCCGCAGTACACAAGTCTGCATTTTTGAACTCTCACATTGTTCGGCTTTTGTAAAAAAGACATCAAAGATTTTTTTTTTTTAAATCTCATTCATTTCCCATAAACCTTATTCACCCCCCCCCCCCCCTCTATAGTCTATCAATAGAAATGTATATGTGTGTGTGTGTGTGTGTGTGTATATATATACATACATATATATATGTATGTATATAAAGGGAATTGCTAACATACTATATGAAGGTAGTATGTTAGCATTGTACCCTTCTTTTTTGGACAAAAAACTAAAATATATAATTGTGTTACCTTATTAAAGTAAGGCAAATTTTGTAAACTTATTAATATTAAGTAATAAATTATAGAGACCAATTAAATCTCTTAGTAATATCTTCCCTTTCTTATCTAATTCTTTCTTACTTTTCCTAATTACAATATATATTTAATAAATTCCTAAATTTGATGGCAGGAGAGTTTTTTACCTACCTACTAACTACACTAGGGATTAATGTCATTTTTCTTCTAAAACAAATGTGAGTTTTAGTTCTACCATTGAAACCAAACATAAGGTTTCTTCTTCCATCTCCATCTCAAACAAGAGTTAGTAACCAAAAGGACTTAATATGTGCATTAGTCCATTAAATACTCAAGAACTACATCTTCATCTCTAGACAAGATTCGACTGTTGTGGAGACATTACTATTAGGGCCTAAAGCAACATAATCAATCCCGTGATTTTGCATATGAATTTTTCTACGGTGGACATAAGATATTTCCTTGTTGATGCATGTTTTTTAGTGTAGAAAATATTATCAACAAAGTCCACAATCAATCAAGCTTTAATTAAAATACTAATCACTAAAACCACATATACGGGTAAGTATACCCATCATATAGTTTAGGAAATAACAAGTATTGAGACAACGAGAATTTAGACTCCTATCTTACTTTACCTAAATCTTCATTGTTTAGCTAATAAAACAAGAAGAGATAAATAAAACACTAACCTAATACAAGAAAAGTCACAAAGGATAATCAATGAGTGAGAACAAGGAAAAAAGACATGTAAATAGATAGAAATCCTTAAATAAACAATAATGATTAACTATCTATTCTCTCAATTAATTATTATCTTAGGACCATGAAGGATTAAAGAAGACCTACATCGTTTCCAATCCATGGAATCACTATCATCTAGTTAATTTAGTGAATATATTCTATCTCAACCAATTTACCCAAAAGATGCATTAAAATTAATCCTCACACAAATCCCTAATTCTAGGTGATTTAGAGCATAAAATTAGCCAATAGCTCTATATTCTAGCAGTATTCAGCTAATCTTTGATTACTCAAGTTCTTAATAATTAACCCCTTTTTCAAGCAAGTTAAGAGATAGCAACTATGAAATTAATTAAATTGAAACCACTATCAATCCTTTTTGCAAGCAAGTCAACAAGAAGAATCAATCAATCAATTCCTTAATTAAAATAAGTAATCAAGTACTAAGAATAATAATCAATTGATCAGAGAACTAAAATCAATACAAAATTATGAATCCAAAATAATATCCTCCAAAGACAATTAAAACATTAATCTCAAATTGTCAATAAATTACAAAGAAGAGAAAAAGAAACCACTTATAGAAAAGTAAGCCTTCTTCTTCTTCCTTGATACCTTCTTGAACGATCTCCTCTTCTTCTCCAACAATTCTCCTTGATCCTTCTAAATCTTGGTGTTTCTCTAGAAGTTTCCTACAGGTTTGCAAGTTCCAAAGGTGAAAAACTATTTTAGGGATTATTATTCTCTTGTTTTTATAGCCACAAAGATTTCCTAAAAATCCCAACATGAAAAGAAGTAATTTCCTAAGAGAATTCTAAAACCTACATAAATTCCGCAAAATCAACTGACTAAAATTCACCGAGCCACTTCCTTTGGATTGAAGCCGTTGGCTGGGCGACAGAAGACACTAAGCCGATTGCTTGCCGAAGCCACTACTTTTCTTTCTTCTTACTTGATCGAGCCATGAAGCCACTAAATTGTCCGAGCTGCCAAAGCTATTTCTTTTCCAGTCGATCGAACCACCAAAGCTAATTCTCATTATTCTTTGAAGTTGGTTAGATCGAGCTGCTAAGCCGCCATTTCTTCTTTTCCTTTTGAACAAGCTAAAGTCATTCCATCCTTTTATTGAAGCCAACGACTACCACTGAGCCATCTCTTCTTTAGTTCTTCAAGTCGGCTACCTTCTTTCTTCTTGAAACCACCGAGTTGCCTTTTTCATTCAACTATGGCCCCATGGCTTCCCTTACAAAAGCTTCAAAAGCTACTGATAGGGGCTAAAATCATCACTATTTTCCTAGTTATTTAAGGTTGTTTTGAGATACTTTTGATGTAATAACTAGGCATATTCCTTCCTATTTGATATTTTGCTTGAAAAAAGTATTTTTGACAAATTTGTACAGATTTAAGTGAATTTCGAGTACAAAGTAAAAGATTCTAGATTGAACTCGGCACCCGGTCCAATTAAGGCACCCAGTGCTAGGTGAGTCAAATGGACCCGGCACTAGGTCCATTTTGATGAATGTCGGCAGGTTTTTCTTTTTGGAATAGATTTTGGCAATTTCTGTTTGATTCTTTTGGGAACTCTTTCAATCACGGAAAAGGACTCTAGTATACACTTTTTGGTAATTAGAACTACTATAAATACAAGAGAATAACATTGTACAAATGAGTTTTCGTAGTTTTCAATTTTTCAATGTAATATCTTTAGAAAACTTCTAGAAAAACACTAAGATTTAGGAGGATCAAGGAGAATTCTTGGACAAGAAGACGAGGTTGCTCAAGAAGGTTTCAAGAAAGAAGAAGAATGATTACTTGTCTATGAGTGGTTTTTTTTTCTCTTATTTGTAATTTATTGACAATTTGAGATTAATGATTTAATTGTCTTTAGATGATATTCTTTTGGATTCATGATTTTGTATTAATTTTAGTTCTTTGATCAATTTATTGATATTCTTGGTATTTGATTGCTTGAGCATAATATCTTGTTGGATTGCTTAGTTCTCTTCTAATTAACTTGAAAAACGATGTTAGGAGAGAATGGCCAACTAATTAATTCAATACTCGCTATTCTTAACTTACTTGAAAAAGAGGTTAAGGGTAAAGACTAAGTAATCAAAGATTGATTGATATTTGCTAGAATATAGATTCATTGGCTAATTTCATACTTAAATCACCTAGAATATAGGGATTTGTGTGAGGATTGATTTTAATACATCTTCTGAGTAAATTAGTTGAGACAGAGTATGTTCACTAATTTAACTAGAAGATAGAGATTCCATGGATTACAAATGAAGTGGGTCTAATTTAATCCTTCAAGATACCAAGATAATAACTAATCAAGAGAATAGATAGTTAATCATTATTTTGTATTCAAGGATTTCTATCTATTTACTTATCTTTTCTCCTTATTCTACCTAATTGATTACCCTTGTGACTTTTCTTGTGTGACTTGAATTTCTCTAGTATATTACGTTATTAGGTTATTTGCTGCTATTGCTTTGTTTTACTGGCTAAATAATAAAGATTTAGGTAAAGTAAAGTGGGAGCCTAAGTTTTCGTGGTTTCGATACTTGTTATTTCATATACTATTCGATGGGTATACTTGCCCATATGTGTGGTTTTAGTGGTTAGCATTTTATTAAAGCCTGATTGATTATGTAATTTGTTGGTAATATTTTCTACACTAAAAAATACGCATCAAGTTTTTAGCGCCGTTGCCGGGGATTGGCACTATTGGAAACACTCGAATCTTGTTGATTTAGTCTTTGTTGTATTTGTAAATATGACTAACTTTTATGTTTAGGTAGTTTATAAATATTTCTAATTTGTGTTTTTTTTTTCTTTATTTTTTTGTTATTTTTGTTTGTTTTTATTTTTATTTTCGATTTGATTTTTGGTTTTCTTTGAGCACGAGGTTCAAAATATCATCATGGACAATCATTCATGGGCACAATGTCAAAGGAGCTACAATGATGGCATATTGACAAGATTGCAAGCTCGGGTTAATGCTTTTTGTGAGACGTCACTTGAAGCCTCAATGCATTCGTTTGTCGCCAATTCAAATTTATCTATTAAGTAGCATGAAGAAGCATCTCAACGTATGATCCATCAAAGAACACACCTAGCCAAGTTGATTGAAGATGTCATAAAGGCCCATACACTTGAACAAGAGAATCCCCAATATAAGGAGAGAGGATATGAGGAACAATCGCCCAATGTGGACAAGAAGGTATTTGATTCTTCTCTATGTGCTAATAATTTTAATCTTTCTTTGTCACATGATTTCTTAGGCTCCTCCTTATTCTTGGAGGACAATGGTCCAAATGATGATGTATGGACTTTAACATGTCTCAAGGAGTTGGATTTTTCAATACTACATCATACAAAACCTTTGGAGGATGTTCGTAACTCATACCCTTCGCCCAAATTTTAGAGAGGTAACTTGGTATTTGTAAATGTGGTTCAAAGTAAGGATTTCTTGATCCCATCTTTAAAATCTACCTTACTAGGTCTAAAGGGAAATTTTAATTATGACACATCTTTTGAGGGAATAAGTAGTGATTCTTATGTTTACACACTTTTTAGACATAATTTACATCTTTATGTTGGAAACTTAATTTCTACGCCTAAAAAGGTGTTATAGAAAGGGGGTCATGCATGTACATTCATTGCAACTACTACTTTCTATGCACCCTCCATTTTTCAAAACCCTCTCTTATTTTTGCATTCATCATGCCTACCTTTTTTTATGCGTATACATGTCTTTTCCAAAGGTTTGATGAGGAAGAATGATGAATGGAAAGAGTTTGTATCTTTATTTTGTATTTGGTTTTGCTAAATGTTTTGTTTTTCCTCTCCTAAATAAGGAAAATACTTTCCATCTTAAGTGTAGGAGAGTGATTTGTGTCTTTCTTTGCTTTCTTAGGATTTTTAGTTTGTTTTCTTTTGTTTAGGTGTGTCTTTATTTTGTTATTATTTTTCTTGTGCTTTTATTTGTTTTTTCTTTTGTAGGATTGAATAAATTCTTCTTAGGCAAGCTATTCTCTTTATTCCAAGTTTTAATATTTATTGGAACTTATTACATTTAGGGAGTATTTAGTTTTCTACCTCCATTATCCTTTTTGGTTCCTTTAGAGATGCTTTATTGTATTAATTTTTTGCCAGTGAGGACATTGTCCAATTTAAGTGTGGGGGAGTGGTTTAGTAATATTCTTTGTCCAAGTTTTTATCAATTATCTTGGTATTTTCTTGGTATTGAGCTACTTTGGAAAAATTTTGAAATTTGAACAACAATTTTGTTGCAATTTCCTTGGAAAATTTGAAAAAAAAAATGAAATTTTGGAAATTATGGAGCTAAATTGAGCTTATTTGTCCATAATGAAGTTATGATTTTCTTTTTAACTTTGGATATGGATCTGTCATTCATTATGGTTGGATTTTTATTAAAAATTAAACTTGTGTATTAAGTTGGATTTTGCTAAGTCATAAGAATTTAAATTAACCTTGGTTATATTTGGTATTTGAGTTTTTTTTTTTTCTTTGAGTTTGAATATGGATGATATAATGAAATATGACAAGAGTTGTTGATTAATTCTTTTATTATAAATTTAATGTTTGTTTGACTTTGAGTTGTAAATAAGGAATGTGAGGAAATAAAAAAAAAATGAGTGAAAAGGAAAGAATGTGAGTTGAAAAAAAAATTGTTTTCATTTGTTGAGAAAGAGAGAGAGAGAGAGAAATCACACTCTCTTAAGGCTATCCCAAAGGCAAGAAGGTAAGGAAAGAAAGAAGAAAGAAAAATAAAATTGTTGAAAAAAGATTATAACTAAAAGGGGGCCAATACGGTGTGTGAAGAGAAATCCATGCACTTGAGGCTATCAATTCCTTAAGTCATTGGGAAAAAAAAAAAAAAAAGGAGTGGAGTGTTTTCCTTATTTCATTAACTTGAGTTGTGTAAATTTGTATTTATAATGCTTGAATTGGTTAAATAGCTTGACTTGTATGATTTATGTTTTCTATGTTTTTGCTTGAGGAGTAATATAATTTTCTTATACTAGATATAAGCTTGTTTAACTTAACTTTGATAGCCTTGGGATTATTTGATTTAATACATGAGTTTGAAAGGTTTTAAAAGAGTCGAATGAATGACAAGTCTGTATTTGAGGTTGGAAGAGGATTATTCCTTTATTATGGATGAATTTGTTAAGGATAAGTTGAAAAGTTGTTTTTAGCTAATGTGCTTAAGTGTTTCAACTCTTGTTTCCTTAAGGACAAGCAAAAGTTCAAGTGTGGGGGAATTGATAGGGGCTAAAATCATTAATATTTTTCTAGTTATTTGAGGTTGTTTTGAGATACTTTTAATGTAACAACTAGGTGTTGGAAACTATGCCCTCAAAGACTATGAATTCTATATAAATATATTGTAATAAAATGTTCATTCATTCAATTGGGTTTGTTTCTTATATTATTGCACATTTAAGGTCCAAGTGCCACTACAAGAAAAACATCAAATTAGCGACGAATTTTTGCGACGGCCTCTAGTCCATCACTAATTTGTGATGAAACAACAACGAAAGCAAAAATTTTGAAAATAAATTTATTTTTTTAAATTTTCGTCGCTAATCCATCGGTAATTGCAACGGATTAGCGACGGACATCTAGCCGTCTCAAATTAGAGATGGATTTGCGAAGGTTTTTTTTAATTATTCATTAGCACTAATTAAATTGAAAGTTGTTGCCAATTCATCATTAATTTGCAACGGTCTTTTTTATATTTAATTAATGCTAAAAAAATTAAAGTGCCGTCGCAAATCCATTGTAATTAGAGAGGGATTTGCGACGGCCTTCTGAAATTTAAAAATAAATTTAATTTTTTAAAATTAAAAAAATAAGCCCTCACAAATCCGTTGCAAATTTGCGAGGGATTTGCGACAGTCATTCAAAATTTAAAAATAAAGTACTTTTTTTAAAATTAAAAAAAAATGCCCTCGCAAATCTGTCAAAAATTTGCGACGGCCATCCAAAATTTAAAAATAAATTAATTTTTTTTAAATTAAAAAATAAGCCCTCGCAAATTTGTCACAAATTTACGAGAATTGTGGTGACCATCTAAAATTTAAAATAAATATATTTTTAAAAAATTAAAAAAATAAGCCCTCACAAATCTGTCGTAATTTTGTGAGAAATTTGCGACGGTCATCCAGAATTTAAAAATAAATTATATTTTTTAAAAATTTTTTTAAAAAAAAGCCCTAGCAAATCCATTGCAAATTTGCGAGGGAAATAAGCCCTTGCAAATCCATCACAAATTTGAGAGGGATTTGTGACGGTAATTTAAAATTAAAAAATAAATTTATTTTTTTAAAATTAAAAAAAATTAGCCCTCGCAAATCCATCACAAATTTGCAAAGGATTTGACACGACCATATAAAATTTAAAAATAAATTAATTTTTTTAAATCGAAAAAAATAAGCCCTGGGAAATCCGTCGCAAATTTGCGAGAGATTTGCGACGGCCATCTAAAATTAAAAATAAATTTATTTTTAAAAAGTAAAAAAATAAGCCCTCGCAAATCCATCGCAAATTTGAGAGGGATTTGTGATGGCCATCTAAAATTAAAAAATTAATTTATTTTTTTAAATTAAAAAAAAACCTTGCAAATTCGTCACAAATTTGAAAAATATTTGAAACGGCCATCCAAAATTTAAAAATAAATTAATTTTTTAAATTGCAAATATTAAGCCCTCACAAATCCGTAGCAAAATTTTCGAGGGAATAAACCCTTGCAAATCTATCACAAATTAGCGAGGGATTTGCAACGGTCATCTAAAATTTAAAAATATTTTTTTAAAATTAAAAAAATAAGCCCTCACAAATCAGACGCAAATTAGGAAGGGATTTTCGACAGCCATCTAATATTTAAAAATAAATTAATTTTTTTAACATAAAAAAAGCCCTCGCAAATTCGTCACAAATTTTAGAGAGATTTGCAACGGCCATCCAAAATTTAAAAATAAATTAATTTTTTAAAAACTAAAAAAATAAGCCCTCGCAAATTTAAGAGGGATTTACAATGGTCATCTAAAATTTAAAAATAAATTTATTTTTTAAAATTTAAAAACAATAAGCCCTCGACCGTTGCAAATTTGCGAGGGATTTGCAACGGCCATCTAAAAATTCTCATAATATTAATGTGTGTGTGTGTGTGTGTGTGTGTGTGTGTGTGTGTGTGTGCACACACACACACACACACACACACACACACACACACACACATATATATATGAATCAATATATATAGACGCACACATACTAACATAAATAAATATGTATATATATTTATTTTTATATCAAAAAAGTATATTAACATATTTATATGTATGTAAAAATGCTATATTAATATATATATACACATTTAATTGCGACAGATGCATATATGCCATATTCATACATATATACATACATATATATACTTAATAATATTCTATGTATATTATATATATATTAACTTGGAAATGTCTTTTCACACATTTTACTATTTCAACACACCACTCACACACACTAAAATTTCTTTTTTTGTGAATTTTTTATATTAGTGACTGATTTGCGAGGGATCAGGGTTTATGAAACCCTAATACCTTGCAAATCCATCGCAATTAGCGAGGGACTTGTGACGGTCATGCAAAATTAAAATAAATTATTTTTTTTAAATTGAAAAAAAAAACCTTCACAAATCTGTTGTAATTAGCGAGAGATTTGCAATGGCCATCTAAACTTTAAAAATAAATTTAAATTTTTTAAAATTAAAAAATTAAACCCATGCAAATCCGTCGCAATTAGTGAGAGAGATTTGCGATGGCAATTCAAAATTTAAAAATAAATATATTTTTTAAAATTGAAAAAAAAGACCTCGCAAATCCATCGCAATTAGTGAGGGATTTGCAACGGCCATCCAAAATTGAGAATTAAATTTATTTTTTTTAAATTAAAAACAAGCCCTCACAAATCCGTCGCAATTAGCAAGGGATTTTCGATAGCCATCCAAAATTTAAAAATAAATTTATTTTTTAAATCTTGAAAAATTAGCCGTCGCAAATCCATGGCTAATTAGCAACGGATTTGCGATGAAAAATTGGCTCGTCGAAGATCCATCGCAAAGTCCTTGCAAATTTGTCGCTAATTCACAAAAAAAAAATTACTATATAATTAATACATAGCACAATAAATCACAATAACATCAATAGTTTAGTGGTGGAACACGTGTTCCCCCATGACAAGGGCGCGGGTTCGACATAATCTCATAATATTCTTGGCAGGTCGAGTTTGCGGGTTGGGTTCTTGTCGGGCCGATGGGTGAGAGGGCCAGGCAACTAATTAATTAATTTTTTTTAATAAAATTTTTTGTTGTCGCAAATCCGTTGCTAAATTAATTAATTTTTTAAATAAAAAATTTTGGTTGTCGTAAATTCATTTCTAAATTAATTAATTTTTCAAAAAAAAAAAATTTTTTGCCATCGTAAAGCCGTTGCAAAATTATTTTAATTTTTGTGAACAAAAATTTTTTTTAAATCTATTGCTAAATTAATTGATTTTCTAAAATTTAAAAATTTTTTGCTGTTGCAAATCTATAGCTAAATTAATGAATTTTTTAAATAAAAATTTTTTGTCATCACAAATTCGTTGCTAAATTAATTAATTTTTTTAAAAATTAAATTTTTTGGCCGTCGCAAATCCGTTGTTAAATTAATTAATTTTTTTGTAAATAAATTTTTTTTTTTGCCGTCGCAAATCCATTGATAAATTAATTATTTTTTAAAAAAATAAAACTTTTTTGCCGTCGCAAATCCGTCGCTATGTTGATTATAAACTTAATTATAATGTCATCAATTAAATGACCATTGCAAATCCGTCACTATTTGCGACGGATTTTCATTTTGTCGCAAATTGCAATGCCCATTTTAGCGGCGGGCGTAATCCGTCGCTAAATAGGATTAGTGACAGATTAGTGATGGATTTGGCCGTTGTTAATTTGTTTTTTTCTTGTAGTGTGTGACAAGTAATAGTCTATGTGTTGGGTCGTGTTGGGTCATTCTTCACAGTAAGGTATACACTATGGTTACTTGTCATACAAGTAAAATTGAGGTTTTAGTCGTTTGATAGAATTGGACATTTCATCAAGGTAAGACTATTATGCCATGAGTTCCAATGAGGAATGGTTTACCTTGAATCAGTGAGTAGTTCACTCACATCATTGGCATAAACATATTTTGAATACGTAGAACTGGACCTATAGTAGTGGTCTCTCTTAAAGTACTATAATTATAGAGACTAGACTATTACTACCACAGCGTGGATGGATACTTTCATACTTGAGTATGAGTTGGTGGTCTGGCAAAACTAGGGTCTTGAACTTTGATGTATGTTTGGTGAGATTTCTTTTGTAAGATCAATAACCTTATACATTAGGTGTATTACTCTAGTTAGTCAAGATGGACTCATGCAACAGAATTTCTATGCTTCATTTTGTGAAGATTAAATCAGTGATTGTCCAAGATAATGTAATAATCCAAGGCCCTGGGAACATGACTCTAGAATATGTGCTTTTGGTTAGCTTCCAATAATAAGCAAGTATATTCGAGTGAGTCATGGATTATTGGACTAAAAATCTAAGGATGTTAGATATCTTTGAGATTGGTGTTAGTATATTTATCCTGTCTCATTGATTGATGTTACATAGAAGGGTATTTTCGTCATTTCACCTGTAGGTCGGAGATATTGCTTTAGCAATATTATTCTTGGGATTAATATTTCCATATGGTGGTAAATAGGAATATTTAAAATTATAAAATCTAACTATTTAATAGTAAGGGTATTTTGGTTATTTTAGTAGCTATGAATAATATGTCTCTTGGTCCTCGGAATAGCTCAAGTTACCTTGGTGTTGTTTAGACACAATCTGGGCTTAATGGATAATTATCTGGAAGAGAAATAAATTTTCTTCTAAGAGTCCAATTATAATTAATTAATTAGTCTTGATTTTTCACAAGGCCTAGAAAAGATAATTAATTAATTAAGAGAATTGGACTGAAATAAATTAATTAATTAGGCTGATATATGTTAACATATATTAAGAGTCCAATTAAAATTAATTAATTAGTCTTGAGTATTTAATGAAGCCCAGAAAAGATAATTAATTAATGAAGATAATTGGGCCAGTCTTGGACTGTTTTTTGAGATCAACACCAAGCCCATTAGGGCTTGTGTGTTTTCACCCACTAGGGCTTCATTAAGCCCTAGGGTGGCCAAAATTTAAGGGAAGTGAAGCAAGGTTTTTGGCTTAAGCTCTCCCTCTTATGTGCAGCCATCCTTTCTCTTGTGTTTCTCTTCCTTCTCTTCTCTCCCTCTTAGAGAGTCTCTTAGTTAACCAAATGAGCTTTCACCAAGCTAACCCAAGATCAAGGTAGAGTAATACTCCGGAAGATAAAGAAAAGAAGCTTAGATACTATTGATGCGTAGGAGTAGAAGATTGGCGAGAATACTGGCCGAATTGCAGGTGCCTCCCTCTCATTTTCCAACGCTAGATCCAATGCAATTCGACACTTTTTTTGTTAATTCGCAACCAATAAAGAAAAGTAAATACTCTCTCCTAGATGCGGATCGAAAAACTGAAAACTTTTTACTGCATTTTCTTTGATGTTTTCTGTTTTGATCCTTCAATTAGTATTAGAGCCACGGTTGTCATCCAGTCACGGTTGTCCTGGTATTTATTTGGGTATAAAAAATCATATAAAAACTAAGCACATTCTCAAACAAGTTTACATTAAAACGTTAACTCCAAATTACACATATGAGCAATCATACTCTTCATTAACATAACATAGGGTTCAAACGAGTGTCGATCCTCCAGGAATAAATATACACCAATCACCTTTCTTTTATTGTTTAACCGACTCCAATGAAATAAAAAGAAAAATAAAAGAATATATACATGTCAAGGATGGAGAAGTATGTAACTCAAACCATTATTTTGACAAATATGATCTTAAAGAATCCAACCATTATCATAACTAATTATTCTCTTGGCATCATGAAGGATTAAAGTAGATTCACTTCGATGGTCAATCTATGAAATCACTACCTTCTAGATAAATTAGAATCACTTAGTCTCATCTCAACTAATTCATCCAAAAGATGCATTAAACACAATCCTCAATTAAATTCCCTTGGTCTCGGAAAATTTAAAACATGAAATTAATCAATGAACCCTTGGTCTCGAAAGACATCAATTAACCTTCAATTACCAGTTCTAAGCAATCAACCCCCTTGGTCCAGTAAGTTAATAGCCAACAAAAAATGATATTAATAAATTGAAACTACCATCAACCCCATTGGTCCAGTAAGTTAATGGAGAGAACCAACCAACTAATATCGTAATAAGCACAAGTAATTGAATACCAAGAATAACAATCAATTAATCAAAAGATCAAACAACTCTAAAAATCATGAATATCTAAAATAATGTCAAATTACAATAAAACAATTAATACATCATTGTCAAGAAAAAGAAAACAAAGTAAAAGAAAGTACTAATAGACAAGCCTCCTTCTTCTTCATTTAAAGACCTTCTTGTACAACTCTCCTTGAATTGAAGAATTCCTCCTTTGATTTGAGTAATTTGCTATGATGGTCAATGAATTCTCTCATTTTCCCTTATATTTTCCATCTATTTATAGGCTTAGGAAGTGTCTAAACTTATTGGTATAATGTTCTTGGCCGAGTAGAAGTTGGAAGATACTAAAACTCCACAGATTACGAAAAATCGCGTAGAAAAATCAAAACACCACCTTAACTTCATGGCACAGTCGGCGCCGCCTAGGCTCTCGGAGCCAGTGCCGGCTATGTTCTGTTTCTCCAATTGTTCGTTGATTTTTCCTTGAATTTTGCACAATGTATTCCAAAATATAGCCGGCGCCGCTACTGGAGCCAATGCCGATTCTACTCTGTTCCGTCCTATTTCACCAATTTTTTATCATCTCGAAGTTCGTGCAACCAGTGAATGGCCGGCGCCAGTTCCAGTGTCCCAGCCGGCACCACCTCTAATCTGTTTCGCGACGTTTTTGCTTCATTTTACCCCAAAAATCTGAAATAATGAACAAAATACTTTTCTAAGGATAAAACCTTAAATATGAAGGAATATGACTAATTATTGAACAAAATATATCGCAAAAGTGCCTCAAACAACTAGGAAAAATATGACTAATTAAGCCCCTATCAAGGGACCAAAACTATTATTCCTAAATCATTAGAGACTAACAAAATTAAGCCTAATCTTTCACCTTTATCACAATGCCTGCAAAAGGTCTATTTCATCCATTACTAGTCTCATCAACTTACTTGGTTTTGGGGACAACACTTTAATTTGTAGACACATAAAACACTAAAATTCTGAAATATCATGGCTTTTAGAATTACATAAAGGATATCTAAATAACAGATAAAAATAAAAGTATCAATTGGTTATGCAATGCTCTTATACTGTATCAATGTATGTATGATGCTTTAGGTGATAGGATCTAGAGTATTCTTAGTAGAGTTCCATTTGATGTTAAAGTTAATAATGAGTTAATTAATTAGATATAAAAAATCCACCAACTCTGATAAAAATCACCCCGGCCTAAAGTTCAATACAAAGAAAGGGGAAGGACGATCAAGCCACCACTCATGGCTCCTTGGGTAAAGATAATCTTTAGGAGGATTCAAGAAGGTTATCAAACCAAAAAAGTTAATAAACCAAGGACCAAGAGATATATGAAGAAATAGACAGTGAAAGAGAGGCTAATAGAGTACAAAGAAGGCAACAATCCTTGTTGAATGACAAGCAATCACATAGCTAATGATTGGACATCAAGGGAGACTATGATGGAATGCAATCTAAGAAAGCTTCAAAAGGAAACAAACTTGACTTTAAGATCATTAGGAAGATCAAGGAAACAACCAAGACAATATTGGAGGATAAGAACAAGACTTGGGTTGCAAAACATCAAGGAAACAGATGGGAAACGGTGCTACGCGAGAGAGAGCTGAGCAGCGCATGGGATGGCTGCCCAGACGGCACCCGGAACCAGTTTATCCAGACAAACCGGCTCCAGCTTGTACTGTTGAGAAAATCACGGGTTACCAAAATTGAACCAACACCAGTTCAACCATACAAACTAGAGCAGCTCATGTTGGGAACTACTCAAATTTTTGCTATTTTTCATGTTTTTTTGCTTAATTGATTTCTTTTCAATTTTTACGACTTTTATTATGTTTTTATTTATTTTAAGGCTTGTAATAGGGCCTCAATACTTGTATTAAGACCACCTAATTCCATGATTAGCTTACTTATTAGTTTGGGTATGTTGGGAGATTATAAATACCCCATTATAGCTTTGTAAACATAACTTTGGATATTTTAAATTGAGAAATTAGATTTGTTCTCCCTAGAAAGAGTTCTTGAGGGTAATTGATGCATAAATTTTGGGTGTATAAATATCATTAAATTTAAATCCATTCCTTAGTCAATTTTTAATTAAAAGATTAATCCCAAAATACACATACGAGCAAGTATACTTATCCCAAGCATAGTATAGGGAATTAACGGGTATCGATCCTCAAATGAACAAGTACATACTAATCACTTTTCATTCATTGTTTAACCCACCTAATAAAGTGATATAATGATAAAAAGAAAATAAAAAAAATATATACAACTCAATGATGTGAAAATATACAATTTAGACAAATGCTTTTGAAAATATGACAATGAATCACTTAGCACATATCACAGTCAATTATCATCTTGGTCTCATGAAGGATTTAAAAAAGACATATTTCATTTGCAATCTATGGAATCACTATCTTCTAATTAAATAGGTGAACATATTCTGTCTCAATCAATTTATCCAAAAGATGAATTAAAATCAATCCTTATATAAACCCCCATATTCTAAGTGATTTAAACATGAAAATAGTCAATGAATCTATATTCTAGCAATTATCAACTAACCTTTGATTACCCAAGTTCTTAACAATTAACCCCTTGTTCAAGTAAGTTAAGGGATATATGAAATTAATTAATTGAAGTCATTATCAACCCCTTTTTCAAGCAAGTTAACAATAAGAATCAACCAACCAACTCCATAATAAAAATAAGTAATTAAATCCCAAGATAAATAATGAATTGATCAAAAGACTAAATTAATTCAAGAAATCATGAATCCCAAAAACAATGTCAAATTACAATGAAAACATTAATTACATCATTATTCTAGACAACAAAAACAAAGGGTAAAAGAAAGAACTCATAGACAAGCCCCTCTTCTTCTCTTTGGAAACCTTCTTGAATAACGCTCCTTGAATGGTAAATCTCATCTTCTTTGAGTGATTATAAATTTAGATCCTTGGATTCACTACTTTCTCTTGTATTTTTCTTGTCTTTATAAGCTTCTTTGATACAAAATTCGTGGCTTGAGAAGTCTTGGCTGAGTAGGATTCGGAAAAAACTAAAATCTTTTGAAAGATACCAAATCCGTACACAAAATTGCGTGCCTGCAGACTGGACCTGGCTGGGTTGTTCCGACCCAGTTGGCACCAGGTGCATTTTGTTTCTCTCTTGGACCTTGATCTATTTTCTCTATTTTTCCATATTGGACCTAGCACATGGTGTACTTGTCAGACCTAGCACCAGGTACATGCAGGAAATTTTCACTTTTTGTTCGAAATTCACTCAATTCTGCACAAATTTGTCAAAAACACTTTTGACAAGAAAAATGTCAATATGGGTGCACCTTCACAAAGAAAGATTTCCAATGCATCATAAGTCCAAACTTAACCCAAGAGAAAATGGTCCATTCCAAGTTCTAGAGAAGTTTGGAGACAACACCTACAAGATTGATCTGCCAGTGAGCATAATGTGAGTGCAACTTTTAATATTAGTGATCTTTTCTCCTTTTGATGCAGGTGATGATTCGTGGATGAATCAAATTTAAGAAAGGGGAAATGATAGGAATTAGCCTCATCAAGAAGCTCAAGCTTAAGAAAGGGATCAACGATGCTAAGACCTTGTACAATATCAAAAGTCAAGAGATTCCAACAGAATCTTCAAGCATTCATGAAGGCACATTTGAGGATGGGGAGCCTTGGAACGTTTTCGAAGACTTGAAAGAGCTTACTGTGTTCATGGTTCAACTAGACATTCAAGGGATGGCTAAGGAGATCCAAGAAGTGAAATAACAAGTTTTGGAAGTTGAAAACAAGGGATGGACAACTTGATGCATAGGCATGCAACAAGGCATTCCAAAGGAGCCTTTTTGTACAACTTTCAGCTATTCTATATGGCATTCACCACAGCCATGCTAGATGTCGTGCCAGCACCATGCACAGACAAAAAATGGCCAACACGGTCATGCAAGGCCATGCACGAGCATGTATCTTGCAACCTAGCATTTTGTGTTTTTGTCTTGTTTTGTTATATTTTAATTTCCTCAGCTTGTATTAATTTTCAGGGCCCTCAAACTTGATATGGGCCTCTTAAAGTCTAGGGTTGCAACCCAATTAGTCTAAGGCATGCTATGTATTTAAGTTCTCATATAAGACAAACAATAACATAGATCAAATTTGAAGGTTTGAACATTTTATGAGGAGTTCCTCCATTGTTCTTTCTAGAATTCAAAACCAAACAAAGGGTTTAGTCCTACCCTTATTTAACATCTCTAAAATTTCAAGAATAATTCAATTTGTTGCTCTAGATTGGATTTAGAATCTAAACTAGTCTATGGTTCTTTTTAGGTTCACAATTGAGTCCTTACAATTCCCTATCCCTCTTGTTCAATCCTCCTAACTGGGGTTTGGATATTTTGGTGTTATTGTAGTAGACTAATTCAACTAAATTAGGGGTCCTAATTTACTTGTTCTACTATAGCGTTTTTACTTTGTGGACGAAGTAATCTGTTGGTGCTCATTTCTTTCATGTAATCCCTGTTTTGATTACCTTTTTATTTGATGTTAATTAGATTTTATTGAGACACAATTTTGAGTCAAGATTGAGTCCCTTAAACTCGCATTAGGGCCGAACTAGGGAAAAACCCTCAAGTTACATATTAGTATGGTTGAAGTTCAGACAAATCCACTCTCTCTTGTCCAATTCGTACACAGGGAGGACCGAATTGTACCTTGCCATCTTTATTGATTGCTCATGCTTTTTTTCTTACTTTATAGATAAGTTTCACTTCATTTCTTTTTCTCTTTTATCTAGGGAGGGTAATTAAGCGGTTAATTTTTTTTTGTAAATTTTGATTACTCTACCAATACTCTCTTTATTTTTTCAACTTAGACTCTCTTCCATAAGAGGCTAGGGACTTATTTAATCTTAATAGATTACAATTTCTTTCATTTTGGACAAGATTGTAACACAGTGCTAAACTTGGGTTCGCCCCCCCCCCCCTCTCCCCCGCCTTTATGTTTTTTTTTTTTTCTCCCTCTTCATAAAATTAAAAAGTAAGGGTCTGCGGAACTCCACTAGCTTTTGTTTTAAAATAAAAATAAAATAAAATGAAGGGAAAAAATGAAAATAAAAAATGCTAGAATAACTTTGGAGCTCACACTATGAAAGTTGATATTTTTTGGGTTTTTATACTTTTTTGTTGAACTTGTTTCCTGATGGTCAATTTTAATGGCTTCCGCTTATGCAGATAAAATTGCCCCAACAGCGGAGGTTCGACCTTTAACAGTACCAATATTCCATTACATGAAAACTTCACGGCCAATCTTCAATCACCCATTCCTCCACCTCTTGCAAAAATGCAAAACCTCGGCAACATTGAAGCAAATCCATGCCCAGATGATTACAACCGGCCTCATCCTTCACACCTACCCCGTTAGTCGCCTCCTCTTGTTGTCCTCCACTTTGACCACGACCATTTCCTATGTACTTGCCATCTTCAACCAAGTGCAAAAGCCAACAATTTTTCTCTACAATATACTAATTTCATCCCTCATAAAAAAGGACCAAACCCGTGGTGCATTTTCGCTCTATACCTGCATTCTCACTCATACAAATCTCAAACCAAATAGCTATACTTATCCATCTCTTTTTAAGGCCTGTGGGGGTCTCCTGTGGTTGCAGGGTGGCAGAGCATTGCATGCCCATGTCCTGAAATTCCTTCAACCACCCTATGACCGGTTTGTTCAAGCCTCCTTGCTTAATTTTTACTCTTGTTGTGGTAAAATTAGTGTTTGTAGATGCATATTTGATCAAATAAACCAACCTGATTTAGCTACATGGAATTCTATTCTATCAGCTTATGGTCATAATGCTAGTGTTAAATTTGATTCTAATGTCAGTAATTTGCAAGATTATTCAAGTTTATCCCTAGAGGTGTTGCATTTGTTTAATCAAATGCAGGACTCCTCCATTAAGCCTAATGAAGTAACTCTGGTGGCTTTGATTAGTGCTTGTGCTGATTTAGGGGCGCTTAGTCAAGGAATGTGGGCACATGTTTACTTGCTTCGGAACGATCTTATGCTTAATGGCTTTATAGGAACTGCATTGATCACTCTCTATTCAAACTGTGGGTGTCTTCCAATTGCTTACCAATTGTTTGATGAATTGCCCAAAAGGGATACATTTTGTTATAATGCCATGATTAGAGGGCTTGCAGTTCATGGTCATGGGCAGAAGGCGCTAGATTTATTCAATAAATTGACTCTGGAGGGGTTGGTTCCTGACGGTGTAACAATTTTAGCCATAATGTGTGCATGTTCACATGTGGGATTGGTAGAACAAGGGTGCAGATATTTTGACTCAATGCAAAGTGATTATGGCATTGAGCCTCAGCATGAGCACTACGGTTGCCTAATTGATCTCTTGGGTCGAGCAGGACGGGTCAAGGAGGCGGAAGAAATTATTCAAACCATGCCCATGGAGCCTAATGCAGTTTTGTGGAGGTCTTTACTTGGGGCCGCAAGAGTTCATGGGAACCCAAAGGTAGGGGAAACTGCATTGAAGTATTTGATAGGCTTAGAGCCAGAAACTAGTGGGAACTATGTGCTTTTGTCAAATATTTATGCTACCATGAATAGATGGGATGATGTGAAGAGGGTTAGAGAACTGATGAAAGAACATGGCATCAATAAATTGCCCGGAACCAGCATAGTTGATATTGATGGAGCAATACATGAGTTCTCTAGTGGTGACAAAACACATCCAAAGGCGAGCAGAATTTATTTGAAGGTAGAAGATATGAACAGAAGATTACAACAACATGGTCATAAGCCAATGACTAAAGAAGTAATGTTTGACATTGAAGAAGAAGAGAAGGAAGGTCATCTATCTTATCATAGTGAAAGATTGGCGATTGCTTTTGCTCTTATTGAAGGTAACTATAATTCAACTATTAGAATTATAAAAAATCTTCGAGTATGCAGCGATTGTCATGAGAGCACTAAACTTATTTCTAAAATTTATGGAAGAGACATTATAGTAAGAGATCGAACAAGGTTCCATCATTTCAGGGACGGGGTTTGTTCTTGTTCGGACCTTTGGTAAAACCTATAATGTAGTTTTAACTGAGATCCATGTTTTGGTTCTTTAATTATTTGTGTGCAATATTTTACAGTACTTTAGTTAATGTTTATTTCCACTCATCATTTTAAGCTTCATAGTAGCATGTTCTGTGGATCGGAAATCGAAGTAATCCAAGCCGAACGTGCACAAAGAACATGTTCTTAAAAAAATGAATGATTTTTTTTTTTTTTAGTTTTAGAGAGAAAATATATGATGTTTAGTTATGTGTATATGTTGAATGCATTATCCAATAAAATTAAATCTCTTTACGGTGCATTTTGAACTTTGAATATGTTTCTTACTTCAATCGATATTTCTAAAATAAACACTTTCCCAAATAAAAGTGGAAATGGTGTAGACTTTCCAATGCATAAATAAGGAGAAAAAACAAAAGCAGGTTGTGGGTTTTTAAAGCTTTTCATACGCTTCTGTTTTAAATGATTTTCACTGTAAATTTGATATTATATTGTACAAAAATTTTGATTTTTTAAAAACTTGAATGTATTATATTTTAATTATTCGATTTAGTAAAATGCAGCTTTATATTTTTCATATCCGTCTAAGCTTTATCATCTTCTCTCGGTTTTTCTTATATTTTATTTGCCAAAAAATTTATGAAGCAAGCTACTGGCTAGTGTGTGTGCTATATATATATGTATATATATATATATATATATATATATATATATATATATATATATTAGAATGCAAGCGTCATAGATTCTTAATTTGCTTCACATGATCATCCTTTGTATTATTATAAAAATAATAAATAAAATTCCCAAATATTAAGTTTTACATGCTTTGAGTTGTTTGATTTGATTTTTAGAAAATGATAGAATGGAATTCCAAACCTTGGACGCTGTTACCCTAATACATTCAATAGATATACCTAATCAATTCAAATTAAAATTTTTTATTTATTTACAAAATATTATATTTTTTTCGTAACATCAAACATATTTATTCACAAAATACTGTATTTTATTTTATTATATTTTCATAATTTTATTTTTAATTTAATAATTTTTTTGGTCAAATACTTTACAATCCAAATACTACGTAAAAGATTTGATTTTGATTCACGGAAGCCGCACAAGTAAATGGACCAGGATGGGTTCGTCAACGTTTTGCATCTCGTGGCCTGACTTGACCAAACTCCCGTACCGTGATTGGACGAACATAATAGCTGCTACATAAGCATGTGCGATAGCCCCTTCACTCTGAGTAAAATGATCTGTTGTTACATCCAAAACATTCTTAATTGAATGGGTGTATTTCCTTAATCGTTTTCAATTTAATTTAAAATTATTAATTTTAAAAAATTATTATTTTATATATATTTTTTTAAAAAACTGTCATCTATTCCAATATCTCATATTTTTTCTTTAATCATATCTTCAACCTTCCTTAAATCCATATATTTAATAATTTTATATTATATTTTCACAAATTTATCTCAATTTAATTATTTTTTATTTACATTCTGATATACTTGTGAGATACACCTATCAATTGTGAGTTACTACATCCCTAAAAACCTTCATCAGCCTACTCAAATCTCTCCCCTCCCTCCCAACTTAATTGAGAGAATTCTTACTCTAACATCCATCTAATTTTCATGGACTTCATACGATGAAAAGAAAAACTTGTAATTTTCATCAACCTAATTTATTCATAAATGAAGCTTATTTGAGTTCATTTGTACTTGATTTACATACGATCGTTTGATAATCAAATTTAACTTGAAAGATTTGGTAATATTGATCAGATTTGATATTGTCGTGAATAAATATTTCTTTTAATTTTATTATTTTTTTCATATAGTTAAAATTTAACCACTACTATTGTGAACTGTACACTCAAATGACAACTTTATTATTATTATTATTATTATTATTATTATTATTATTATTATTATTATTATTATTATTATTATTATTATTATTATTATTATTATTATTATTATTATTATTATTATTATTATTAAGCGAGCATTGTATCAAATTGATAATGGATAAGCAAAACCCAAGTGTAAATGAATTGAAAAATCTATTCAACTTCAAAATTATTTTAATTTAAAATAATATTAATTTAAATAATTTTTATTTGTCAAAAAATATCACATACTCACAACATATAATTTTTTTTTTTAACTACACTTAAATCCCACCTTAACTCTATATATTTAATAATTTTTATTATATTTAAATAAAATTATCTCAAAATAATTACTATTAAAGTACACCAAGTCACCTTAGATTCTTCCAAGCAGCACCCCAGTAGCAATTTCAAACCGTGAGGGTAAGTCCCAAGGAAGAAACAATGGCCTCGACTCCACTGCCGCATCCAAGTCCAAAGGCACAGTGTGTTTCCTCTACCGAAAAAATTCCGGTGTCATACGGCCACAACTACCATAGGAAAGTTTCTGTTGGTAAAATGCACCCGGATACAAGGATTCAGAGCCAGTCGTAAACCATTCGTCTGACACCTGATATCTCGTTTGGAACGAAAAAATTTAAAGAAACCAAACGAGCTAATTCATAATAAAACGGTGACTAAATCCCAACAGTCTACACCCTCAAGTGCAACAGCTTCGACGACCCCGCACCCTCTTTGCTTGCAACACAGGGACTCAGCTTAATCCACGTTCCCACTTAATAGCCAATCAACCGTTTTAATCCTGGGTAGGAGAAAATGAATTGCCAAAAGAGTATCTATATAGTCTGCATGATCTCATAGAGAATCCTAGTTCAGTAAGGCCAGTAATTGCTAACTAGTTCAGCTGGATATATAGAGCTATATGAAAAGGAGGCTAAAGAGACATTAAACTGAATAATAATCGTCCATAGTCATAAACCAACAGTAGATATACTCAAGCTTCGTAAACAGAAAACTGAACTTCTGTCTACTGTCTAGAGAACCAGCAAGAAGGTAAAAAAATATTTCCAAATCTACATTAATTTAATTTGGCAGCTTTGAACAAACAGTCAACATCATTTAGCGAGCATCATCCTAACAAACTCCTCATAATTCACCTGACCGTCACCATCCACATCAGCTTCTCTGATCATCTCATCAACTTCTTCATCAGTTAACTTCTCTCCAAGGTTTGTCATCACATGACGAAGCTGCAAAAGTTAAAAAAGGCATACAAGGTGAACATGAAGAGAATAACAGAATTGCTAAAAGCAAATAGAATACCAAGAGTCTTAAAGGTTCAGTAAAGTGTTCCTCCAGTTAATGAAAGAGAAACTAAGGCACAAAGCAAGTCAAATAACTTATCAGGAACACAGAGAATTAGAAACCTCAGCAGCAGAGATAAAGCCGTTCTGATCCTTGTCAAAGACTTTGAAAGCTTCTTTAAGTTCCTCCTCAGAATCAGTATCCTTCAGAGACAAGAAAATTACAGTTGTAAGTACAGGTAGTTGCACAAATTTATCATAGCATAACTGGCAAAAAATGAATCAATGAGTAAAATGAATAAGGTTTATAGTCACAAGAGTATCTATCATTTGGATATAGATAGAAGTTGACTTCGATCTTACTTCTCTTTTGTACATGCATGAATATATACTATTACAATGCTAAACCTAAGAAACTAACTGCTCAGTAACTCCTAGAGGATAAAAAATTATCTAAGGGCATCCAGACCACTGACCTAGCGACATCACATGCAAATTAAACCAACCAATTGATTTTATTATGCAAATGACATCGTTTGTATAAAAGAATCAACCATATCCTACAGCACTTTTGCAACACAAAAAACACCAGAGTCAGCAATAATTGTTTAACACAATATTTGTTCATCACTCAACACAGTCAACAGCATAATTGTAGTCATGAAAGAATAAGTATATTAAAAAGTGACACATGGAAGAGCCTTCCAACATAACTAGCCCGAGAATCAATTCATTTGGCAATGAACAGCCGTATCATTTGCATAAAGAAAATACGAATGCATTTGACACCAAACTCAGAATAAGCCTACTAATGGAGGGATTCATATCACAAAGGATAGATAGAAAGACCATAAAAAATAGAGAGCAACAAGACAAATAGATAAAGGAATCTATGCTAAAAACCATAAACCATAAAGAAAGCTGCTTTTAATTTATTTAAAATTAATATTACAGCTAGAAACCAGCTAGGGTTCCACAAACATTCCACACACCTGATGAACAAATCATACCTTCATTTTTCGGGCCATAAGATTCAGAAACTCAGGAAAGTCAATGGTGCCATTCTGGTCAGCATCCACCTCACTGATCATATCTTGAAGTTCAGCTTCAGTTGGATTCTGCCCCAAGGATCTCATCACCGTGCCCAGCTCCTTTGTAGTGATGCAACCTTCATACAAAGAATACAATTAAAGAATCTAGATAAACATAAATTCAACGAGTACCATGTGCAAGATATTTTTAGGTAGATCCAACAGTATCCAAACAAGTTGTCAAACCTTCTCTAGATGCCCTAAAATTGTGAACACAAATCAGATAGTAAATGTATGTTACTTCTTTCTTTTCCTCATGGAAAAGTTGAATGAGAATTGTACCAAAATGTAACCATTACTCAGATTTTTAATTCTAGACAAAATGACTACATATGCTCTCTCCTTAGGAATTTATTAACAAACAAATTTAGCAAACCTAGAGACCACATCATCAACAGAATACCAATTTCAATTAATCCGAAGATCCACAAACCTCATACTTACAGAAGATAAAAAATTCCAGGACAAAACAAGTACCAACATTAAACTAAATACGGTTAAAAGACTAAAAAGAACTGCACCACAATCAAATATCAACAAAATATAAAAGAAGGGCGAAATAAGTCCACTCATAGCACAAACTAATAGCATCAAATTTCTCATTTCTCTTTTTCCTACAGCATCAAATTTCCCCCACATCTTATTAATCGCGCAGAAATTCCATATTTAAAAAATGAAAAAGGAGAAAAAGATAGAGATCTGCTTCCCCAAGAAAACTCCTAAAATCACAGAACAATAAATCACGAGCCAAAATAAGAGCAAATCTTCAAATTGATAGCATCCAATGCGAACAGAAACTGGAAAAAAAGTAAAAACAAAACTAAAATACCATCGCCGTCCTTGTCGAAGAGGCTAAAAGCTTCCTTGAACTCAGAGATCTGATCCTCTGTCAACTGCTCCGCCATTTTTCCTCTTTTTTCTCTTCAATTCAACGCCGAGAATATAGATATTGAAAATAACCCTAGAGAACGCGCCGTGCAAACTGAGAAATGGGGGGAGGAAGATGTTTTTGGGGGTGAATTTTACGTGATCTACACGCGTAGCTTTTTTCAAGGTGGGACCGGAATCTTATAATTGTGCCGAGGTGGTATCCGTCATCAGCTAAATATTTGTACTTGGATCTCATCTGCGGTTGAAATAATTGTAACGCAACCTTGGCGGGTCCGAGTACGACGGTAATCTTGAAAAGTCAAGAGATTTCCTGGATTCAGTCTAGAACGGTTTTTCCATCATTTGGTTTGAACCGAATTTTTAAAATAAATTAATTTAAATAAAAATTTTAAAAATATTTTGATTCAATGCAGTTTGATTTTAAATTTATATTAAAATTTTAGTTTAATTTTTTTAAAAAATAAAAAAATTGAAATTTTAATTTTTAAATATTAAAATATTAATAATTAATTAATCATATATATATATATACACACGTAAATTATGATTTTTTAAGTATTTTTTTTATTCGATTAAAATTCAATTCAATTTTTTATTTTATAGAAATTTTGATTCAATTTAATTTTTATTCAAATTACATAAAAAACCAAACTGAAAATTGAAATTTGAAATTGAAACCGAATCAAAAAACCAAATTAACACCCCTAGGCATTAAGGACTAGTTGGCGAATTTTGAGAAGGAATGAAAAGAAAAAAAAATATTAATGAGAAGATAAGAGAAAAGAAAGAGTGTTTTTTTAATTTCGTTCTTAATAGTTTGAGTTTTTTTTAATTAAATCCTTAATAATAGACATATTCCAATTTAATTCTTCAAAATAGTTTTTTTTTTTTCTCTCAAACTAGTCATTTTAACTAACTCCGATAGTTTTTAAATGATCAAAGTAAAAGTAGGTAAAAATTAAATTCAATCTAATCTCTGTAAGTATGTAACTTTTGTAACTAAATCTTTAATAATAATAATAATAATAATAATAATAATAATAATAATAATAATAATAATAATAATAATAATAATAATAATAATAATAAATGTCAAGTTGCATTATATGTTAATAAAAAAACTATACGAAGATAAAATGGTAAATTTATTTTTATTATATATATTCTTAAGTTATAAATATTTAATTATCTTATTCCACAAAATAAATAAAAATAACCTCAAATTTGAATTTTAAGATTCCATAATATTAAATAATAAAAAAAATTATATATATATATATATATATATATATTAGAAGTATTTTTGTTCAACTTAAACATGAGTATTGAAATAACTCGAATAAAATTTATTTTATTCTTAATTTAGTTTTGATTTAGGTTTGCAATATTTGTATTAAATAGAATCTATAACATACCGACTGCTTACGTACCTAAAAATGGCAGAAATGTCTTCTCATCTAATGAATCATGGGTCTTTACAACTAGGTAAATGAAAATTTAAAATAGAAATAAACAAAATCTTATTATAAAGAAAAACATTGTCTACAAGACTCGCAACTTAAATAAAATATAACAAATCCCAAAACATGAGCAAAATCAAGAAATTGAATGTAGTTATCTTCTAACAGAGCTCAACCTTGTCAAAACCACCTGATCCTGAAATATGTCATCAAAAGAAGTGTGAGAAATATATCTCAGTAAGTCCGGTAAGTCCTGTGTGTGCTCTTATTAGATACAAAATAAGTTTCATGAAATTAGAAATCATTTCTTAAAAGTTGATTGTAAGTCAACCATTTTTTTTCCTATAAACAACAGTGAGTGGTATATTGAAACCAAAATCACAATAAAATGTATAACATATAAAAATCACTCAAAATAAACGGGTTATGAAACCTTACATCATAACCTTGCCATAAAATCCTACATCATGACAAACATTGTGAAATCTTGCATGAAATGAGTGTATGGTCCACTGGATAAGATACTCCTCCATCTCTTTCTCTCACCTAACGGATGTCCACCTTGGAATTACAGCCCACTTTGACTATGGTGCTAGTTCGGATCGACTTGACCTACATGAACTGTCACCTTATCCAAATAGAGATCATCTCTAGAAGTAACCTCCTACTGAGAGACTTGTCCTACTCTTCAAAAGTTAGTTCTAGTAGTCTACGTACTCAACGATTCATTACATCGCTTAAGATTTGATCTCAATGTAAACATTTTCAACACTTTGATCATGCAAGCATGGGTTCCAAATAAATTGTTGTAAAATCATTTTATAAGATTTTTTATTTAAACTCTTGTTTGAATAAAAGTTTTTAGTATAAAGTAATCAAACTTGTATTCTAAATAATCACATCATTGGGATAACATATATTTCACAAATGACTTGCAATTCAGAGTTTTAAAATCAAATTTTTAATATAAGGACTTTTGCCAAGCTTACTCAAATTCTTGAATTAGTAAGTTGCTTCTCAAGTTAGGATTCCACTTCCATCTTATAAGAAAATTACAAACCCTTAATCAAATACTATCTCCTAAGCACGATAATACATTCAAAGTTTAACCTACACCTTTTCCTCTAAACATAAAGATTAGTCTTTTAAAAGGTGTTTGACTCTATTTCCAAGATTCCCTCTTTCAACTAAAACTTTGCATATGAAAATCTCTAACAAAGCATATGAAGAAGAAGCCAATATTCAAACAACAAAAGCATAACATGTGCCAGATAATGAGGCAATAAAAGCATTATGTACTTGATATTTAACACGTACTAAAATGATAATTTTACAACATGCACTAATAAATAAATAAACAAACAATTCCGCAATAAATTATAATTATTAAATAGTGTGTGTATATATATATATATATATATATTAAATATTAATTAATATTGGATAAATAATAAGTAGTTAGCAAATAATTAATAACCATAATTAATAGCTAATAAATAATTAACAAATGAACTAATAAATATACATTATAAATAGTTAATGATTGAATAATAAATAATCAAGTATAATATGCAATTGTAAATAATAGATTAATAATACCACTTATGTTTATTTAAAAAAATATAAATTATATACATATAGAAAAATTAACTAATTCAATCCTTTACCTTTTTTGTTTTAGAAAATTAAGTTATTTTTTTATTTTCACCTAATTAAGTCCCTTAACTAATTTATTTTAGCTGAAAATTTTTCTTTTAACTGTTACTGTAAATTCTACCGTCAGTTAAAGGGAATTTTTGATACCCACCGCCATAATGAGGCCTATTCGATGAAGCCATTCCATTACTCACCGACAATTCTGTGTGCAAATACGGACAAGGAAACCTAGAACACTTGCCAATCCTCCAATAACGGCAGACTTTCAGTTGTTGATCGCAAGCCGAACCTAGTGAAAGTGTCTTGCTTTCGACTTCCATGATGACAGAGCAAGATAGAAAGAAAAAAATAACAATAGAAGGAAGATAGAACTGGAAGATTGTTGCAAACAGAGGAAATTCTATATGGATAAAAGGGATTTCTGAATTCTCAATGCTTATTATATGCATATACAGATGTATCCAAATCCTTCCCCGAGAAGGAGAAGGATTTTGCGTTGGTTTCCATATTCGGCTTTCAATTTTACTTAGTATTCAGCATATATAAATGAATCTTTTTCCTTCACTTCATGTGGTGAGCTTCTGTACTTTTCCTTCTGCACTTCATGCGAACACCTAAAAAAATTTTTAAAAAGAGGGAAAAAATTATAGAAGAATTTTCTTATAAATGTACATTAAAAAAAAAAAAAGTAGATGATAAGAAATAAGGAAATTATCCAATTTAGTACCTTATCTTTTTTGTTTCGAGGGTTATGACCATTTTCTTTATTTTTATTTAATGAAGTACCAAAAATATCCTTAACATTTGATAGTGAAATTTACAGTAACAGACAAAAGGATCTTAGTTAAAAAATTTTAGTAGGGACCTAACTAGATAAAAGTAAAGAAAATTGACCTAACTCTCAAAAAAAAGGTAAGGAACTAAATTGATTAATTTTTCATATATATATATATATATATAGTGTTAATTAACCATAACGACTAGTTACTATTGTAGTGTAAAAAATAATAACTTTGATAATAATAATTGAATTTAATAATGTTAACAAATAAATAGATAAATATTTGGTAAATAAATAATTGAATAAGTCTACAAAAATTGATTTCTATGACCAATAAATTTATATGAATTAATCTATGTCTATGCTATATATGTATAATTAATGATGTCGTGGATATATCAGTTCGGAGTATAACAATATTAATACCAACATATATGTTTTTATATCACACCAGAGGAAGTATCATACGATATCCCGTTTCACGCCAATTAAGTATAAACGTATTAAAGGAAAATTAGTTGATTCAATCTCTTATCTTTTATATTTTAAAAGTTTAGGTCCTTCTTCCTTTTTTTTTTTTAAATTGATTAACGGAACCCTAATAAAAGGGCCAAAACGACACAAAAATAATAGTTAAGGGACCTAATAAATTGAAAAAAAAAAGAATCAAAATCGTCAAAAATAAAAGTTAAATGATTAAATCGGCTTATTTTTTAAACATACTTGTAAAGTATATATAAGTTTCACTAATTAAAAATCTAATTGTTAGATTTTCTATTAAAGTTAAAAAAAAAGTAAATATATTAAATTTTAATCATACTGATATAATTTGTCATTTTATGTTACATTCTAAAGTTTGCTTAATTTAAAATTTATGACTATCAAATTAATGCTATATCTATTCATTTAACTTGTACCGTATGAAAAACTTTAAAAAAAAAATTGTTAATACAATGATTATACTAACTATTCTATTGGATCAATTAAAAACAAAATTAGAACGTCAAGGATACAAATTAATTAAATTTTGGAAATATTCCTTTATTAAATTATTAATTATTAATTTTTCGTTAAATAATAATTTTTTTCTTAAGATTTTATTCCAAAATTTCTCCTAAATTTGAGATATATTTGCGTTGAATTCTTTTATTAATTTTTTTCTTTTAATTTTTCATTAAATAATAAAATTTTCTAAAGAATCTATTTCCAATTCCATTCAAAGTTGGGACTAACTAACTGTTTTATTCCCAATTCCATGTTTTAAAATTATTTATTAACTAACTGTTTTTAACTTGAAATAGATTTCTTTACAAGAATTTGCATGTCAATTCCATCCCAAAAGTTGGAATGCATTTTTTATTAAAAATTTATTTTTATTAAATAATATATTTTTAAAAATTTATTCCGAATTTGTTTCAAATTTTAATTAAATTTAGGTTAGATTTACAACGAATACTTTTATTACTTTATTATTTTTAAAAATAAAATTTCAAGAATTCATCTTAAATCCATACGAAATCTTTCTAAATTTAGAGAGAGATTTTTTAATTGCTTTATTATTTAAAGAAAAATTACCCGATTTAAGTCCCTTAATAATCACATGGATGACACTACAATCCAAATAATTATATCCTTCACAAATCATAGTGTCATAACAAATGATATCACAATGCATCTAATGCCATATTGATATAAGGAAAATTCTTACATGCACTATGCATAGGGTGCATTGATTGGTTGTACCATCTAAAATGAAAATTATAGACTAAATTTTGTGTATAAATTTATTTGCAGATGGTATAAATATCTAGCATACCGGTACACATACACATACACTAAATATATGTAAAAATTTACCTTGATATAATACTTTCCATAATAATCCCAAAAGGAGACTGTAACGTCAAGATGATTCTCCCCTTACCATATGCTATATTTCTTCGCCAGATAACATAGATATAACAACAACCTTCTATAAACATATATAATTAATGCCTACCATAACAAATTCCAACAACTCACTCATGCCCAACAAACACCAACACCCCCCATCCATATGCCTCTCAACCTCAATTTAATAAACGGAAATAAAAATAAGAGGAATTGGAGTTTCGGTCTTGGTCGTACAATGAGAGATCGAGAGTTTCAGGTTAAGAAGGGGGGGGGGGAATACCTGATTGCTTCTTCAAAGGTAATATGCTTCGGTTGTGATAGCATAGAGAAGAGAGGTCTAAGACAAATGAAATATATGTGTGTTCAGTTCCCTTGAAAGAAAGAGAAGCTGTGAATATTAGGTGTTTTTTGTTTCCTTGAAATAATGAATTAGAGTGATCGAACGAGAGAATGGGGAAACGAAAGTGGAAAAAAAAAAGAATGAGTGATTGATGGGTTTTAGTTCCGTAGGAACAAGATGAGACCGAATACTTCTGGTGAGTTGCTTGTCGCTCGCGTTGTGCAAAGAAATTTTGATATCCTGATTAGTTATGGAACACGGATAAGATTGCAATGGGTTGGTTTAGATAGGTCTCATAAGCTTGAAATTTGAAGAGAGCGGCATTCAATCTCATCAAAGTTGAAGACTCTCAAAAACTCCCCTTACCTCGGCCAGCATTTGAGCACAGAAGAGTTTTGGCTGATTAAATTCAACTTTGTGCATGCTGATGACTAAAACCGAGTGTAACGGTGAAGATATGGTCGGACCTTCAATTGATAAAAAAATATTGATATGGGTGAACCAAACTCGGTTGATATCTTTGTAGAATTCTTCAGAAGTTTTCAAACACTTCAAGTCAATCACAATGAATAAGACAGCTCTGCAACTTTTAAAGCCTCATCCAAACCCACTTGCTATGTTTGGCGACCAGCTTTACTGCTTACCCCAAGCTGTCATGACTAAAAGTAATTCCCAAGGATAACTATGAACTAGATAAAGATTGGTGGCTAAAGAAATTGTCCTGGGATAATTGCGGGTTCCAGCTTGAAATCCAAGTCGGCCGAGACTTGTGCAAAGCCTGCCCCAGTTTTGCAAACTTTATAATATATATATATATATATATATATATATATATATATATATATATTATAATATATATAATATTAAAGTGGATGTTGTTTTAAAGTTAATAATTTAAATATTTAGATTGATAAACTTAAAAGAAATTAGCAACAAAATGAAATTAGAAGATATGCCCTATTATATATATATATATATATATATATATATATATATATATTATCTTTAAGAAATTCAAGGGAAATAAAACTTCAAATTTGTAGGAAAACAACCAAGTGGCAGCTAGAAAGGAGAATTTTGGTCAAGGAAAAGGAAAATAGGCCAGAAGAAAATAATTATAAACCAGGGTTCGAACTTTGGTCGCTAGGAATCACACTCCAAGTTTTATCCACTAGAAAACAATAACTCTTATATAAATATACCTAATCAATCTTCTTCACCTTCATCCTAAGCATATCACGTACCAATATAAATTCCAATCCCCAAAATAATTCTCCTATCTCAACCATGGAATTATTACAAGCTTACCAGGCAACTCACATATAAATAAACACAACACAAAATATACACATACAAATACACACAACCATTAAACACATAGAAAAATGTTTTATAACCATATACACATGCAAGATGCCATACTAATCTAATATTCTCCAAGTACCAAGGTTAAAGTTTTGACAGGGTCTTACATCCTCCCCTCCTTAAAAGAATTTCGTCCCGAAATTCAGGGTATCATACCTCTATAACAATTCTGGATACTTTCGTCTAATCCAATCCTCGGTCTCCTAGGTAGCATCTTGCATACCGTGATGATCCTACAAAACTTTTACCATAGGAATTTGCTTGCTTCGAAGCGTCTTAACACTTCTATCCAAAATCTTTACTAGCTTCTCGACATAACTCAGATCAAATTGTAGAATCAATATTTCTTCATTGATGTTTATTCAATTGCAATACATTGAACACATCATGTATTTCAGTTAAACCCTTCAGCAAATCTAAGCGATAAGCTACAGGTCCGATTCTCTCAATAATTAGGAATGGTCTTAAATACCTCAAATTCAATTTCCCTCCTTTCAGATGCTTCAGGATTCCTCGACTAGGAGTCAACTTTAAGAACTTTTGATCTTCTACTTGGAACTCCAATTCCTTTCTCTTGTTATCCGCATAACTCTTCTAACGACTCTAAACTACTTTCAATCTTTCTTTTATTACTCTAAACTTGTCCATCATTTCTTGGATATTTACCTCACTTGACTTGCTAATCTGACCATCTTCCGACCAACCCCAAAATAATGGTACTTGATACTTCCTTCCATAAAGAGTTTCATATGGTACCATACCTATCGATAACTAGTAACTGTTGTTATATGCTAGCTCCATGTAGGGTAGGCAATCAATCCACTTGTCTTCGAAGTCCAAAATACACGCCCTCAGCATGTCCTCCAAAATCTGAATAAGTCTCTCAAATTAACCATCAATCTGAGAATGTTCTGTAGCACTAAACTTTAATTTTAAACCCATAAACTCATAAAATTTATTCCAAAATCTCGAAGTAAATCTAGGATCTCGATTTAATACAATACTCAATAGTAATCTGTGTAGTCTTACAATTTCCTGTGTGTAGATTTGGGTCAACTTCTACATTGAGTCCCTATACGTTCACCGGTATAAAGTGTGTAGACTTAGTCAATCGATTTATGACCACCTAAAAAGTGTCTTTATGTGACTTACCCATTGGTAATCCTGTGATGAAGTCCATGGTTACTTCCTTCTATTTCCTTCAGGAATCAGTAAGGGTTGCAGCAATCCCACAGATTTCTTATGTTCTACCTTGACCTTTTGACAAGTTAAGCATGTCGTCACGAACTTCACCACATCATTTTTCATTCGAAACCACCAATACTCCTTTTTAAAATCCTGATATTATCTTTACCTCTCAATGATGAATAGCATACTTACTTCTATGTGCCTCCTCTAATATTCTCTTCTTTAACTCCTGATCCTGTGGTACACATATCTGATTGTGAAAATATAGTACTCTTTTCTCATCTGTTCAAAAGTCCTGTCCTCCATATTTGATCTCCTTATCCTTAAATGCTTGAAATTCAGTACCGTTCTTCTGTACTCTTTTTGCTTCAACGAAGGCACCAATCTCAAAAGCATCCTTTACTCACCAAATCAATAGAGGAGAGTTAGGAAAAGGCTAGGGTTTCTCTTAAGAACCCTAGATCTTGAAAGTCTGAGTGTCAAGAAAATGGAAGGACCAAGAGATCCAAGAAGAGAAATAGAGTTTACTTGAAAATTGCAAGAGGAAGAAAAAGAAAAGCTTGTCTATAAGTTTACCTTTCATGCCTAACTTGTCAGAAAGTTAAGGCAGAACACAAGAAGTCAACTAGATTATTACAGCCATTGCCAATACTGGAATGGAAATAGGAGGAGATGATAATAGACTTCGTCACTAGGTTGCCTATATCAAAGACCCAACTCTTCCCAAATAATGCATGAAACACTTAGGATTGATTAAATTAATTTCCTTTATGGTTCAAGAAAACTAATCTAGTAAAGTCCATAACTAAACCACGTTATTATTTTTTCTATGTATAAATATGTTGATATTATGCATGCAATGATGAGACCACTAATAAAATAAATTCCTCAATTAATATTAAACAAAATGCCTTCCATTAATATAGCAAGAACGAGAGTCCTTTTTAGAAACTAGGTTGTTGGGCTAACCTAAACCTACTTGACATCGAGTATGTTCAAGTTATAGAATTAAATTCCTGATTAATATGTTGAGTTTAACAAATTTCTTTATCCCGGTTGGGTTAACTCAAGCATAAAGAAGATTAGAAGCAAGATTGGGTTACTTTAAAGGCTTTAAGATTAAAAGATATTAGTTACCCAATGATCCGGTAGTTATATTTGATGTAATTACTATTGGATACTTACCATTGAACTTAAAAGTGATTTATTGGGCAAACTCAAGGTCATTCTTAAGAAATTTGGATATTGATCCACTAGGAAAGCTTCTAACGGGCTTTCCTAAATCAATAGTGGGAGTTATTGGTTTGAGTAAAATAGTAGAATAATTATATACTTAATTAAAAATCTAATTATTTACATTACATGTGCATATACATTTTACTAATTTCTCTATCTTTACATCTAGGTTATCTGCATCATGTCGACCAACCTAAACTTATATAGCATCTTAGAAACAAACAAACTTAATAAGTCAAAATTTTTGGACTGGTATAGAAACTTGAGAATTGTTTCCAGGTTGGAAAAGTTACTCTATGTGCTAAAGGCTCATATTCCGCCATCACCAGCTTAGGATGCTTATGCTAAGCTTGCTGTCCACAAGAAACAACTATTTCGTTCTAAAATGGCTGAGGGAACTTCTGTGGCCACTTATCAGCTAAAGATGTTAATGGGTAATGAATTGAATATTGATTTAATTCTACAATCGTTACCAAGTAGTTTTTCATAATTTGTAATAAACTACCAAATGAACAAGATTGAGTCTACTATACTCGAATTGATTAATCTTCTCAAGACTGTAGAATCCTTTATGAAGAAGGAAACTAATGTAGTCATACTAGTAGATTCTTCATCTTTTAAGAAGAAAGTTCTTAAGAAGAAGAAGAAGACTCCTACTAAGCCAAAAGATAGCGTGAAAAAAAGGACATAGCCACCAAAGGCCCACGACATCATTGTGGAAAGATGGGCCATTGAAGGCGCAACTGCAAAGCCTACCTGAAGACTATAAAGGAAAAAAATGAGAAGCTTGTAGGCACTTTGTACTTCTACTCCTGGTATGTATATGATTGAGATTAATATTACCTTTAAAAATGAGATATGAGTAATAGATACTGGATATGGATCTCATTTATACAATAATTTGTAGGGACTAAAGGGTAGTAGAAGGTTTGAAAGGGTGATGTTGACCTATGTACTGTAAATAGAGCAAATGTTGCTACACTTGTTGTGGAGACTTTTAAGGTACACTTATCTTCTGGATTAGTTTTAGAACTTACAAACTATTTTTATGTACATGTTTTACTTAAGAATATTATCCTAGCCGCTTGTTTGGATATGAATGGTTTTTATTTAATTTTCAAGGATAAAAGTTTTTCTTTTTCATTAAATAGTATCCAATAGAGATCTGCGACTTTGATAAATGGTTTGTATGTCTAGACATGAATGATTCAATTTTCAACATAAACAATAAGAAACAAGAAAAAGATAGCTCAATCTTATCTTACTTATAGCATTGTCGATTAAGCCATGTAAATACGAATCTTATGGTTCATGCGAATCTTGTTTACTTGGAAAAATGGCTAAAATTGCCTTTTGTGGAAAAGGAGAAAGGCCCAAAGAGTTATAAGAACTTATACATACTGATGTATATGGCTTAATATCTATACAAGCAAGAGGAGATTATTACTATTTCATAACCTTTATCGATGATTATTCACTGTATGGGTATTTATATTTAATGAAATACAAATCTAAGGCATTTGACAAGTTTAAAGACTTCAGGAATGAAGCAGAGAAACAACTTGGTAAGAATATTAAAACTCTAAGATCTGATCGAGGAAGTGAATATTTAAGCTAAGAGTTTCAAGATTATTTTAGAGATAATAGGATATTATCTCAATAGAATCCATCATATACACCTCAACATAACAGTGTATTCGAAAGAAGGAATCAGACCCTTCTAGACATGGTATGGACCATGATGACTTTTGCAGATTTACCAAAAACGTTTTGGGGGTATGCATTAGAGACTGCCGTTTACATTGTAAATAGATTTCTGTACAAATGGTTGATACTACCTCATTTGAGATATTCTTTGGTAAGAGACCAAAGTTATCTCAATTGAGAATATGGAGTTATCTACCTTTGTCAAAAGGCCAAAGTCAGACAAACTTGAGAGGAAGTCTAACAAATGTTTGCTTGTGAGATATCTGAAAGAATCTTTCAAATATTACTTCTATCTCCCTTTTGAAAATAAAATGTTTGTTTCGAAGCATGCCGTTTTCTTAGAAAAGGAGTACATGCTCAAAGGGGATAGTGAGAGTAAAATTGAACTTAGTGAAGTTCAAAAAGAACAAACAAACATGGATCAACCGTCTGATTCCATATCTATTGAGAGAATAGATGAATATTCGTCTACACAAGAACCTCGTAGGTCGAGTAAGATATGTGTGGCAACTGAGAAATATAGATTTCTCATAATAAGTGACCATAATGACGAATTGTTCATAGATGAAGATGAGTCTACTACTTACAAGGACGTTCTGAATAGTTCTGAATCTGATAAATAGCTCGAGGCCATGATGTCAGAGATGGATACCATATATGACAACCAAGTATGGACTTTGGTTAATTTACCCAAAAGAATTAAACCTATTGGGTGCAAATAAATTTTCAAAAAAAAAAAAAAATTAACATGGATGGTAAAGTAGTTGCCTATAAAGCAGACTAATCGCTAAAGGTTATCATGAACAACATGGTATTGATTATGATGAAACCTTCTCGCCAGTTGGTATGTTGAAATCTATAAGAATACTCTTAGCAATTGCCACACATTATGACTATGAGGTCTGGCAAATAGATATGAAAATAGCTTTTCTAAATGGAAACCTGATTGAAGAAGTGTATATGACATAACTTGAGGATTGAAGAAGTGCAAGTTGCAAATGTTCATTTATGAACTTAAGCAAACTTTTTGGAGTTGGAACATCTGTTTTGATGAAACAATTAAAGAATTTAGTTTAATATAAAACATAGATGAATCTTATTATACAAGAAGGTTAGTGGGAGTATAGTCGTTTTCTTTTTGCTTTATCTAGATAACATATTACTAATAGAAAATGATGTACTTGTCCTTAAATCAATAAAGGTTTGGTTATTTAAGAAATTCTCTATGAAAGACCTTGGAGAAGTAGTCTATATTCTTGGAATAAGATCTATAGAGATAGATAAAAAAAGTTGCTAGGTCTTTTGTAGTTTACATACATAGATAAAGTGTTAAAGAGGTTTAACATGGATCAATCTAAAAAGGATTCTTACTTATGAAATATGGGGTAGGCTTTTCGAAATCAATGTGGCCTAAGACACAAGATGAAAGGGATCACATGAGTAGAATATCATATGCATATACAATTGATTCTATCATGTATGCTATGATATGTACTAGGCCTGATGTATCTTATGCCCTAAGTTTTACCAGAAGATACTAGTTTGACCTTAGAAAGGGGCATTAGACTGCTGTAAAGAATATCCTTAACTATTTACGAAGAACTAAGGATATATTTATTGTATATGAAAAAGGTGATTTGAAAGTAAACGGGTATACCGATGCTAGTTTTTAATCTAATAATGATGATTTTAAATCACAATCTGGCTACATATTCACGTTGTGTGGAAAGGCAGTGAGTTGAAAAAGTTCCAAATAAGATACTATTGTCGACTCAATAACTGAAGTTGAGTGCATAGCCACTTTTAAATCAGCTAAGGAAGCAGTTTGGATCAGAAAATTTGTCACATAACTTTAATTAGTTCCTAACATTATTAATCTGATATCTCTGTATTGTGATAGTAATGGAGCCATTGCACAAGCAAAGGAGCCACGGTTTCACCAGCGATCCAAGCATGTACATAGGTGTTTTCATTTGATTAGGAAGATCATTGATAGACGTGATGTAAAGATAGAGAAAGTTTTCATGAATGAGAACATAGCTGACCTACTCACTAAAGTACTATCCCAAAAGAAACAAGATAGGCATGTTGAGTCATTTAGTATTCGATACATAAATGATTGACTCTAGTGCGAGTGAGAGTTTGTTAATATTATACCTTAGAGGCAATCACATGTATTTTATATATTGCACATTTATTCAATAATACAAGGCATTTTTTATCTTTCTATTTATTTTATTTATATTTTCGTGTGAATATAATTGTTAGATAAAGTCTCAAGAGCAACACTATGTTAAGAAAATTATGATAGAGATTGTGATGTGAGGTTCCTACTACATTGGATAGTGTTTATACTTAAATTAACCCGAGTCATAGTATTAATGAGATATGACATCATTAATGTGTTAAGACTTGCATGAGTTGTACTTCCTGATTTGATCAGGTGGTGGTTCTCGTATCTGTGAGTATTGTGATACTCAAAGTTAACACATAGATGCTTGTTACTTGAACAAGTACATTGGATGACCTAACTATGATTATATGGATAATTATTTAGTGCCAGTGATAGAATCTCATTATAACAAATGTGCAATTATTCTTAAACTTGAGATTTCCAAGGTACTTTATTTGCTAAGCATTGTATTTTGATTCCAATCTCTGAAGTCCCAACAAGACCACCTATGGGATGGATATTGGGTACAACGTGAAGTAAACGGAAGTAGTTGAGAGGATCAATAAATGATTCACCACTCCCAATAGTAAGAGCAAATATCTCAAGGCCACTTATAAGAATCATTACTCAAGTAGTCCTTAGCCAAGGCAATTGTGTGTTGGAAATAGTTCTAATAGATACACGTGATGAGTAATGAATTTTGAGAATAAATACTAAAATATTCGGATAAGAATTAATTAATATTTTGGAACATAATAACAAGTTGTAAGTTCTAGAATCAATCCAGAAGGTAAGTATAGATGATAAGTCCCCACAACAAATGCAACAACCTTTGTTCTATTTATAATATGTAGGTCCACATTACCTTTCTCAAGCTTCCAACTGCTCTTTAGTCCCTATAATTTATTGTACAAATAAGATCTACAACCGGTATCCAATACCCATATCTCATTATTAAAGGTAATATTGATCTCAAATATGAACATACTAGGAGTAGAAGTAGAAGTGTTTACAAGTTTCTCCTTCTTTTCCTTGATGGTCTCCAGGTCACTTTTGCAATTACGCCTCCAATAGCCCATCATGCCACAATGGTGATATGGTCCATTGGTAGCTGTCTCATTCTTCTTAATTCCGCCTCTTAACTTGGTTGTATTCTTTTTCTTTGAAACATTTTCCTTTTAGAAGTTGAAGAATACACAAATATTACTATACTATTTCCCTCAAGGACTATGGGAAAATTAAATACGCAATGGAGGATAAAAAATTAAATTTTTTTCCGAGCTAAGGTCTAGGAATACTTACTTCTAAGGCATTTTACTTGAATAACTGAAGTTGAATTTGTGTTTGATAGTACTTGAACTGGAATGTCTACTTATTCCGTGGGAACACCAGTTAACTGTAAGCTCCTTCGCATCAAATACTTACCACGTCTGCTAACTCTTGACCTTATAGAGTATTCTCTAACCTTTATGGACCTCCATTGGTGAAATTAGAACTAGGGTGAAGAAGATTGGAAGAAAAACGGAAGAACTAAATGTTAAAGGAAAAATGAAGGAAACGGCAAGGAAAAAAAATGGTGGCTTTGTTTTTTGTTTCTTAAGGAAAACTAAAAGCCTCTTTTGTTTCTTGTGTGACTTTTAGTCAACTACCAATAGGCATACATGATGCCTTCTTAATAAACAACTTCCTTTTCTTTTTCAAAAACAAACAGCCGATGTTCCTTTTCCTTCTTTTATTCCCTATTCCTTTTTAGCACATGGCAGCTGCCATCAAACCCTAATGGGCCATGTTCTCTTAATTAGTCAAACACTAATTAAATATATCTCTTATTAATTAATTAATCAAGTTGGGCCCAATATAAAATTACCCAAGATAATTAATTAAGTTAGTGCTTTTATTAATCAATCAATCCACTTGGGCTCAATATTAAATTATCTAAGATAATTAATTAAATTGGCCTAATTAAATATTCTAGCACGAATAAATACTTAATTAGACTATTTGCATAATTCTTCTAATAATAAATTCATCCAATAAGCTCATATAGTAAATTAAATTTACTAAGGTTATTTGAACTACTTTGGGGACCAAAAAACATAGTATTCTTGGGTACTAAAATAATCAAAATACCCATACTAACAAATAGCGGTATTTTAATCATTTTAAATATTCCATTTATCACTATATGAAAAATATTGACCCCGAGAATAATATTGCAAGCACAGTATCTTTGAGGTACAGGTGTATTGACTAAAATACCCCTTTACATAACACCCATCATTGAGATAGGAAAAATACACTAACACCTTTCTCAATGATATCTACGATCTTTTGATATCTAGTCTGATAATCCATGACTTCCAGTATGTATCCACTTATTACAAGGAGTTACCCAAAAGTGTACATACTTAGTTACGTTTTCCAAGACTCTAGATTACTAGATTATCCCAGACAATCATAAGGGAGTGATTTCTTTATGTAATGAAGTATAGAAGATGTATTGTATAAGTCCGTCTTAATTAACTAGAGTCATACATCCAATGTATAAGGTTATTGGCCTTGCAATAAGACCTCACCCAATATATATCAAAATGTACAAGTTCAGCTTCACCAGACCACCAACTTATACTCAAGTCTTAGGGTACTCGTCCATGTAGTAGCTGTGATAAACCCATCTTTATTTATTTTAGTATTTTTATAAAGATTCTTATCACGTGGTCTAATTTTATGTATTCTAAAAACGCTTACACTATTGGTGTGAGTGAACTATTCACTGGTTAAAGGTAAATCATTCTCTATTTAGAAACCATAGTGTAATGATCTAAATCTCGATGAAGTGCCCAACTCTATCAATAGATCAAGAACAATTTTTCGTTTATGTGTTAGTAACCCATAATCTACACTTTACTGTGGAAGCATGACCTAATCGCGTAGATTACTTACTAGCATATGTCGACCTTTAATATGCAATATATGTAAACAAACAATCATTAATGAATGAAACTTTTATTAATTTCCAAAATACATAAATACATAGGTCATTTTGGGCATACATTCCAACATTTTCTTCCTTATAGTACTTTCTGCAATCTTGTGAATATTGATCAATTTAGGTAAAGCGGATTCAATCTTGTTCATCTAGTAGTTCATCAAAAATTGCAAAAAACTAACTAGAAAAAATTGAAGAATTAAGTCTATACTTAATTCATGATCCATTATAAACCCAAGTGATCCAAGCTTCTCAATCAACCCTAACATTTTGAGTCCATGAGTTGCTATTGAAGCACTTTCTGCCATCTTACAATGAAATAACTATTTAGAGATCTCATATCTCTCCGTTCAGGCTTGTTCATCAAACAACTTCCTAAGATGGAAGATAATAGTATAAGCATCCATATGCTCATGTTGTTTTTGTAGTTCAAAGTTCATTGATGATAGCATAAAAAAAATACCGTATCATTGTCCTCTTTATGCTTCTTATGGACATCATACTCATTAGCAGGAGCATCAATAGTTGGAGCTAGTGGAATATAAGCATCTAGTATGTAGAGTAACTTTTCAGATTTGAGAATGATTCCTAAATTCCTATTCCCATCTAAGAAATTAGATTTGTTTAGCTTGTTTGTTTCAAAAATGCTACATAAGTTCAAGTTTGTTGTCATGATACAAAAGACCTAAATGAAAGATAATAGATATTAGACTATATATATGCATATGAGATGCATTTAATTAGGTCTTTAATTAAATGTGTATTTATTCTACTATTTTACTTAAATCAATAACCTCCACTGTTGACTTGGGAAAGCCGTTGGAAGCTTTTTTAGTGGACTAATATCCACATTTCTTAAGAATGACTTTGGGTGTACCCAACAAACCAATTTTAAGTTCAACAGCAGGTATCCAATACCAATTGCATCAAATACAGCTATTGAATCATTGGGTGATTAATATCTTTTAATCTTAAAGCGTTTAGTACTAACCTAACTTGCCTCTAATATTCTTTATGCTTGGGTGTGCCTAACTGGGATAAAGATATTAGTTAAATTCAACTCATTAATCCAGAATCAAGTTCCATAGTTTTAATACGCTCAATGTCGAGTAAGCTTAGGTGTATCCAATAACCTATCTCGAAAAAGAACTCTCATTCTTACTATATTAATGAAAGGCATGAGACTTAATATTGTTTGAGGGAATTTATTTTGAATTAGTGGTCTTATCGTTTGGCATGCATAATATCAACACACGGACAAAATTATAATAGACTCAATTACATGGCTTGGTTATAGACTTTACTAGATTAATTTCCTTGAGCCAAGTAGAAAATTATTTTTGATCAAATCTATGTGTTCACGTATGTTTGAGAAGTAAGCCTTACCATTCTCTCACTTTGTCCTTGGCTGCCATCTCCAAAATCTTGAAAATAATTTTCTAACCCTATCTAACTTATGTAATCTAATAAATTCATAATAAAAGAACCTCAAGTCACATTCGAGGAGAGTTAGATGAAAAGAAAAAATACACAAGAATAATAGAGAAGGCAGGACACATATGCCCTATTTAAAACAAAGCTGTAAATATGTATAATACACAATTAAGTTGGTCTAAGTCCATAACCAAGTAAAAAACATGCTTAAAACTTATTAAACAAAATAAATACACAATACATAAATTCCAAAACCATTATCTTGAAAAAATAAAATAGTTAGTCCCAAAATCAAATTTTGGAAATCTTTTGGGGGTCCAAAAATTAAAATTTGGAAAATCTTTGGGTCCTTTTTGAAAAAGAAAACATTCTGTGGGTTTAAAGAAAATCAATAATTTTTTTATACACCCGCCGGTTGCGGCTTGGCCCCAAGCCAGTCACCAGCTTTCATAAAGCCCTCGTCGGCTTAGGGTAAATTTTTTTTTCTCTCGTGATTTTTTTCTTTTTCTCATTGTTTTTTCTTTCAACATTCAAGTTGCAATTCGATCAATTCTATTTTTAAAAAAAAGAGTTTTAATCCATTAAAGCCACCAAAACAAATTAATTGTATTAATATGTTATTTTTTTATCATTATCAATATCAATTCTATAAACAGAACATAGACACCGTGCTTTAGGGATTTTATACAAAATAAACAATTTGTTCATGGGACACAAATTGTAGTTGGAGAACTTTTCTTCGTTAAAAAAAAAATAAAAAAAGGCCAAAGACTTTGTAAATCTTTACTGAAACTAATTTCAGTAATAAAAATATTCGTGAAATAATTTCACAGACCCAAACATATGTGTCAATTTCAAAATAATAATAAAACTCATAAAATACATATGAGATAGCTCTAATACCATTGTTGGATTTTGATCATGCAATATCAATTAATGTGCAATGGAAATTAAAACGAAATTCATGCAACAGGATAACTCGTATAAAATTAAATGGGTCAAAAGAGAGAAGAAAATTTTCGGTACTTGAAAATCGCAACTTTTAAAAATTTTCTTCCTATGAAATTCTTTTAGAATTTATCCTAGTCATGAACCACTAAATTTTAAGCACAAGAATTTCTCTAATATTAATGTACCTAAGGAACGTACTCAAGCCTGGTGCAAAGAAACTGATGCTAGTAGGTTTTTAATTTGCAACTGTTGGGTTTAATATTCAGAGAAGAATGAAAATGGATTATATACGTCTTCAAATTTCCAAAACCAAAGATGGCTCTACTTTTTGTCATCAGGTTTTTTGGCTTTTAATACAAAACCACAGAATGCCATTTTTCCTAACTTATTTCCTAAACCTTTTAGGCAAATAAATTCCTTGTAATTATATGGGCTTTGGGTTTCCAAATTGCAATAAGGCCTACAAGCTTTATTGATTGAAATTTGGCCCTTAAAATTATCATTACTTTATAATTCTCCCGCTTAAGTATTTCTTCTCAAAACTTAACTCCATAATATTATCACATAGTATTTTGAGTATTAATTCCTATATGGTATGTGATCTAATAAGTTTTCTAGTTTTTTAGTTGCAAAACATGAACTAATTATAATCACTATAGAATTAGTAATCGTTGATAATTAGAATTAACTATTTAAATCTAATTAGAATTAATTTATTAATTCTCCAATTAATAAATTCATATTTAGTAAATCATAACGGTATCTAGCAATGCATCATGACCATCCAAAAGTTTAGAAAGTGAAGTGGTTTGATAGGAACCTTTCAATAGCAAAATAACAGTGTAATACGCTCCTTTTATCATACTATATCTCATTCGGCATAGAGTATAGAATTAGTGCTAAATTCCTTTAGAATATAATTAATTTTAGCTCAAATTTATTAGTACTTGTTCGAGAATCCATTACTTAACATGGGTATTATTTGGAAGTATTTTCAATACATAGTTGTCTTGGCCAATGACTTCTTGAATAATGATTTGGTACAAGTAGCCGTGAGACATACGCCACTACTATTAGGAATGATAAATTCTTTATTGATCCTCTTAATTATTTTTATTTACTTTATATTGTACCCAATATTCATCCCATAGGAGGTCCCAATGAGACTCCAAAGATTATAATCAAATTGCAACGCTTAGCAAACCAAGTACCTTGAAAATCTCAAGTCTAATGATACTTACATATTTGCTATAATGAGATTCTATCATTGGCACTACATAATTATTCATATGATTATCTCATAACTAGATTATCCAATGTGCTTGTTCATGTAACAAGCATCCACATGTTAACTTTAAGTATCATAATTCCCATGGAGGTGAGAACTACCACTTAATCCAATCAAGAAGTCAAACACATGATAGTCTTGGTACTTTAATGATGTCTCGTCTTATAAATACTATGGCTAGGGATGGTTTAAGAACAAGTACTAAATAGTATAGTAGGTGTTGGAGTTGTGCTCTTGAGCTAATAATTTGTACAATGTATTTTGCACATTTATTAATAAAAGGCAATATTTATCTTTCAGTTTAATTAATCATTCCACATATATGTGCATCGAACTGTTAGATAAAGTCCTAAGCACATAGTATAGTGTTAAGGAAATTATGATAGAGATTATAATATGAGATTCCTACTATATTATGTAGTACTTGTGCTTAAGCTATCCCTAGTCATAGTATTAATGAGATATGATATCATTAATGCGCTAAGACTAACACGTGTTATACTTGTTGATTTGATCAAGCGGTAGTTCTTACATCCGTGAGTATTGTGATACTCAAAGTTAACACCTGAATACTTGTTACTTGAACAAGTACATTGGATAACCTAACTTTGAAATAATCATACAGATAACTATAGTGCCAGTGATAGAATCTCATTATAACAAATGTGCAAGTATCCTTAAATTTGAGATCTCCAAGGTATTTTGTTTACCAAGTGTTGTACTTTGATTCTAATAGTTGGAACTCATTTAGGGCTGTCTATAAGATGGCTATTGGGTACAACATAAAGTAAATGAAAGTAATTGAGAGGGTCAATAGAATTCATCATTCCTAATAGTAGGGGCGTATATCTTACGGCCATTTGTATAGAATCATTACTTGAAAAGTCCTTACCTAAGGTGACCATGCATCAGAAAAAGCTCTAAATTGATACACATATTGAGTAATAGATTCTGGATCAAGTACTAAAAAATTCAGACTAGAATTAATTATATTCTAGTAGGAGTTTATTGCATTGATGTTTTGCTATTGAAAGATTTATGTCAAGCCACTTGACTTTCTGGACTTTTGGGCGGCCATGATACATTGCTAGATGCCGCTCATGATCTGTTAAATACAGATTTATAATTAGAGAATTAATAAATTAATCCTCATTAGAATTAATAAGCTAATTCTAATTATAAAAGGATTATTAATTCTATAAGTGATAGAATTAATTCATATTAGATACTAATTGACTAAAAAACCTAATAGATCACACATAATAGAGGAATTGGTACTTAATATATTATATGATAGTATTATTAGGTAAATTTGTGAGAAGAAATAATATTTATGGACTAATGATAAAGTTTTATAATTAGTCGGGTAAAATTATAATTATTTAAAAGGTGCATAGGTGAATTATAAATTTATTATAATTTATAGGGCCTAATTACAATTATATAAAATCTAAGTCCATAATAATTAAAAGGCTTTGTTATTGCCTAAAAGGTTTTGGAAACGTACAGGCTTGGACAAAAGGCTTTTACTATTTTCTAATGGGTTTAGGAAATTTGAAAAAGGTTTCTAGGTTTCACAAAGTCGGTGCATCATGTATGTGTATTTATACGATACACTAGACTTTAGGAATGAAGTTTTTCGGTCCCTCTAATTATTCTTCACAAATCAATACTGCCACCAAAGAATATAAACCTATTAGCATGGGTATTCATGGTGCCAAGCTTGAGTACCATCCCTTGTGTGGATCAATATTAGAGAAATTCATCTCTTTTGAATTTAGTAGCTCACGACTTGGACAAATTTTACAGAAAGGGTTCGGCATGCGAAGAAAAATTTTAAAAGCTATATTTTTTAGATAACGAATTTTTCTTCACTCTCCTAACCTATTTAATTACATACGAATGATCATATTGTGTGGATTTTGTTTTATTTTTCCGTTGCATGTAAATTGATTTGCATAATCAAAATCCAATAGTGGTATAAGAGCCATCATGTATGTATTTTACTAGTTTATTATTATTGTTTGAAATTATTTCAAAAATAAATTTGGCATTATGAATTTTTTCATAAATTTTCTGAATTTTGAAATTGTTTCAAAATTAATCTTGGATTAGTGAAATTGTTTCACGTTTATTCTGAAGTTTGAAAATTTTGTTTTTAGTAGAATAAATTTTGGTGTACAAAAATTGTTGGATAAAGTATTAATTTGGAAACAATTATTTTCTAAATATTGTAACCAAAATTGTTATGGAAATTGTTTCTCGATTTGTCTGAAAAATCTGAAGTCTAAAGGAAATTGTTTCCTGAAGGAAAACAACTCTACCGAATTCTAATTAGAAATTATTTCCAATTTGATTGTTTCAATTGGAAATTGAAATAGCAGAAATTTTGTTTCTGAACAACATTAAAAAACGGGAAATTGCATAAAGTTGTTTTTGGAAAGAAAAATTAAAAAAAGGAAAACCGTCGAAATAATTCAATGCTCAAGCCTGCGTAGGACCTGAGGATGCCTGTGCCGGGCTTGTGCTCAATCCCAGATAGAATTGAGGTAGCCCGTACTGGGCTTCTCAGTTTTATTAAATTTATTTATTTCTTTCTTTCCTTTTAACCCACAAGTTTTTCCTTCTTCATAAGGGACCTAATTGTTTTCTTAAACTCTGATTTTAAGACTAACTATGTTATTTTTCCAAAATAATGATTTTGAAAATTTATATTTCATATATATTTATTTTGCTTAATATGTTTTAAGCATGATTTTGACATGTTGGCTTGGTTATGGTCTTAGACCAATTAATTTTGATTAGTTAATTTTGTGTCATGCATTTTTACTACTTTGTTTTGAATAAATAAGGCCTGTGAGCCCTGTCTTTCTCTATAATTTTCTTATAATTTCTCTTCTCATCTAATTCTTCTCGAATGTAGCTCGGGGTTTCTTTATTAGGAATTTATGTAATTAGATTATATAGGTTTAGATAGGAATAGAAATTATTTTATGAGCTTACGGAGATGACGATTAAGACGAAGCAAGAAGATGGTAACTGATACACAAATTTTGGGTGTACAAAAATCATCAAATTTAAATTCATCCCTTAGTCAAGTTTCAATTAAAACATTAATCCCAAAATACACATACGAGCAAGTATACTCATCGCAAGCATAGTATAGAAAATTAATGAGTATCGATCTTGAAAGGAAAAAATACATATTAATTATTTTTCATTCATTGTTTAACTGACCTAATAAAGTGAGAAAATAATAAAAATAATAAAATATATATATATACAACTCAAGGATGTAAGAATATGCAGTTTAGACAATTATCCTAGAAATCATGACAATGAATCCTTTAGCAATTATCTCAAGTAATCATCATCTTGACATCATGAAGGAATATAAAGTAAAATTCAATAATTTCTCAAGTCATGAATTCACTTAAATAAAGTCCACTTCTTTCCCAATCAATAGAATTACTATCTTTTGATTAAATTAGTAGATTTTTCAATCAAACCAACATAACTAAAAAATGCATTAAACTCAATTCCTCATAAATATGAAATTAGCTAATGACCCTTTATTCGAGAAGAAATAAACTAATCTTTGATCACTTTAGTCATTTAATCTTAACTTTGTTTTTCAAGGCTATTAAAATTTGACAAATATGAAGTTAATGCAATAAACTCCTGGCTTCGTTTCCCAAGCTAATTAGAAGAACTCGCATCAATAACCCATGATAACAAGTAGTCAAATACCAAAGATGATAGAAAATTGATCAAATAACTAAATTAACACAAAATCATGAATCCCAAAATAATGTCAAATTATAAATAAAATATTAGATACATCATTATTTAAGAACAAGAAAACAAAGGTAAAAGAAAGCACTCATAGACAAGCTTCATTCTTTTTCTTTGAAGACTCTTTTAAACAACTCTCCTTGAATGGTGAATTTCTCATTCTTTGAGTGATTGGAATTTTTGCTCTTGGATTCCCCCCTCAATCTCTTGTGTTTTTTCTTGGTTTTATAGGCTTCTTGGATGCTAAATTCGTTGATTGAGGAGTCTTGGCCGAGTAGGAATTAGAAAATACCAAAATCATTAAAAAATTAATAAATTCGTGCACAGAATTTTCGTGCTCCAGAGCGGACCTAGCATCAGGTCCCTTCAACTCACCTGGTGCTAGGTGTGTTCTATTTCTCCCATGATTTTTGCCCTGTTTTCACTGGCCGGCTAGAATGGACTTGGCGCCTGGTCCACTTGCAAGACTTGGCACCAGGTGTGTGCTGGAAAATTCTCTTTTTTGTTCGAAATTAACTTAAATCTACACAAATTTGTCAAAAATACTTTCTACAAACAAAATATCAAACAAGAAGGAATATGCCTAGTTATTACAACAAAAGTATCTCAATTTATCCTCAAATAATTAGGAAAATAGTGATGATTTTAGCACCTATTAGTAAGACTTTCTTCTCAAAACATGCATGAACACATAAGTTTGACAAAAATTAATTTTCTACTAGCTCAAGAAAATTAATCTAGAAAAGTCCATAACTAAGACATGTAATTAAGTCTATTACAATATTGTCAATGTGTTAATATTTATGCATGCCAAATGATGAAACCACTAATAAATAACTAAATCTCTTAAACTATATTAAATTTAAAGCCTTCCATTAATATAGTAAGAACGAGAGTTCTTTTTCGAGATTTGGGCACACCCAAGCTTAACTCGACATTAAGCATGTCCAAACTATAGAATTTGATACCAGATTAATGGGTTAGGTTTAACTAATATCCTTATCTCGATTGGGTCCACTTAAGCATAGAGAATATTAGAAGATAAGTTGGGGTAGCACTAAATGCTTTAAGATTAAAAGATTTAATCAACTAATTATCTGGTAGTTACATTTGATGTAATTGGTATTGGATACATACCATTGAATTTAACAGTGGTTTGTTAGGCACACCTAATGTCATTCTTAAGAAATTTATACATCGATCCACTAGGAAATCTTCCAATAGAATTTTCCGAATTAATAGTGGGGGCTATTAATTTAAGTAAAATAGTGAAACAAATACATGTTTAATTAAATATCTAATTAAATGCATTCATGTGCATATACATAATCTAATGTCTCTTATCTTTCATTTAGGTCATTTGTATCATGACAACAAATTTGAACTTACGTAGCATATTGGAAACAAACAAGCTTACCGAAACCAGTTTCTTGGACTGATATAGAAACTTGAGAATCGTTTTTAATTCGGAAAAGTTACTCTACGTTTTAGATGCTCCTATTCTGCCACCTTTAGTCATAGACACTCATGTTGATGAGCACAAAATTCACAAGAAGCACAAGGAGGACAGTGCCACAGCATCTTGTATCATGCTAATGTCAATGAACTCTGAGCTGCAAAATTAGTATGAGCATATGGATGCTTATTCTACCATTTTCCATCTAAGGGAGTTGTTTGACCAACAAGAAAGAACGGAGGGATATAAGATCTCTAAATAGTTATTACATTCTAATTAACATGGTAGAGATTGTTGGATTGTATGCCCTCTTAGACTAGGTTTTTGATGTAAAATCGAATATTTTAATGAAAGAATTTATTTTCAGAAATTATTTGTGAATTTACCTTTTGTTTGTGCACGATTTTCGTTTGGAACAGACCCATTGTGTTTAAATAAGTGATCCATGTGAATGGTGGTCTTTCACAGTAAGATATGGATCACGGGTTATTTAACACATAAACATTTGTTCTTAAACTATTGATGAGACTGGGAACCTCATCATGTTTAGGTTATTATGTTATGAATTCCAAATGGGGAATGGCTTACCTTTAGCCAGTGGGTAGTCCACTCACTTCATGACATATGCGTATTTCGAATACGTAGAACAGGACCTGTAGTAGTGGTTTCTCAAAATACTATATGGTAGAAACCTAGACTACTACCGCTACAACGTGGACTAGTACTCTACGACTTGAGTATGAGTTGGTGGTCTAGCGAAGTTGGAAGCATATACTTTGATTTGCTGTAGTTGAAGTTCTATCGTAGGGCCAATATACTTGCATGTTAGGTATGTGTGACTAGTTAGTTAAGACAGACTTATACAAGATAGTTTCTGCACTATATCGCCCCTTGTGGTTGTCCGAATGGTCTAAATTATCCAGGGCCCTGGGAAACATGACTTGGATGTTTGCTTTAGGGTAGCTCCCTTAGAAAGCGGAAACACTCCAGGAAGTCGTGGACCATTGGACTAGAAGCCTAAGGATGGTAGATGTCATTTAGGGGGGTGTTAGTACACTTCTTCCTCTCTAAATGTACGACGATGTGTAGAGGGGTATTTTAGTCATTTCACCTGTAGGTCGGAGACTTTGCGAATGCAGCATTGTCCTTGGGGTCAATATTTCCTTATGGTGATATTAGAAAATATTTAAAATGCAAAATATCGCTATTTATATAGCAGGGGTATTTTGGTCATTTTAGCAGCCAAGGCGATGTGTCTTTTTGGTCCTCGGAATAGCCCGTAAGTCCTAACTAATTTTGGGTTGAGGAATTGGTCTCAGTTGAAGATGATTTTATTTTGTTTTATTTTATTTTATTCAGGAAGTCTAATTTATTATTGGACTGGAATAAAATAAATAAATAAATAAAAATAGGAGTTGAGAGAAAATTATTTATCTAGTTTATTTGGTTAATTAATTATTCAGGGCCTAGGTCCAGTATGAATAATTAAGAAATTAACCTGGGTTTAAACTAGAGAAAATAATTAATGTTTAATTATTTATTGGGTTATTTATATAGGCCCAAGAAATAAATAATTAAAGATTAATTATTTTGGTTCATTTGGGCTCATTAATTATTTATTGAGTTATTTATATAAGCTCAGGAAATAAATAATTAATGTTTATTATTTTGGGCCTTTTGGGTCCAAGAAAAATAATAAATATTTATCTGGCCCAATAGCTTGGACCTTATGGTTTTTTCCAGATATGGTTAAGAGGAGTTTAGGGTTAGGCCAAACTGATTCTCAGGATAACATCCGGGTGTTTTGAAATCCCGGGGATAAGTTTATCAGATAATGAGAGACCTAATTTTGGCTAACTAATAAACAACTCTCTGGAAAAAGAAAAACCTCAGTTTTCCCTACCAAAACAGAGACTCACGTCGTCTCTCTCTCTGCTCTCTCTCACGTTTCTTCTTCTTGGTTTCTCCTTGGACTTTGCTAACCAATAGCAGGTAAACCAAGGAGAATTGAGACCCTTCCTCTTCACCATAGTGTTCACCGACTAGAGGTTAGGCAGAGGAATATCCCGAGTGCTGGAAAGCTTGGCATTGATGCAAACAAGGCGAAGTAGAAGGCTAGCGGGTGTTCAACCGGGAGCTTCTTCAAGTGGGCAAAGCGAGGCGATTCCAGTCGTTCAATCCACTCCTACTCAACCTAGAAGGGTTAAGGAGTGCAAATGTATGATCCTCACGCTTCCGCATGGCCTCTATGGCTCGTGTTTAATTTTTCTCTCTGTTTTTTTTTCCGTCCATGGCTCCCCTGTTTCTGCGTTCCCTTAGAGGGTGCTTCAATTGCAACACATGGGCTAAAAATGTTGGGCTTAATTAAGGAGCTTAGATCACTTGGTTTTGTGATGGATCATGAATTAACTGTTAACTTAATTCTATAATTTTTTCCAAGTGGTTTTTCATAATTTGTGATTAACTACCAGATGAAGAAGATTTAGACCACATTACCTGAGTTGATCAATCTTCTCAAGAATGCTGAATCCTCTATGAAGAAGGAAAATAATGTAGCAATATTGATGAATTATTCTACTCTTAAGAAGAAGAAGAAGAAGAATCCAACTAAGCTAAAAGGTAGTGTAAAGAAAAATGAGACAACAACCAAAGGCCTATGTCATCATTGTGGCAAGATAGGGCATTTGAAGGCACAACTGCAAGAGTTATTTGGAGTCACTTATGGAAAAGAAGGAGAATGAGAAGTTTGCAAACACTTCTACTTCTACTCCTGATATATTTATAATTGACATCAATACTCTTTTAATAATGAGATATGGGTATTAGATACTGGATGTGGATCTCATTTGTGTAATAATTTGTAGGGACTAAAGAGCAGTAGGCAACTTGAGAAAGGTGATGTGGACCTACGTTCTATATATAGAGTAAAGGTTGTTGCACTTGCTGTGGGGACTTATCATCTACATTTACCTTCTAGATTGATTCTACAACTATAAAACTGTTATTAACCACCAGTTTTACTTAAAAAGTATTATCTCATCTTGTTTGGATTTACTTGGATTTCATTTAATTTTTAAGGATAGAAGTTGTTCTTTTTCATTAAATGATATCCATTATGGTATTGCAACTTTGATGAATGGTTTATATATTCTAGATATAAAAAATCAAGTTCTTAATATAAATAATAAGAAACTAAGAAAGGATAACACGAACCCATCTTACTTATGGCATTGTCATTTAGGCCATGTAAACGAGAATCACATCTTTAAGTTACACAATGTGGTGACTTATACTCATTTGATTTTGAATAATATGAAACTTATGAATTTTGTTTACTAGGAAAAATGACTAAAACCTTTTTTTTTTTTCTAAGAAAATGGAAAGAGCTAAGTAATTATTGGAACAAATACATACTGATGTATGTGGACCAATAACATTACAAGCAAGATGGGGATATCAATACTTCGTCACATTCATTGATGATTATTCACAATTTGGGTATTTATGTTTAATAAAATACAAATTTGAAGCCTTTGACAAGTTCAAAGGATTTAGAAATGAAGTGGAGAAATAACTTGGTAGAAGTATTACAACTCTAAGATCTGATCGAGGAGGTGAATACTTAAGTCAAGAGTTTCAAGGTTTTCTTAGAGATAATGGGATATTATCTCAATGGACTCTACCACATACACCTCAACATAATGATGTATCTAAGAAGGAGTTGAACTTTATTAGATATGGTTAGATCTATGATGGCTTTTGCAGATCTGCCAAAATCATTTTGGGATATGCACTAGAAACTGTTGTTTATATTTTAAACAAAGTACCATGCAAAATGGTTGATTCTACCCCATTTGAGCTATTCTTTGGTAAAAGACCAAAGCTAACTCACTTGAGAATTTGAGGATGTCCTACTTATATGAAGAGCACAAAGTCTGACAAATTAGAGAAAAAGTCTGACAAATATTTGTTTGTGGGATATTCAAAAGAATTTTATAGATATTACTTCTATCTCTTATTAGAAAATAAAGTGTTTATTTTGAGGAATGCACTATTTCTTGAGAGGGAATTCATGCTTAAAAGAGATGTGGGAGTAAAATTGAATTTAGTGAAATTCAAGAAGAACAAACAAACAATAATCAACATGCTGATTCCGAATCTATTAATGAGATAGATGAATCTTTCTATACATAAGAATCTCATAGATCAAGTAGGATACATGTGGCACTTAAGAGATACGGATTTCTTATTAGTGACCACAATGACATGTTGCATGTAGAAGAAGATGAGCCTACCACCTACAAAGAAATTCTGAAGAGTTCAAAATTTGACAAATGGCAAGAAGCTATGAAGTCAGAAATGAATTTCATATATGACAACCAAGTATAGACTTTGGTTGATCTACCTGAAGGGATAAAATCCATAGGATGTAAATGGGTTTGCGAGAAGAAAATCGACATGGATGATATAGTAATTACCTGTAAGGCGTGATTAGTTGCAAAAGGTTATCGTTAACAACAAGGTATTGATTATGACGAGATTTTTTTACCAGTAGCAATGCCGAAATCTATAAGGATACTCCTAACACTTGTCGCTTGATAGGGGCTAAAATCACTATTATTTTCTTAGTTATTTGAGGTTATTTTGAGATACATTTGTTAAAATAACTAGGCATATTCCTTCTTATTTGATATTTTGATTGTAAAAAGTATTTTTAGCAAATTTGTGCAGATTTGAGTTGATTTCGAGCAAAAATATGAAAATTTCAGAACAGAGCTGGCGCCAGGCCCAACCAAGGGACTGAGCATCGAGTCCATTCTGGTCAAATAGAAAAAATGGAGCAAAATTGAGGACAAAAATAGATTGGACCCAGCGCTAGGTCCACTCTGCATAGAGGCGGCTGTGCGCGAATTTGGTATTTTCTAAAGGATTTTAGTATTTTCTAAATTTTGCTCGAACTAGACTTCTCAAGTAATGAATTTTGGTATCAAGTAGGCTTATAAATACAAGAAAAATACAAGAGAAATGTGTGATTTGAAGGGTCTAAGCTAGCTACTTAATCACCATTCAAAAGAGCATTGTTCAAATGAGGTTTTCAAGAGAAGAAGAATGACTTATCTATGAGTTTTATCTTTTATAATTTTTTTACTTTTCTTTAACAATGAATGATATGCTTAATATTTTGATTATAGTTGGATATTATTTTAGAAATTATGACTTTGAGTTATTTGGAATTTTTGATCAATCTATTATTATTTTTGGTATTTGATTACTTGTTATCATTGGTTATTGATGTGAGTTCTTCCAATTGATTTGAGACAACGATGTTAAGAGTTTCATTACATTGATTTCATATTTGTTAAATCTTAATGGACTTAGGCAATGAAGTTAAGATTATAGGACTGAGTAATCGAAGATTAGTTGATTTTACCTTGAGCAAAGAGTTATTAGCTAATTTTATACTTATAAGGAATTGAGCTTAATGCCTGTTTTGGTTATGTTAGCTTCATTGGCAAATCTGTTAATATTAATCAAAAGATAGTAATTCCATGGATTAGGAAAAGAGGTGGAATTTATCTAAGTAGATTCATGATTTGAAAAATGATTAAATTTTACTTTATATTCCTTTATGAGGCCAAGATGACAATTGATTATGATGAATGCTAATTGATTCAATTTTGTGTTTTCAAGATAATTGTCTAGTTACATGAAATTGCATCCTTGAGTTATATCTATTTTTATCTTTATTTATTTTTCTTTATATTCTTTTCTTATTTTATTGGTTAAACAATAAAGATTTGAGTAAAGTAAGGTGAGAGCCTAAGTTCTCGTGGATTTGATACTTGATATTCCCTATACTATATGATAGGTATACTTGTCCGTATGTGTTGTTTTAGTGGTTGGCATTTTAATTAAAACTTGATTGATTGTGTAATTTGTTGGTAATATTTTTTACACTAAAAAACATGCATTACTTCTCATTATGATTATGAGGTTTGACAAATGGATGTGAAAACAACTTTCCTTAATAGAAATCTGACTGAGGAAGTGTACATGCTACAATCTAAGAGTTTCACATCCAAAGATCACACTAAAGTGTATAAGTTACAAAGGTCCATTTATCGATTAAGTAGGATTCTAGGAGTTGGAACATCTATTTTGATGAAACAATCAAAGAGTTTGGTTTCATACAAAATATAGACGAACCTTGTGTATACAAGAAGATTAGTGGGAGTGCAATCGTTTTGCTATTGCTATATGTAGATGACATATTGCTAATAGGCAATGATGTCTCTCTTCTACAATCAGCCAAAACTTGGTTATTTAAGAAGTTCTCCATGAAAGACCTTGGAGAAGCAACCTATATTCTAGGAATAAAGATCTATAGAGATAGATCAAAGAGGCCGTTTAGTCTTTTACAATCTACATATATATAGACAGAATGCTAAAGAGATTTAGCATGGGTCAATCTAAGAGGGGATTCTTACCCATGACCGAAGGAATAAACCTATATTCTAAGACATAAGATGAAAGGGATCATATAAGTAAGATACCGTATGCATGAACAATTGGATCTCTCATGTATGCTATGATATGTACTAAGCCCATTGTATCTTGTGTTGTTAGTTTGATGAGCAGATACCAATCCGACCCTAGAGAAGATCATTGGATAGTTGTCAAGAATATCTTTAAGTTCTTAAGAAGAACTATGAATGTATTCTTGATATATTAAGATAGTAACTTACAAGTCAAAAGGTATACTAATATAAGTTTCCAATCCGATAAGGATGATTTTAAATCCCAATCTAGCTACATGTTTGCTTTTAGCTGGGGAGCAGTTAGTTGGAAATATTCCAAACAAGACATAACTGCTAACTTAACCAGTGAAGCTAAGTACATAGTATTTTCTAAAGTAGCTAAGGAGGCAGTTTAAATCAAGAAGTTCATTATAGAGTTAGGAGTGGTACTTAGCATTGTTGATCTAATACCCTTATATTATAGTAACAATGGAACTATTGCACAAGCAAAGGAACTACGATCTTATCAACAATCCAAGCATGTACTTAGGCGCTATTATATAATTACAGAAATTATTAATAAGAGAGATGTAAAGAGAGAGAGAGAGAGTTCCTACTGATCAAAACATAGCTGATTTGCTGTCTAAGGCATTACCCTAAAAGAAACATGATAATTAGTCATTCGTTATTAGACACATGAATGATTAAGTCTAGTACAAGTGGGAGATTGTTAGAGTTGAGCTCTAGAACCAATCATTTGTACAATGTATTTTTCATATGTATTAATAAAAGACTTTCTTTAGTTTTCAGTTTTATTAATCATTCTACGTATATGTACATAAAACTATTAGATAAAGTTCCAAGCACATAGTATAGTGTTAAAGAAATTATGATAGAGATCATAATACAAGATTCCTACTATATTATGTAGTACTTGTGCTTAAACCATCTTTAGTCATAGTATTAATAAGATATGACATCATTAATGCGTTAAAACTAGCACGTGTTTCACTTCTTTATTTGATCATGTGGTGGTTCTTACATCCGTGAGTATTGTGATACTCAAAATTAATACGTGGATACTTGTTACTTGAACAAGTACATTGGATGACCTAACTATGAGATTATCATATGGATAACTATTCAGTATTAGTGATTTGATTTGGCCATGTATATATTTATGCATATTACTAATTGTTTTATATAAATATTTGTTTCCTATTTGTACATCATACTAACTATAATTGTATATAAATTTTCTTTCCTTTTTCTATTTTGTCTATATAGTGTTTTGATTCTTCATCCTTTGATATTGCAATAAATAAATTATTTTGAGTTATAGTGTATTGTTTCATTATGTTTGTTGAATTTCTATCGAGGAGATCTTGTTGTATATATTTTGCTTTGAGGATTTGAGTGTTGTTATAATGGTAGTAATTGTTTTAAGGATTTAGTTGATTTTGTATTTTTGGTAGGGAAATTATTGTTGTTCTTGTGGAATCTTTCTTTTAGCCTTGTGATTGTAGTATTGTTAATTGTTATTGTAATACACTTGGTGGAAGTTAAGATTGTTTTTATGGTTAATGTGTTGAGAAGTTGGTGAAATTGTATAGTTGAGGTTATGTTTTGTGAGATGTTGTTATGTAGTTGGAGACTTTGTTGAAGTTTGGGTAGCCTTTAATATAGTTGTACATTTAGAGGTTCTTTCTTTTAGCCTTGTGATAGTTTTATTTTTTTGGTTGTTGTTATACTATATATATATATATATATATATATATATATATATATATATATATATATTATGGAGGTTGAATATTTGATTGTAGTTGTGAAACCCCACCTAAAGCCAACCCTAGAGTAAGAGGGTTAAGATGCATATCATATTATTTTGCATAAATATATATATTTTATGTGCTTTAGAATTATGATTTATAGTTAAAAGGCTTAGCTATGCTTATTGAGTAGGAAAGGTAAAATGGTAATTTTGCTTGAGGTCAAAATAGGAAGATAGCTTAAGGATTAAATAAGAAGAATATTTGTGTGAGAAAATGAGAACAAGACTTAGTGTTGTTAAGTGGTTAGAGCTTTGCAAATTAATCTCTAAGGTCGTGAGTTCAAATCCCATCACTTAAGTTTTATTCATGATTATCTTAGTTAAGTTTGGAGTTTTTGTTTTCTTACATTCCTTAAAGATAGGAATGTTGTCCTAGGAGAAACATGAAGAGAATGTCTTAATCCTATCATCATGTACTAAAAAGAATTCTAGAGGAATTCTTGTCTTTTTATTACCTCTAGCTTGTCGTAACATCTTCACAAATTAAATTTGTTCAAAATTCATCTTTTAATACTAGAAAATTCTGTGAGGATTTCTTAGCTTTGAATTTCAAAAATTGATCTTGAAAGATGGAGGGTTGACCGAAAATAGGAGAGGAGTTAGGAAGGGTTCCCAAGGGAAATCAATCACCATGGTTGAACCTACTCATCTTCATAGTGTTCATGTTCTTGATGAAGGAAACCTGGAAATTTTTTAGATTTTTGAGCAGTCAAGCTTCCGAAAAACTCAGCCAAGTTCCTTTCTCATTTGCTATCAGAAAAATGACCAATTCATATAGCTTGAAAACTGAAATTTCAGTGCACATTCGAATTGCACAAAACTGCTCAAAACCAGAAAAAATTCTGGGCAGTTTCGCTGCACAGCAACCAGAAAATGGAGCTGTTTTTCCTGTCTTCAATCCAACAAAACTCCTATGCTTTTTCTCTAGAAATAAGGTTGAAAACTAGCCTTAAAAGACCTCATACACCCCTCAAAGTTCTCTACAAACCGAGCTGAAGAATTGTAGAAATACTGCATAGAAAATTCAACAAACCATTCGAACTTTAGAACACCTTGAAACCAGAAAAATTTCAGTTTTGTTTCTCAAAGCCTTGGCCAAAAAACCACCCTAAAACCTCTGTAAAATGAACCTTGTACAGCCATGAGCTGAACACTATTAACCTCTCCACTTACCTTGAACACTTAGACTCCATAACCATACCTCAAATATCTCCTAAGATCACTCCATTCAAACTGCATTTAAACTTAAAAAATTTCCAGAACTTTGCTCCATGAAAACACCCTTGTATTAAGCTACACAACCAAAAATTCCTCTGCCATTAAGCTCTGAATTTTGGCCAGCCTTAAAGCCTTATCAGTCTTCACCCATTTCAGCAAAACAAACCAGTCTAGCCGGCTCCATTGAAGCACAAAGAAACCTCCATTAATCAAACACTATTAACATATCTAATACCTCAAACCACTCCTCAATTCCTTCCATTTGAATTTCAAAACAAATTAGATTATTCCCTACCTCTCTAAGCTGAAAACCGAAACTCCTAAACTCAAACTCCCTAAACCATTTAGCCAACACTCTCCTAGATTTCGTGCGAACTCTCTCAATTTTCACCAAGAACACCAAGAACACATACTGCATTTCTTCAAGTCACAACCCACCCTAATCACCTCCAATCCCTCTCAAATACTCCAGATTACTACTACATACTCCCTAGTGTTCATTTCTAGTATTTATAACACAAAATCTCGCAAACAAGAAATTGCATTCGGATAAAAAATCAGTTTTTTTCTTGAAGGTCTCAAGAACATTATCAAGATAACTAAGAACAACTCCTTTGTTCATATTTTTCCATTTAACCTTCAATGCACCATACTAATGTTCTCTCTCTCTCTCTCTCTCAGCCGAAATGGTTGATCTACAACCATGGCTGTTTTTTTTTTTTTTTGTTCTCTTAGACAATTCAAGACTCTCAATCGCATGGACCTTCTTAAGTCTTCATTGAAGTAATCATCAATAAAGTATTTCTCCTTAATCCTCCTTTTTAATTCTACATTCATGTCTCCTAGATGTTGATAGGAAGAATAGAATATGAATAGGGGATTGAGTGTATGCATGTGAATGAAGGGATTGGGATTAGGACATGAGAATAGTTGTACATGATTAAGCTATATGGATTTTCTTGAGAATCAATGTATGCTCATCATGTCTTAGGAGAATTATGGATGTTTAAAGCATGTTAGATGTTATGACACCTATGGTGAATAGGATTTTTATGTTCTTATTTCCATTAAAGCCATGATTGATGATTATGCCTAGTAAGGATTTGGCCATGTGATAGTATGTGTTGATTTAAGCCTATGTTCATGAATGGACTAGTTTATTGTTTGATGTTGGGGAATGTGTTCATGAATCTTGTTTAGCAATAGGAAAATTATAATTATTTTCTTGTTAATCCTAGGTTATTTTTAGTAACAAATTTTATTACCTTAATTAAAATTATTACTATATTTTTTCTCTAAAGATTTTGAAATTCCTTGGAAGTTTTGGAATTTGAATATTAAATGAAATATTGATATTTTATTAGTTAAATAAATAATATCTTTTATTGAAAATAATATATATGTATGTGTGTGTGTGTGTGTGTAATAATAAAAAAGATCTTTTATATAAATAATAATAATAATAAATAAAATATTAATGACCTTGTAGACCATAGTTCAAACTTTTACCTATATTATTTATATTAAAGTTTATTTGTTATCTATTAATAAAAAATTTAATATGATTCATTTATTATTAATTACTAATTATTTATTATCTATTAGATATTAATTAATTATTTATAATAATACTATTTAAAAAGTATCATTTATTAATATTATTTAGGACTTAGTATTATTCAATATTAAAACACTAGTTTATTTATTAATAATAATACTCAAGATTTATTATTTGAAACTATAACTTTTAGCACTTATTTTACAATCCCTAGTTTTTTTAACTTATCAGGCTATATTTATTTTATAAAATTCTTAATCATCTAGCCTTAAAGCTTAGGACATTAAGGTTATGATTGTAATTAGTTGAACTGGAGATTATTTATGTAAGGCAAGTATAGCTCGAGTATAACCTTATGCCTTGTGTTTACCCTAGGCGGGGTTAGGTCATCCTTGGAGGATTTTTGAGTTCAAGCAAGCAAAGGATCAGGTAAGCTCCTGGATAGAGATATTTGAAGACTAAAATTACTGTGGCAAGCCAAGTGCGATGTGTATGGACGTTCATTTTGTAAAGGCAATTAATGACTGTTTTTTCTTTTTATTTCAGTCAAACAAATCATTTGAAAAATTAAACAAGCCGTTTTACACAAAATGCTAAACTCTTTCTAAAACCTAACTTTGATAAGAATTTTAGAAACCCTTAATTGCTATTTCCAAGTAAATTAATGTATGATCAATTTTCTCTCGAGTGGGACAAGCAACATTGAGTACTCAATAAGAGTAGACTACTAGGACTAGTCTTTGAAGGGTTATGGTAAATCTCTCAGTAGGTGGCCACCTCTGAGGGGTGAGTCCTTCCCGGATAGGATGCCAGTCCGGTAGGTCTTGCCGGTCCGAGTTAACAAGTTTCAGTCATGTAGACTGTGTGTTTCTAGAGTGGACAACTGGTAAGTTTGGGTGTAGAGATGGAGGAGTATCTCACCCGGTAGGCCGTACACCTACCTTTTGTCAGCATGCTCAACGTGTGGCATTCTTACCGTTATATAATCATAGGGCCCAATGTGTGGTAACTCATGGCTACCTCTTCGAGTGGTTGTATTTATTATGCTCATGTATGGTTTGAAAAGTAAAACACCACTCTTTATTTTAACATTTATTTAATGCTGCCACCACTTTCTTTTATGAAATTTTTACAACTTGCATACATAAACTGTTTTTCCTGAAACACTTAAAGCACACAGGGCTTACTGAGATTTTTATCTCACCCCCTTTTATGCCATATTTTTAGGACAGTCCTGCTGTGGAGGTTATTAGCTAGATTGTTACCTATAATTCTGAAGACTCTTTATTACTTCCCTTATTTGATGTTTCGAGAGATTGTTGTAAATAATTTATTTTGTATTTGTTTATGTATTTTGGGATGTAATAAGTTCAATTTTAAAGTATTTATTTTATTTTATTTTATGTGACTTAATTATAAAGACTTCTTGTCCTATGAACGAGGTGACATCCCCGGCCCTGTTGGGCCTAGGTAGTGGGGTGTTACAAGTGGTATCAGAGACTAGGTTTAGGTAAATATTGACAGTGTATGCTTTGTTTTATTAAGTTCAAATCTTTTGACTAACCTGTCTTGTTTATGCTGTAGGATGGTTAGAATGATTAGAACTACAAGGAAATGGTAGCAATAGCATCCACCCATCCCTATCCACCTAGAAGACCTACCAGTGCCTCAGCTTGTACCGTAGCTTGCACCTCAACCAATGATACCCCTGGATGATAACAATGACAATGAGGTCCAGATTATTGAGCCACCCCCAATACCCATGATAGACTTGGTTACTGACAATGAAGACGAGGAAATTGATATGGAATATGTGCCCCTCCTTCCTAGTCCCATAGTTGACTTGGCAGTTGATAGTAATGACCCTAGGGAGATAGATTATGAATCTTCACCTAGACCTTCCTTCATACCCCTACCCAACCAGGTTGAAACTGGGGAGAGTTCTAATGATGAGACTTTGCTTCATCATGAAGGACAAGATCAAGGAGGGGGAGGTGTGACCATGTAAGGACAAGGGCCGACGACAAAGACGGACGTAACTCGACCAAAAAGGAGGCCACCAAAGGACGGCCGGCGTCGGCTCCAAGCAGCCAAACCGGCGCCGGCTCCAATCTGCCCCAACAGCCGCCTCAAATCACAACAAGACCGGCCTGAAGACAGAACACAGCCGGTGCCGGCTGTGATGTCCAAATCGACGCTGGTTCCACCCTGGGTAGCCGATGACTACTCCGCGTTTTTAATATTTTCTCCGATTTTCTTCAATTTTAATTGCTTGTAAAGACTTATTATGACCCTAAACTGTAATAGAACCTTAGGGATTACTTAGTTAGAGTTAGGGTCATATAAATAACACTTTTAGTGATTTGAAAACACAATATACTTCACTGTAATTCAAATTTGAGAAGAGAATCTTCAGAGGCCCTAGCCTCCTTGTTCATCTTGTTCAAGACCAAGCTAAAAGGTTAGTCCTCCTTTTGTAAGAGTCTATAAATTTTTTAGATAATCCAATGTTGTTTCTTTGAATGGGTCTTAGTTTCTTTGTTCTTCTAAGGTTTGTTTGAAATCCAATATTTGGGTGCCTATTTTCTCTCTTCTATTTGTTCTTGTTTGCCTTTGTTGCTTCAAGGATATTGGGGTGAGATTATAGTATAACTATTTACTCATCTTCAGGGTCTTTGAGGCTTTATTCTTCAAGGGTTTGAAAGAGTGTAGGTTGTTAGGTTACTTTCTCCTTTTGTCACAAGAAAAATCTCTGTTTTGGGTCCCATTGTTTGAGCTGAATAGTTAGCCAACTAAAACACCCATAACACCAAAAAAAGCCACCAAGAATTCGTATCAAAGAGTTTGGTATCAGAGTAAGGAAAAACTTGATTCCTATCAAAGCTTGAAAGTAAGAAAAAGAGACCTACAAAGTGAAGAAAAAGAAAATAGAGAAAAATCCCGTCACTCAAAAAATTGCTCCAAAAAGGTCTTAAAATTTTGTTATATCTTGATTTTTCTGTTGGAAAATTGCTGCTTGATGTTGTTATATTCCTTGGGAACAAATTTATCTTGTGATTGTGGTAAAATTTGGCTTCAATATGGGTGAAAATACTGATTGTTCTTAAGTGACGAGAATTGCATCCAAGGTGTTTGATAAGTGTTCTATGAGATTATTTTTGGTTATAGTTGGGATTTTTTTTATTCTTAGTTTTCATTCCTTGGGATATTGGGACTTAGTCTATTGTTGAATTCCATGTTCATTGAACTCAATTTTTCTATTGCATCTTTGTGATCATCTTGTTCTTCGTCATCCTAGTTTTAATTGTTTTTGTTTCTTTGTTCTTGATAATTCTTGTTTGTTTCTTGCTTAGGAGTGTTTCTCTTGTGTCTAGTGCTTGTTCTTGTGTTGATTAAGCCCACTTTTCTTGAAATTCTTGACTTAAAACTTGTTTGCTTGAGGTGCCTAACAAGTGTTTGTTGAAATTCCCCTAAGACCTCCTAATTGAAAATTTCTTTTGATTTATGTAATTCACTAAGTTGGACTAAAATTTTAGCTATTGGGGAGAATTAGGATTGAATAAGAAGGCTTGAGTGTTGACAAAAGAGGCAAGAGGGAGAGCCTAATATTAAAAGAGCTTAAGAAAGCAAACACGAGCGTGGAGTGATCAACCTTGAGAGCTAACATGAAAGGAAGTGAAGTGAGAATCTATTTTGCTTTCTAATCTCTTTGTTTTGCAGGTATAAGTAAATATTCCATCACCATGGCCTATGAACAAAAGATCTCTAGGCCTAATCCAAGTGGACCTAGTAGGCCTTAAGAAGAACCCATTGATACTAGGGGTTTGCGTGAGGACTTGCAAGCTATGATGAGGACTATGCAAAGTGAATTCCAAAACATGACAAGGGAGTTGATAAATCATCTTGGGTAATCTTCTACCATTGCACAAAGGAGAGGCCAAGAGCGATTTGAAGTGCCAAGTCCAAAGATGAGGGATGGTGATGCCCATACTTCTTCGTTACATGCCCAACAAGGGGAAAAATTGGATGAACACTATATTGGGGGTTTCTAACAAGCTCTTATGAAAGGGGGGAGACATGGCTTGAGAGGAGGATGAGGAAAGGGCTAAGGAAGGAATGGAGGGATCAATATAAGGGGGCTAGAAAGAGAATTTGAGGGAGTTGATGAGTGGTATGAGGGGGAACAAGTTGAGGCCTTTGAGGAATATCATAGAGGATGGGGTAATAGAGGAGGAAGGAGAGAAGAAAATGATGTGGAGAGGGAGTTGAGCAATATTAAATTGAAAGTGCCCACATTCTATGGTAAGAGTAACCCCGAAGCATATTTTGAGTAGGAGAGCAAAATGAAGATATTTCTAGAAAGCCATAACTATAGTAAGAGGTCAAAAGTGAGGTTGGCTATTTTGGGATTTTCGAAGTATGCCTTGGTATGGTAGGAGCAAGTTAGTGCTTAAAGGAGACAAATGAGAGTGGAAACCGTGGTTAGTTAGAATTTGTTGAAAGATATGATGAGGGTAAGGTTTATACCACACCATTACTACAACGATCTTTACCAAAGGCTTCAATCACTCAAGCAAGGGAACTAGAGTGTGGAAGATTACTATAAGGAGATGGAAGTTATGTTGATGAGAGCTCAAATCCATGAAGATCCTAGAGCAACAAGAACAAGGTTTTTGGGAGGATTAAATAGGGAGATTGCCAATTTGGTGGAATTGCACCCCTATGATTGATTGGAGGATATGGTACATGCCGCTATGAAGATTGAGAGGCAATTAAAAAGGATGGCATTTACTAGACTATCACTTCTAAACCCCAATACAACTAGTAAGGTGCCAATTAAGAAGGATGAAGCCCCTAAACCATTTCAATGGGACTTCAACAAACTTAGAAAAGCTTGGAAACTTAGAGAAGATTGGAAGTCTAGGGAGGATTGGAAATCTAGGGAAGGATGGAACAAGGATAAGGGGAAAGCTATGAAGAGACCATAAAGGAATAGAGGTATTAAGTGTTTTAAGTGTCTTGGATATGGACATACTTCCCATGAGTGTCCAAGCAAGTGAACAATGTATACTAATCCCTATGGTAAGGTCTCTACCGACGAAGAAGAAGAGGGAGAAAGATACCAAGGAGACCAAGAGGGAAATGGAGATGAGAAGAGTGATGGGGGGAAGTTGTTGGTCAAGAATACTCATTGGTGGGAGTCACAAGAAGGTCATTGAGTTTACAAGCTATTGAGGATCAAGACCACCAAGAAAGAGAGAACATTTTCTACACTAGGTGTCTAATCAACAAGACTCCTTGTAGTGTTATTGTAGATAATGGGAGTTGCACTAACGTGATTAGTGCAAACTTAGTTGAAGAGTTGGATATGAGTTGGATTAAACACCTCAAGCCCTACAAATTACAATGATTGAACGATAGTGGGGAAATGAGAGTAAACAAGCAAGTGTTGGTGTCTTTTGAAATGGGGAAGTACGAGGATAAAGTGCTATATGATGTGGTACCCATGCAAGCGGGTCACTTTCTCCTAGGGAGGCCTTGGCAATATGATAGGCATGTTAAGCATGATGGGAGGAAGAATACTTATTCTCTACTCAAGGATGGAACTAAGTTTACCCTGACCCCCATAGCCCCTGGTGAGGTGAACAAATATCAAAGAATCATGAAGGAGCAAGAAAAGAAGAAGAGAGCGCAGAATGTTAAGCCAAAACAAGAAATTGAGAGGAGAGAAAAAGAGAGGCAAGAAAAAGAGTTTGGTATGAGTGAGTAAGGACAAGAGAGGGGAGATAAAAGAAGAGTGAATTTCTGTGCAAAAGAAGGTGAGGTCATGGAGGCTATAGAAGCTAAGGAATCGGTTATTCTTTCTTTATGCAAAGGTTCTTATGTTTCTACTGATGATTTTTTATTGTCTCTGCCTAATGAGATTGCAGCTGTTCCTCAAGAACTTGAAGTTGTTTTTCCAAAAGAGGTGATCAATCGAACACTCATCCAATTCTTACAAATCATATTCAAGAAGAACTTGACCAATTGGGAGGAATGCTGGCCACATCTTAAGTTTGTTTACAAAAGGGCTTTTCACTCTACCACTTCTCATTCTCCTTTTGAAATTGTGTATGGTTTTATTCCCCTAACTCCTTTTAAATTGATTCCCTTGCTTATACGTGAACGAATGATACTTGATGGAGCTAAGAAGGCGGCAATAGTGAAAGCATTCCATGTAGATGATGGCGATGATTCGGAGACGAATCCTTTTCAATGAGGGGGATATGATGAGACTCCGCTTCATTATGAAGGACAAGATCAAGAAGGGGGAGGCGTGACCATGTAAGGACAAGGGCCGGCGACAAAGAAGTGCGTAACTCGACCAAAAAGGAGGCCACCAGAGGACGGCCGGCGCTGATTCCAAGCAGCCAAACCGGCACCGGCTCCAATATGCCCCAACAGCCACCTCAAATCACAACAAGACCAGCCTGAAGACAGAACACAGCCGGTACTGGCTGTGATGTCCAAACCGGCATCGGTTCCACCCTAGGCAGGCGATGACTGCTCTGCGTTTTTAATGTTTTCTCCGATTTTCTTCAATTTTAATTGCTTGTAAAGACTTATTGTAACCCTAAACTGTAATAGAACCTTAGGGATTACTTAGCTAGGGTTAGGGTAGTATAAATAGCACCTTTAGTGATTTGAAAACACAACACACTTCATTTTAATTTAAATTTGAGAAGAGAATCTTGAGAGGCCCTAACCTCCTTGTTCATCTTGTTCAAGACCAAGCTAAAGGGTCAGTCCTCCTTTTGTAAGAGTTTATAAATCTTTTGGATAATCTAATGTTGTTTCTTTGAATGGGTCTTAGTTGCTTTATTCTTCTAAGGTTTGTTTGAAATCCAATATTTGGATGCCTATTTTCTCTATTCTATTTGTTCTTGTTTGCCTTTGTTGCTTCAAGGATATTGGGGTGAGATTATAGTAGAACTATCTACTCATCTTGAGGGTCTTTGAGGCTTTGTTCTTCAAGGGTTTGAAAGAGTGTAGGTTGTTAGGTTACTTTCTTCTTTTGTCACAAGAAAAATCTCTGTTTTGGGTCCCATTGTTTGAGCTGAACAGTTAGCCAACTAAAACATCCATAACACCAAGAAAAGCCACAAAGAATTCGTATCATCTAGGAGAGCCGGGAAGGAGCCAATGGATGGGTTTGCGAATAGGGTTAGGATAGACTTCACTAGGAATACTGGGGGATGGTTGTATGATGCTAACTTTGCAGACTTTGATGAGGACTAGGTGGCTAAGTGCTGCTATGATTATGATGTTTTATTTACTGCTTTCCGTAAACTCCTATGCTAAGGATTTTATTCATGTTTACTACTTTATTTTCGGATTTATGTAAATAAGAGTACCTAGGGTACTCTAAAGTTTGAGAAAAATTTTCATGCAATTCTTTATACAAAAATTTGCGTATGATTTTCTTTTGCTTAAATCTGAATGTGAATGCATGCTCAATTGAAATGTTTTAAACTTAAATGCATAAACTCATTATCTAGGCATGGTTTAGAATGGCACCCAAGCGTCGTGTAGCCACATCCAGCTGAAGGGTTCTAGAGACAGAGCCTGCGACACTGAAGTTTGGGACAACTTAAATGCCGTCACCCAACCGGGGGGATGAGAACGAGTCGAATTTGGAAATGGGATTAGAAGAACCTGTCAGAGTGACGATGGGGCAAGCATTCAGCAAAAAATGACCGAGATCTTTCAAACTCTAATTGAACAGAGGAATCCAAAAAGGGAGGACGAAGCGTTGGAGCGGTTTCTGAAATTTCAACCGCCCATCTTCTTGAGAGATGCCAAGTAGGATCAGAAAGCTGAGCAGTGGATAGAATAGATGGAAGACATCTTCGCTACGCTTCATTACACTGAGAAGTGAATGGTGAAGTTTGCTGCATTCCGATTGAAGGGCCCAGCTCGGGCATGGTGGCAATAAGTCCAAGATGACTGGGAGATGATTGACCAAGACTGGACATGGGCCAATTTCGTGGAAGCCTTCAGAGCTGAATATATCCCTCAGTGGATAGTAGAGAAGCGGGAAGATGAGTTCCAGAATCTAAAGTAGGGAGGTATGATGGTAGCTCAATATGCGACACATTTTACTCAATTGTCAAAATAATGCAAGAGGTTGGTGGACATTGAATAGAACAGAACAAGATAGTTTGTCAAGAGGCTAATGCGGGAATTAAGAAGGGCATTAGCACATTCTCTACCAATGACCTACTTGGGGGCCGTGGACGCAGCCACCCAGACTGAGAATGAAGATTGCAACCTTTCCTGCCACCAAGACAACCGTCGAGACCTTTTTAGAGACAGCAGCCCAACAAGCGCCCTACCATCCAACAGTGGCAGAACCGGGGAAAGCAAACTCGGACAGCACCAGTTGGTCCTACGTAGAATCTTCCATTATGCCAGCACTGTAAAAAATGGGCCACATGAAGAAAAATTATTGGTCCAGAGGAGGTGAGTGGAAATACTACCACTGTGGAGACCCAAACCATCTGCGAAATGCCTGCCCTAAACTTTTCCGAGTCGAACAAGGAAACCCGGCTCAGATCCCGGGGGCTAATCGAGCCAATGCCATGGGAGCTTCCGGGAGTAGAATGTAGAAGCTGCAGGTAAAAGCGAAAGTTTTCGCTCTCAACCAGGAGGAGGTTGGAGCTGATGTAGTAGTGGTGGAAGGTACGTTTACTATCCAAGGTCGTTCCATTAATGCATTGATAGACCCTGGATCTACCCATTCCTATTTAAACAAGAATTGTGCATATCATTTGGGTTAGGATAGAGTAGAACTACCTTTTACTTTATTGGTAAGTACGCCTTTGAGGAAAATGGTGCAAGCAGATCAGTATGTGCGGAATTGTAAAATTGAAGTGGGGAGAAAAAGCTTGGAGGGAGATTTGATAGTCTTGGCTATTGATGCTTATGATTTGATATTGGGAATAGATTGGCTAGCAAAGCATAGGGTTAGGTAGACTGTAGGAATAAATCGGTTCAGTTTAGTAGACCGGGATGCGATGTGTTGGAGTTCAATGACAAGAGAGTAAAAGAATTGAAGTTTTTGATAGCTGGGGGAAAAGCCTGGAAATTGTTGAAGTAAGGATGTCAAGGATATTTGGCTTATGTGATAAACAAGCTGAAGGACCAATGCACTCTTGAAGATACCGAGGTGGTAAAGGAATTTTCCGATGTGTTCTCTGCGGAACTCACTTCTCTACCTGCCAACTGAAAAGTTGAGTTCACCGTTAATCTAGTTCCAAGAGTGGAACCAGTGTCCTGAACTCCGTATCAGATGGCACCGGCAGAGCTGAAAGAATTGAAGGAGCAGCTAGAAGAGTTGGCGAGGCAAGGCCACATCAGACCTAGCATGTAACCCTGTGGAGCACCTGTGCTATTTGTGAAGAAGAACGACGTGACTCTGAGGTTATGTATCGACTACCGGGGCTTGAACAACCTAACCATCAAGAACAAATATCCTCTACCGTTGATTAACTAGTTGTTCGACCAGTTGCAAGGATCTAATTGTTACTCCAAGCTGGATATGAGGCAAGGATACTATCAGGTGAGGATAAAAGAAGAGGATATTCCCAAGATGGCCCTCAACACAAGATATGGTCACTACGAGTTTGTGGTGATGTCATTCGGGGTAACCAATGCACCCACGGTATTTATGGATTTGATATATCAAGTGTAACACCCCGCAACCTAGGCCCAACAAGGTCGAGGATGTCGCCCCATCCAAAGGACAAGGGGTCTTTATAACTAGGTCACACAAACGAAAATAAAACAATTCTTTGAAATTAAAAACTTATTACAAAATTCAAGAACAAGTCCAAAATGAATTGTTCACTATATCTCTCAAAGTAACATATAAAATAAACAACAAGAGTCTTCAAGCAGGCAACATTCTAGCTACTCATCCCCACAACAGGATTGCCCTGAAAACATGGCATAAAAATGTGATGAGATAAAAATCTCAGTAAGTCCGTGTGTACTTTGAGTGTTTCAGGTAAAACAATTCATGTATGCAAGCTGTAAGAACTTTATAAGAAAAAGTACTGGCAAGCATTAAATAATGTTAAAAATAAAGAGTGGCGTTTTGGTTTTCCAACCATACATGTGCACCATAAAATTAACCACTCAAAAGGGCAGTCATGGGTTACTACACGTTGGGCCCCATAACCATACAATGGTCAGAATGCCACACTTTTGTGCAGACTGACAAAAGGTAGGTGTATGGCCTACCGGGTAAGATACTCCTCCTTCTTTACACCCAAACAAACTGGTTGTCCACTCCGGCAACACACAGTCCACATGACTGAAACTTGCTAGCTCAGACCGGCATGACTAAGTAGTACTGTCGCTTCTCCAAGTTGAGTTCATCTTTTGGAGGTGGCCTCCTACTAGAAAACTCGCTCTTGCTCTTCAAAACTAGTACTACTAGCCTACCCTTATTGAGTACTCAACATTGTTTATCCCATTCGGGAGAAAATTGATAAAACATTGCTTTACTTAGAAATGGCAATCAAGGGTTTCTAAAATTTGTGCCAAAGTTGGTTTTAGAAAGAGTTTAGTGTTTAAGTAAAATTGCTTGTTGAATTTCAAATAATTTCTTTGACTGAAACAAGAAAGGAAACAGTCCTCAATTGCCTTTACAAAATGAGTGTTCACACACTTCACGTTTGGCTTGCCATGGTAATCTTTTGTCATCAAATAATTTTTATGTAGGAGCTTACTTGATCCTTTGCTTGAGCTAATTCAAAGATCTTCCAAAGCTGACCTAACACTGCCTGGGGTAAACACAAGCCATAATTAAACTTAAGCCAAATTTTGCTTCCATAAATAATCCTAGTTCAACTTACCACAATCATGACCCTAATGTCCCAAACTTTAAGGCTAGATGATAAAAGGATTTTATAAAATAAATCTAGCTTGATAATAAAATAACTAGGGATTGTGAAATAATTATTAATAAGTTATAGGTTCAAATATAATCTTTGTTATTAATAAATACACTAAGGTTTATTTGATGAAGGTCCTAAGTTCTAGATGATATTAAAATAATAAATTATTACTATTCTCTTAATTAATAATTAATAGTTAAAAAATGATAAATAAAATTAATATTAAGAAAATGTTATTATATTTTGATTGAAAGATAATAAATAAATTTTAATAGTGTTTATGAATATATGACTTATAAGATTAATATTTTACATATTGTGATTATTTATATAAAAGGCTTTATTTAATATTATTATTGTATATAATATTTATATATTTTATTTTTAATAAAAGATATGATTTATTTAGCTAAAATATCACTATTTCATTTTACAATCTAATTCCAAAGCTTCTTAGGGTTTTCAAAATTATTGGAAGAAAATATAGTTCTGTTTTTTATTAATGTAATAAAATTGGTTAACTTAAATAGTTTAGGATCAACAAGGTCATGATTGTAATTCTCCTATTGCTAACAATAATCATGAACATAAATTCTAACACCAATCAACAAACCATTCAATTCATGAATAAAGGCTTAAATCTATATCTACCATCACATGATCCAAACTTCACTAAACATAATCATATTCATGGCTTCAACAAGAATACAAGAATATAAAATCTTATTCACCAAAGGTGACATAATATCTATCATGCTTAATCATTCACACTAACTCACGACATGAAGAGCATGCAACAACTACAAAATATCATAAAACTCAATCATGAAAATATATCCTCATGTTCCAATCCCAACTCCTTCATACAAACACATACTCAATCTCCAATCATATTCCATCCTTTTCTAACTACATCAAAGAGACATGATTTTAGAATTAAGGAGAGAGTTAAAGAGACATACTAGAATGATGACTACTTGGATGAAGTCTCAAGAGAGTCCACACACTTGGAAGACTTGATCCAACCAAGAAGGAAAAAGAGAAAATGGCCATGGTTGAAACAACCATTTCGACCGAGAGAGAGAGAGATAGAGAGAAAGAGAGAGAGAGGAAGAGAAAGAAAGAGAGTATTAGTATATTATATTAAAGATTGAAGGGGAAAAAAGATGAACATAATCGTTCTTGGTTACCTTGAGAGAGTTCTTGAATCTTCAAGAAAAATTTTGGTTTTAATTCGTGAGCAGAATTTTGTTTTCAATGTTTAACATTATAAAGTGCATAAATGGATTCTAAAGGGTGAGTAGACATGATTTGGAGTTTTTTGGGAGACATTGGAGGTGTTTAGAGTGGTCTTAGGCTTGGAGAGTGGTGGTATGCGTTCTTACTGTTCTTGGTGTTCTTGGAGAATTGGAGAGAATGGAGAGAAGCTGGACGAAATTTGCTGAATGGGATTGGCTGAATGGCTAGAGGAAATCTTGTGAAGAGGGAAAGCTGGTTGTTTGAAATTCAAAAGGAGTAATTTAGGGAATGAATTAAGGTAGAAAATATGGTAAGAATGGCTTGGTTGATGGAGGTTCTTGGAGCTGCTACGGTCGACTGGAATTTGTTGAAGTTCTACTGAGATGAATGAGGTTGAAGGAGCTATAGAGTGGCCGAAATATGGAGTGCAATGGTGGAGGAAATTTCTGGTTGGTTAAGGCTTAATCCATGGAAGTTTCATGGAGTAATTTGCTAAATTTTTTAATTCCAATTGAAGGCTTAATTGTAGTGATTGAAGGAGTAATTTAAGGAGTGGCTATGGTGTTCATTTTGTGTAGATCAATGAAGGAGGTGATGAAGTTCAGTTCATGGCTGACTAAGGTTGGTTTTACAGAAAAATGGGAGTGAGTTTCGGACAAGGTTGAAGAGGGAGAAAGGCTGGAATTTCTAGTTGTTCATTCAAGAGGTTTGTTGGAATTTTTGTGCAGATTTTTCTACAATGTTCCAGCCGACTTGTAGAAGGTTTGAAGGGGTATTGGAGGGTCCTTTAAGGATGGTTTCTAGCCTTCTTTATGGAGGAAAGACAGAGTTAAATTGCTAGTTTGAAAGGTGGAAGAAACAGCTTGGTTTTTGGCCTACCAAGCTGCGAAATTGCCCATGAATTTTCCTGGTTTGCACAGCTCTTATGCAGTCCAATTTTTTGCCAATGATTTCAGTCTTCAAGCTGAACAAGTTGGCTATTTTTCTGGTAGCATTTGAGTGAGAAAAAGGCTAAAGTTTTCGAAAGCTGAACTGATCAAGAAGCTGGAAAATTTCCAGATTGCTACATGAAGAAAATGAACACTTATAGAGTGGAGTTTGAAGGTTCAACCATGGAGATTAATTCTCTTGGGAACCTTCCTTAACTCCTTCCCCATTTTCAGTCAACATTCTATCCTCAAGGAGACATTTTCGAAATTCCAAGATCAGAGAACCTTGCTGGAATTTTTTGGAAATAAAATATGGATTTGGATAATTGAACAAGCTTAATTGATGAATAATTTAAGGTAAGCTAGGGAACAAAAAGGACATGAATCCCTTAAGAATTTTTGTAGGGCACAAGAGTAGGATTAAGACATTCTCTACAAGTCTCCCTTAGGACAACACTCCTACTTCTACTCATGGCATGCAAGGCCAAAAATATCCTATCCTACAAAAATAAAATTTAATAATGGTAAAACTTAATTTGAGGGGGGGGGTTTAAACTCAAGACCTTAGAAATTAATTCCAAAGCTCTAACCACTAACCAACAACAACTTTTGTTCTTATTTTCTCTCCCAAATATTTTTCCTATTTAATCCTCAAGCTATCTCCCTACTTTTACTTCAAGCAAAATTACCATTTTGCCCTTCCTACTCAATAAGCACAATTGAGCCTTCTAGACTATAAATTACAAATCCAAAGCACATAAAATCATTCAAAAATATAATTATACATGCAAGAAAATATGATATGCACTTCGACTCCCTTACTCTAAGGTTGGTTTTAGTTGGGGTTTCACATCGAGTGTTCCAATCCTACTTGGACAAGTTCGCGGTAGTCTTCATCAACGACATACTCATCTACTTCAAGAGCTCGGAGGATCATGCAGAACACTTGAAGCTAGTACTGGAGAAGCTAAGGGAGCACAAACTTTTCACCAAATTTAGCAAGTGTGAGTTTTGGCTGGATAGTGTGGCATTTCTTGGCCACGTGGTGACTAAGGATGGGATCAAGATGGACCCAGCAAAGGTCGAAGCAGCTTCGGACTGGAAGCAACTGGAGAACATCATAGAGATTTGAAGCTTCTTGGGATTGGATGGCTACTATAGGAGGTTTATTAAGGGATTTTCAACACTCGCATCGCCTATGACCCAGCTGCTGAGAAAGGACATATTGTTTGGAAAGAAAAATATGAAAAGAGTTTCCAAGAGCTGAAGTGGAGATTAATGACAGCACCTGTGTTGAGTCTGCTAGAGGAAGATAAGCCTTACGCACTGTATACTGATGCTTCGAAAGAAGGTTTGGGGACAGTTTTGATGCAAGACAGGAAGGTGATCGCCTATGCTTCTCAAAAGTTGAAGCCGCATGAAGTCAATTATCCCACACATGATTTAGAGCTGGCTGCCATTGTGTTCGCTTTAAAGAAATAGCAGCACTACTTGTATGGAGTGGAATATGAAGTATTCACTGATCACAAGAGCCTAAAGTATATCTTCACCCAAAAGGACTTGAATTTGTGGTAGCGGAGATGGATGGAATTTTTGAGTACCATTATCCTATCAACTACCACCTCGAGAAAGCCAACGTCTTTGCTGATGCCCTGAGTCGAAAAGTCAAAATGGCTAGGCTAAGAGTGTAGGAGGTTCAAGTGGTTCAAGATGTGTTGGATAGAATAACGAAGTGTAAGAAGAGAGGATTACAGTTAGCAACCTGAGGTTGATACCAGATCTAAGGTGGGAAATTATTAAGGCTCAGCAAAGTAATGTAGAATTCTAGCTTTTCAAGGACAAGAAACTTAAATGGCAAGGCAATGAATTCCGGCAGGACGAAGCGGGAATTTTGTACTTCCAAGATCATTTGTGCATACCCGATGAGCACCAGTTGAAGGACAGAATTTTGGAAGAGGCGCATAAGAGCAAGTACGCCATTTATCTGGGAGAGGTCAAAATGTATTAAGATCTGAAAAGGGCATATTGGTGGGCCGGAATGAAGCGGAACGTGGTTAAGTATGTCTCGACGTGTCTAACCTATCAGAAAGTAAAAGCGGAGCATAAGAAGTCAGCAAGATTGTTGCAACCGTTGCCAGTACCTGAATGAAAATGGGAAGAGGTGACCATAGACTTTGTCACTAGACTCCCTATGGCAAGGACCCAAAAGGATGCCATATGCGTGGTGGTGGATCGATTGACCAAATCAGCGCATTTCATACCAGTGAATGTAAGGGATTCAATGGAGAAGTTAGCTCAAACCTATGTGCGAGAAATAGTCAGATTGCACGGAGTACCTTCAAGTATTATGTCCGACCGAGACCCGAGATTTACATTCCGATTTTGGGGCAAGTTTCAAGAATCAATGGGTTCTAGTCTAAAGTTCAGTACGACGGTGCATCCGCAAACCGATGGATAGTCAGAAAGGGTTATTCAGATATTAGAGGACATGCTGAGAGCCTGTGTATTGGATTTTAGGGATAAGTGGATCGAATGTGTGCTGAATGTAGAGTTGTCGTACAATAAAAGTTATCAATCTTCGATTGGAATGGCTCCGTATAAAGCATTGTATGGATGCAAGTGTTAAGTACCGCTATATTGGAGTTGATCAGAAGACGGCCACGTAAGCAAGTTGGGAGAAGTCTGTGTTTAGGAAATGTTGGACAAGGTTAAGCTAATCAGGAAAAGGTTGAAAGCAGCCTAGAGCCGACAAAAGAGCTATGCGGATAATAAGCGAAGAGAGTTAGAATTCTAGGTGGGAGACAGTGTATTCCTAAGATTGACACCGAATAGAGAAATTTTAAAGCATTTGAAATGTGGGAAGCTGAACCTGGGATATTTAGGACCGTTTCCAATAAAAGAGAGAATTGGGCAAGTAGCATATCGATTGGATCTGCCAGATGGGTTGATGGGGATACACGACGTATTTCATGTGTCTCAGTTGAAGAAGTACAATGCCAATCTCGGACATGTTTTGAATGATGAGCTGTTAGTGATGCAACCCGACTTAAGCTATGTGGAGAAACCGTGAAAATATTGGACTGAAGTATCAAGACTCTTTGGAACAAGCAGATTCCGATGGTAAATGTGCAGTGGGAGTATTATGGCAGGCGAGATGCCACATGGGAAACGGAAGAGTGGATAAAACAGAAGTATCCTGATCTGAGATAGAGGTATGCCTGAATTTCGGGACGAAATTCTCCTAAGGAGGGGAGGATGTGAAACACCACCTAAAGCCAACCTTAGAGTAAGAGGGTCGGGATGCATATCCTATTATTTTGTATGAATATATATATTTTTGAATGATTTTATGTGCTTTAGAATTATGATTTATAGGTTAAAAGGCTTAGTTATGCGTATTGAGTAGGAAGGGTAAAATGGTAATTTTGCTTGAGGTCAAAATAGGAAGATAACTTAAGGATTAAATAAGAAGAATATTTGGGTGAGAAAATAAGAACAAGACTTAGTATGGTTAAATGATTAGAGTTTTGTGAATTAATCTCTATGGTCATGAGTTCAAATCACATCACTTAAGTTTTATTCATAATTATCATAGTTAAGTTTGAGGTTTTTGTTTTCTTACGTTCCTTAAAGATAGGAATGTTGTCCTAGGGGAGACATGAAGAGAATGTTTTAATCCTATTATCATGTCCTAAAAAGAATTCTAGAGGAATTCTTGTCCTTTTATTACCTCTAGCTTGTCCTAACATATTCACAAATTAAATTTGTTCAAAATTCATCAAAATTCATCTTTTAATACCAGAAAATTCTGTCAGGATTTCATGGCTTTGAATTTCAAAAATTGATCTTGGAAGATGGAGGGTTGACCAAAAATAAGAGAGGAGTTAGGAAGGGTTCCTAAGGGAAATCAATTACCATGGTTGAACCTTCAAACTCATTTTCATAGTGTTCATGTTCTTGATGAAGGAAACCTAGAAATTTTCTAGATTTTTGAGCAGTCAAGCTTCCGAAAAACTTAGCCAAGTTCCTTGCTCATTTGCTGCCAGAAAAATAACCAATTCATATAGCTTGAAGATTGAAATTTCAGTGCAAATTTGAACTGCACAAAACTACTCAAAACTAGAAAAAAAATTTGGGCAGTTTCACTGTACAGCAACTAGAAAATGGAGCTGTTTTCCTGTCTTTAATCCAGCAAAACTCCTCTGCTTTTTCTCCATAAAGAAGGCTAGAAACTAGCCTTAAAAGACCTTAAACACCCCTTAAAGTTCTCTGCAAACCGAGCTGAAGAATTGCAGAAATACTGTACATAAAATTTAGCAAACCATTCGAACCTTAGAACACCTTGAAACCAGAAAAATTCCAATTTTGTTTCTCAAAGCCTTGGCCGAAAAACCACCCTCAAACCTTTGTAAAATGAACCTTGTACAGCCATGAACTGAACACCATTAACCTCTCCACCTACCTTGAACACTTGGACTCCATAACCACACCTCAAATATCTCCTAAGATAACTCCATTCAAACTACATTTAAACTTAAAAAATTTCCAGAATTTTGCTCCATGAAAACACCCTTGTATTAAACTACACAACCAGAAATTCCTCTGCCATTAAGCTCTAAATTTTAGCCAGCCTTAAAGCCTTATCAATCTTCACCCATTTCAGCAAAACAAACCAGTCCAACTGGCTCCATTGAAGTACAAAGAAACCTCCATCAATCAAACACCATTAACATATCCTATACTTCAAACCACTCCTCAATTCCCTCCATTTGAATTTCAAACAAATTTGATTATTCCCTTCCTCTCTAAGCTGAAAACTAAAACTCCTAAACTCCCTAAACCATTCGCCCAACACTCTCCCAGATTTCATGCACACTTTTTCTCAAACTCTTTCAATTTTCACCAAGAACACACATTACATTTCTTCAAGCCAAAACCCACCCTAATCACCTCCAATCCCTCTCAAATACTCCAGATTACCCCTACATACTCCCTAGTGTTCATTTCTAGTATTTATAACATAAAATCTCGCAAATAAGAAATTGCATTTGGATAAAAAACCAGTTTTTTCTTGAAGGTCTCAAGAACATCATCAAGGTAACCAGGAACAACTCATTTGTTCATCTTCTTTCATTCAACCTTCAATGCACCATACTAATGTTCTCTCTCTCTCTCTCTCTCTCTCTCTCTCTCTCTTGGCCGAAATGGTTGATCTACAACCATGGTTGTTTTTTTTGTTCTCTTAGACAATTCAAAACTCTCAATCGCATGGACTTTCTTAAGTCTTCATCGAAGTAATCATCAATCAAGTATTTCTCCTTAATCCTCCTTTTTAATTTTGCATTCATGTCTCCTAGATGTTGATAGGAAGAATAGAATATGAATGGGGGATTGAGTGTATGCATATGAATGAAGGGATTGGGGTTAGGACATGAGAATGGTTGTACATGATTAAGCTATATGGATTTTCATGAGAATCAATGTATGCTCATCATGTCTTAGGAGAATTATAGATGTTTAAAGCATGTTAGATGTTATGACACCTATGGTGAATAGGATTTTTATGTTCTTATTTCCATTGAAGCCATGATTGATGATTATGCCTAGTAGGGATTTGGCCATATGATAGTATGTGTTAATTTAAGCCTATGTTCATGAATGGACTAGTTTATTGATTGATGTTGGAGAATGTATTCATGAATCTTGTTTAGTAATAGGAAAATCATGATTATTTTCTTGTTAATCCTAGGTTATTTTTAGTAACAAATTTTATTACCTTAATTAAAATTATTACTATATTTTTTCTCTAAAGATTTCGAAATTCCTAGAAAGTTTTGGAATTGGAATATTAAATGAAATATTGATATTTTATTAGTTAAATAAATAATATCTTTTATTAAAAATAATGTGTGTGTGTGTGTGTGTGTGTAATAATAAATAAGATCTTTTATATAAATAATAATAATAAATAAAATATTAATGACCTTGTAGACCATAGTCCAAACTTTTACCTATATTATTTATATTGAAGTTTATTTGTTATCTATTAATTAAAAATTTAATATGGTTCATTTATTATTAATTACTAATTATTTATTATCTATTAAATATTATTTATTTATTTATTTATAACAATACTATTTAAAAAGTACCATTTATTAATATTATTTAGGACTTAGTATTATTCAATATTCAAACACTAGTTTATTTATTAATTATAATACTCAAGATTTATTATTTGAACCTATAACTTATTAGTAATTATTTTACAACCCCTAGTTTTTTTTTTTAACTTATCAAGTTAGATTTATTTTATAAAATTCTTTATCATCTAGCCTTAAAGCTTAAGACATTATGGTCATGGTTGTAATTAGTTGAACTATGGATTATTTATGTAAGGCAAGTATAGCTCGAGTATAACCTTATGCCTTGCGTTTACCCTAGGTGGGGTTAAGTCAGCCTTGGAGGATTTTTTAGTTTAAGCAAGCAAAGGATCAGTGAAGCTTCTGCATGAAGTCATTTGAATACTAAAATTACTGTGGCAAGCCAAATGCAATGTGCATGGACATTCATTTTGTAAAGGCAATTAAGGACTTTTTTTCCTTTTTATTTCAGTCATGCAAATCATTTGAAAAATTAAACAAGCAGTTTTACACAAAATGCTAAACTCTTTCTAAAACCTAACTTTGACAAGAATTTTAGAAACCCTTAATTGCTATTTCCAAGTATATCAATGTATGATCAATTTTCTCTCGAGTGGGACAAGCAACGTTGAGTACTTAATAAGGGTAGACTATTAGGATTAGTCTTTGAAGTGTTAGGGTAAGTCTTTTAGCAAGTGGCCACCTCTGATTGGTGAGTCCTTCTCGGATAGGATGCCAGTCTGATAGGTCTTGCCGGTCCGAGTTAGCAAGTTTCAATGTTGTATTTTGATAGATTACTAGTTTTTTTTTTTTTTTTTTGGAGAGTTGGTTAACTTTTTTGATATATTTAGTTTAATAACTCTTGAAGTTTGGAGTTATTTGTTGGTTGTTTAGGAGATACTACAATGTTTTTAGAATGTGTAGTATTCTTAGATTGGTGGTTATTGTTGCGAATATCTTTTCAAATAACTTTTGTGTATTCCTAGTATACATTGTGATTTGGTCATTTGTTTTATTGTTTTGTTGAAGTAGCATAGCCCTTGGCCCTAACATATATCTTAGTTTTGCTTATGTTAGTTAGTTTTGTTGTGATTTGGTCATGGTAGTTATTTGTGTTCTTTGATTTGGTTAGCTATGATAACTTTTTTTATCATTAATATTTGTTGTATCTTTGTGTTACTTTTTTTGTGTACTATATCTTTCTTGAACTTGTTTGTATCTTTATTGCTATTTCTTTGGCTTGTGTATTCTCGTATCTGTTGTTTTCATTTTGCAGGTATATAACAGATACAGTGCTGTGTGGTTCATATGAAACGCCACCAGGCATCTACAATAAACAACTACTGTAGATATATTGAGCATACATGACACTGTCTATTACAATTTGACCGGCACTGTGCAATACAGAGCAATTATGATTTCAATGAACTTCAAGATACTGGGGATGTAACACCCATACTATAGACAGCAGTGGAAGCATATCAACATCGGCTGTCGTTTCGTCCACTTTCCTGGATTAGGGGTCTTTATAACGGAAACAATAGTAAATACATATATAAGGTCAAGACTCAACAATATCCCACACTGATGGCCACACATATACATACATCAAAGAATTTTATACATGACATCTCTATCTATAATAGAATACAGTATATAATCAAAAGAAAAGCTGTCCAGACCTAAGCTGCCGACTCTGTGGTATTGTCCTTCTATCCGTAGGTCGCTCAATTCTAGATCCTACAAAAGGTAAGATAAAAGACACGTGTGAGGGACGAATCACCCAGTGAGTCCCGTGTGTACTAGTGCTTTATGAAAGAATAGGGTACATAAAACTTTTGTGGAATAGCATATCACTTGTTCATTGGAAATAATTCCAAAACTCTTTAAAGAAGAGTTTATCTAGAACTATATCATTTTTGGAAAACTTTATTTCATTCTCAAAACATTGCCCCCAATTTCCAAATTACAGGTACTTCTCCAACTGAAGGTCGGCCTGTATGCAAAGCTTACAAGGCTTCGCTTCGGCATCACGATCTTATTGTGCCAGGAACTTCGCCTTATAGCACTCAACCATGCATTGCTGGATAAGTACACCAACTTGCACGTGCCATCGTACTGAGACTACAACCTCCAGTACTTGATCCATGCATCGCCGAATAAGCACACCAACTTGCACGTGTCATCGTATTGAGACCGTGCCTCCAATACTTGATCTGTGTGTCGTTGGAAAATCTTTTACTTGCTATCATAAGCTAGAGGTCCCAATCCTGACATCAATTACCATCGAAGAGGAAGGGGTTAGAACAACGCTAGGTGTCCAGCCCAGCCCGTGAACAACCTAAGTCACAAAGTGCACACAAGGCACGACAATTGCCAGGCTCTAGACGGCTAGCTAGGACGACTCATCTCAATGTCGTGTCGCACTGTTTGGAGTAAGCCAATCCTCAAAATTGATTGGGTTACTTGGGTCACGAATTTTTAGCTGTTTAATAGCTTCTCTTGACCGCCGTTTAGCCTCTAATCTTTGCCCTCCATTTCTTGTTGTGGTTTAATTGAATGGTGGATATGCTTAGGTGTGTTCCAATGAAATTCTTACACACCAACCACTTTTATTTCCTCCAGAAAAATTCCCTTATTTCTTCTTGCATGGCTACCGAAATTTTTAGCCAATTTCCAGCTATTCATTCATCTTCTCTTGTTCCAAATATTAGCCAATTAAATTGTTCAAGACTTTAATCAAATGGGCCCACGAGTGATGTGTTCCAATCACAAAATTACACCTCATTCTTTGTTTATTTTGAAATCCTTTAATTTCAAGTGTCTTGCATGAACTCTTCATGCAACCTCTCTTAAATTGACACATGTCCATGGGCTACCACTCACAAAATGCCACACGCACCATTTTTAACCGTGATTTCCTATTTTCTTCAGAAATAACCAAAATTGGGACCGTAACGGAAAAATATTTTATTCCACCATTTAACTACAAAAATTCTATTGAATCCATTGGTAACACTTAAATTCTTCAATTCCTTTTCTACTTGGTCAAATTTGGGGCCAAAGTTGCAGGCGTGGTCAAAATAACGAACCAACCATTCATTCATCTTCTCTTGTTCCAAATATTAGCCAATTATATTGCTAAAGACCTTAAACAAATGGGCCCACGAATGATGTTTTTCAATTACAAAATTACACACCATTCTTCATTTATTTTGAAATCCTTTATTTCCAAGTGTCTTGCATGAACTCTTCATGCAACCTCTTTTAAATTGACACGTGTCCATGGACTACCACTCACAAAATGCCACACGCACCATTTTTAACCATGATTTCCTATTTTTTCATAAATGACCAAAATCGGGTCCGTAACGAAAAAATATTTTATTTTACCATTCAACTACAAAAATTATACTGAATCCATTGGAAACACTTAAATTCTTCAATTCTTTTTCTACTTGGTCAAATTTGTCGCGAGCGCGGTCAAAATGATGAAAATGCCCCCGATACCCTGGGTAGCATAATTCACACCAAGATGTGTGTTTCATCGCACTGACCAATTTTTCTTTTCAGAGTACCCTTAAATTCTTATTTTTTAAAATAATAATAGCATTTTAAAAATTTAAGGTACGGGTAAAACAAATATAATAATTACATCCGAGTCCCGACAAAATATTATTCCACCAAAATATTCGTCTCATTACATCGATTAACTTTTGTTCTGGACATCGATACAAATTCTCATCCTATTACCAATAGTATCCAATCAAAAGTAAAAAGGTGAGGTATTACATTCTTCCCTCCTTACAAAAAATTTTGTCCTCGAAATTAGCTTACACTTGGAATAAATCTGGATACTTTTTCAACATCCTCGCTTTCATTTCCCAAGTTGCATCTTATACAGGATGATGACTCCACGATACTTGTACATGTGGAATTTTCTCCTTCCGCAATTTGTAATACCCCGCCCAAAACCACCTTTGACTATGGGGAAAAGTCATGCATTGCATAGCATTTCGCATTTTATGTGGTAGCTTAGAATTATTTTATTTGCATGGATGCATGTGAATTTTTCCGTTGCTCTTGCATTTGAATTAATTGATGTGAAATAGTGGTGTTGTTAAAGATTTGGATAAAGGGGGTTGGTCGAAGATTTGGAAGGATGAGTATTAGGGTGGTGAGAACTGATTGTGGAAAAAAATTAGTATTGGAGTTGTTTTGGAATAGCGGGGAGGTTGGTGATTTCCTTTGGTGACCCGAGTTCGAATCCTACTTTTTGTGAAGTTAGGCTCTCTTCTTGAAAATTCCTTTCCTTAGAGTTTCCATGTCTTGGCCGAAAAAGATCTAGCAAACCTAGAGAAATTTTAGTGTCATTATTCTAAGGAAATAAGTCTCTATGTTTATTTCCTAAATTTAAGGACTTTGATGTGAATAAAGTTCACTTATAATTTTCAGCTTTTATCCTTTAGGATTTTCAAAAAACCTTAGCTAATAAATAAAATTCCATCTTGATTTTAGCTTAATGGATGTTACCTTGGATAGTTGGAATTAAAGAGTCCTTTTCCTAGTAGGAAACCTTGTTGATTTCAATCCTAGGATGTTAGCTAAAAATCTGGAAAAAAATTCCAGATTGTGCCGCCACTTCTTGGAGGAACTTTAGCTCAACTCAAACTCTTCCAAAGCTAGGAGATCTTATCCTAAATCCCTTAGCAAATCAGACTTTTATTTCAATCCAAATTCAACTAGGATTTTCTTCCTTATCCTAGCAGAATTTCGGCAGCTTTGTGTCAACACAAGCTGTCCGAAATTCCAGCATCTTTAGCTACAATCCAACTCTTCAAACCCTAGCTCAAAACACCTAAATACTCCTCATCAATTCAGGTTACCTTAGCTGCACAAAACCAGAATTTTATTCACACAAAATCACTAAAATTCGTCCAGCTTGTACACAGGATTTTCGGCAGCTTTGTGCAGGGAATTTTGGCCAGCCTTGCACACCTATTCCAACCGAAATTCTGCACACATAACCCACCGAAAAACCCCAGATGATCAAGCTATTTCCAACACCCAAAACCCTCAATTTTCCTCTGGAAACTTCGGCAGAACTACATCAGCCAAAACAGTCCAAAACTTGTTATTCTTGCACAGAATTTTCGCACAGCTTGCACAGGATTTTCAGTCACCAAAATCCACACAAACTCTTCCTTGTTTGGCCCAAAATTCTGAACACACTCAACCCTTCTCTTGAGCATTATTTCGGCCAGCCTAGGGGAGCAAATTGCAGAAGACTCTAATTTGGTAAGTCTTTGCATAATTGTTTGACAAAAGAACGTACAAAACTATAAGTCATTGTGTACAAATATTTATTTACTATCTTGATGATCAAACATGGAAAAATTAGGCAAAACACATTATTTTGTTCAAAAAATTATTCGTACAAACGTGAGACAATCATTTAGGGTATCTTTTGAAAAAATCTTCCATGTTTGATTAATTTAACAGTTTGCATATTTTATGGAGAACATCTTAAATCTGATATAATTCATTAAATACTCAATTAGAGTAGGCTTCTAATACTAGTCTCTAAGAGTTAGGGCTAGTTTCCTGGTAGGCGACCATGTAACACCCCACTACCTAGGCTCAACAGGGCCGGGAATGTCGCCCCGTCCATAGGACAAGGGGTCTTTATAACTATGTCATACAAAAGAAAATAAAAGCAATACTTTAAAGTTAACTTATTACAATCGAAAAATTACATGAACAAATCCAAAATAAATTGATTACTACCATATCTCAAAACAACACATAAGAAAAATAACATAAAGTCTTCAAAGCATAGGTAACAAATCTAGCTATTCATCTCCACAGCAAGATCAACCTGAAACATGGCATAAAAGGTGATGAAATAAATATCACAAGGAGAGACATCACAAGCTGAAATTTTCGCCCTTGCTGTCCAAGAAACCTAAAGCCATTAGGAGTCTTTCTAAATATCACCATCTAACCCTAAACCAATCTTCTCCAACTCTAAATCATAGCAACCGTCTACCCTCTCCATTCTACACAAAAATTTCACCAACTTCTCTCTGCAAGTTTTCGAAAACTCAAGAACTACTCTAAGCAAAAATCGAACACACCTTAAGGTAAGCAAAAATCCTCCCAACCTCTTGATGCCGTTTTCTCTAATGATTATTTTCTCCTTCTTCTTCCCTTAAATCACGCCCCATAGAGGCTGATTTCATCTTCTTCTTTAATTTTCGATCAAGAGGAGCAAAGGAGGTAGCTTTTCTCTTCTTCTCAAGCGAACTCGGGACGACCACCATAGGAGCATCGAGACCTCATTACCCGGTTGTTGCAAGGTAAGGGAATACCCACCCTTGATGCTGAAAGTAAAGTTTAATGGTGTTTATTAGCGAGATGAACATGTGGTCGTGGTATATGATCTTTGGGGATTTGATAGTTTACTTGGAATTAAACAGGGGATTGCGAATTGTTGTGAAAATAAATGAGATTAGAGCATGTTTAAATTAATTGAGACCCTAATCATGATATTATATGGTTTAGATCAGGAGGATAATTAAGGAAAGTAAGCTGTGAATTTATCACGTTTATCTGAGGCATATCAAGTAAGTCATTGCATAAACTCTTTTGTTAAATTTTGTGATGGTAAGTCCTTGCATAAACTCTTTTATTAAATGTTGTGATGGTAAGTCCTTATATAAAATGTTTTGTTAAATGTTGTGATGGCAAGTCTATGCTATGAAGCTTTGTAAAGCTATTGTTGAACTATGTTTGCTCGGGTTGTAAACGTGGATATTTATTCTTTAAATGGTTTAGTCAAACTAACAATTTTATCAAGAAAACTATTCTTTTCCTAAATTTTTAGAAAACTCTTTTAGAGAAAAACCACGTTGTACAAATCCAAGGTGTGGAGATATTTTGAATCAGGAATTGACGGATATGTTCGTTGAGTACTCAATAAGGGTAGGCTAACAATAATAGTCTTGGAGGGCTAGCGTAAGTCTTCTAGCAGGAGGCCACCTCCAGAAGATGAACTCTGCTTGAAAAGGCGACAGTGTTGGTTGGTCAGGCCAGTCCGAGCTAGCTAACACCCGGATGGTTTTGTTGGGTGTAGAGATGGAGGAGTATCTCACCCGGTGGGTTGTACACTCACCTTAATCAGAACGCCCAACGTGTGGTAATCTGGTCCGGACAAGGTGCACAAAGTGTGGTGCCTTGGCCATTTTGTTCTCATGGAGCCCAACATGTGGTGACATGACTGTTTATTCGAGTGGAGGATTTATTTTGTACAAAGTATAACAATGAGAAAAACCCACTCCTTGCAAAAAGAGATTGTTTATGACTTGCCAAATTATTTCTACAAATGTTTTGCACTTTGCATACACGTACTATTCAAAACACCATGTGCACACACAGGACTTACTGAGATTTATTCTCACACTGTTTTACATCATGTTTTCAAGAGATAGATTGTGTTGAGGCAGCGGGGCTTGATCGTAGAGGCTTCGGCTATTTTTCCTATATTGTTCTAGGAGACTTTTGTCGTTTATACTTCTGAACAATATTTGTTTTATTTTGTTTTGCTCCAAGTTGAGCCTGATGTAATAAGAGTATTTCTTTATTTATCTAAGTTGTTTCCTTTGGAGATTGCCTTTATATTTTATACCTCGTTCTAAAGACCTCTTGTCCTACGGGACGGGGCGACATCCCCGCCCTTTTAGGGTACGTAGTCGTGGGGTGTTACACAATTCCTTTTCAGTATACTCCAAGATCTTAATAGGCTTTTCCTTATTCTTCATGCTTAGGGTCATCTCAATGGATTCATTATTCAAAATATGGGCAAGATTAGCCACATACTTTCGAAGTTGGGATACATAAAACACGCCATGAATAACTTGAAGTTCTACTGGTAACTCCAATTAATAGGCTACTTTCCCAATCCTCTCAAAAATAGGGAATGATCCAGCGTACCTAATGTTGGGAAATATGCCCTCTTAGACTAAGTTTTTGATGTAAAAATCGAATGTTTTAATAAAAGAATTTATTATCAAAAATTATTTGTGAATTTATATTTTATTTGTGCACAATTACGTTTGGAAAAGATCCATTGTGTTTAAGTAAGTGGTCCATGTGAATGGAGGTCTTTCATAGTAAAGTATGGATCACGAGTTACTTAACACATAAACATTCGTTCTTAACCAATTGATGAGAATGAGAATCTCATCATGTTTAGGCTATTATGTTGTCAATTCCAAATGGGGAATGGCTTACCATTAGCCAGTGAGTAATCCGCTCACTTCATGACAGAAGCATATTTCGGATACGCAGAACAGAACCTGTAGTAGTGGTTTCTGAAAATACTATATGGTAGAAACCTAGACTACTACTGCTACAACGTGGACTAGTACTCTATGACTTGAGTATGAGTTAGAGGTTTGACGAAGCTGGAAGAATGTACTTTGATATGCTATAGTTGAGGTTCTATCGTTGGGCCAATATACTTGCATGTTGGTATGTGTGACTAGTTAGTTAAGACAGACTTATACAAGATAGTTTCTATACTATGTCGCCCCTTCTAGTTGTCTGAATGATCTGAATATCCAGGGTCCTGGGAAACATGACTTGGATATTTACTTTAGGGTAGCTCCCTTGAGAAGCGAAAACAATCCAGGAATTTATGGATCATTGGACTAGAAGCTTAAGGATGGTAGATGTCATTCAGAGAGGTGTTAGTACACTTATTTCTCTCTAAATGCATGGCGATGTATAGAAGGATATTTTAGTCATTACACTTGTAGGTTGGAGACTTTGTTAACGCAGCATTGTCCTTTGGGTCAATATTTCCTTATGGTGATGTTAGGAAATATATACAATGAAAAATACAACTATTTATATGGCAAGGGTATTTTGGTTATTTTAGTAGCCAAGGCGGTGTGTCTTTTGGTCTCCAATATAGATCGTGAGTCCTAATTAAATATGGGCTAAGGAATTGATTTTAAATTAAATAGAATTTATTTTATTTAAGTAGCCTGATTTAATTATTGGGCTAGAATAAAATAAAGGTCCTTAGAGAGAGAGAATTAATTAAATTAGTTTGGGGGTTAATTAATTATTTAGGACTTTGGCCCAGTTTGAATAATTAGGGATTAATCTGGGACAAACTAATATAGGCTTGTTAATTTGACTAGTTTATTTGGGCTGAAAAAATTAATTATTTGTTGGGCCATTAAGTTGGTTCTAATTAGAATAATTGATTTAGTCCAAAAAATTAAACTAAGAGTCCAATGGTGCAGTCCAGTTTAACCTAGGATTTTATTTAGGTTAAAAAGGAGGATTGGAGATCATCGTTGTTTTTACAGACTCTTCTCAGTGAAAAAAAAAAACACACACACATCTCTCTTTCTCTCTCCAGAAAATATTCCTTAGTTCTATTAGTTGTTCACCAAACAGAATTAGGCAGGCCATATACTGGAAGATCGAGAGTTTTGGCATTCACCTACATGCAAAGACGGAGTAGGAGGCTTGCAGGGATTATACTAGAGGCTTCTACCAGCACACATACCCCGGTTGCACACATTTTGGTCCAGTTAATTCTTAGAACGAGGAAAATAGGTAAGAAATTTTTAACCTCGGAGTCTCGCTAGAGCCTAACTGGAGCTGGCTAGGACTGCCGGAGCCGACCCTTGACGGGAATTCCTCTGTTCTTGATTTTTCTAGTTTTTTGCTTTTGCTTCCACTGTGTGCTCTGTGTTTTCCCTTTTTTCATGCCTTCAATTGGTACCAGAGCATGAAGGTTTTGTGAAAATATAGAGAGCATGCATCTAGTTGAATAAAACTGGACATATATTTGTGATTAAACCGTGATCCTTCGCTGTTTTGGTATGGATAGATTCTCTTGTTAAACCTCTTTGATGGAGGTATAGGAGATTTGTAATTTACTGTTTTTCTTAGCAAATCGTGTAAGCCCGATATTAAAGGGTATAGGCGATTGTTGGTTTTGGTTGATTTCATTATATTGGGATTGAAATCGAAGAGCTAATGGTACCAGAAGTTACACAAAAAAACAGAGAAAATTCGCAAAAGAAAATCGCAGAAAAAAAAAAACTACAGGAAGAACCCGTTAGAGCCCAATCGGCGCCGGCTCGGGTCTGGAATCCAATCCACGCACTGGTTGCTCATAGGTTCTGGTTCTGTGCGGCGGGTGCAGATGGGTACTCGATCCTGTGCGGCGAGTGCAGTGGACCAAGGAGAAATTTTTGATTTTTTCATTGTAATTTTTCTTGTGTTTTCCTTTTTGTTTTGGGGTTCAAACCAGGCAAAGTTAATATTTTTGCAATAGTTAATATTCATGGAATATTTTGTATGAAAAATATTAGTAAGGATTTTAGAATTAAACAAGACAATTAATTAATTAATTAATTAATTAATGTGTTTAATTCTATTATCTGGGCACTTAGGTTTAAAAAATAGAAAAGCATGAAAACGTCTATTGTTTTCTAGCATGCAATTTTTTTTAAGTACCTATGTGCACAGTCTCTCAAAGACCAAAGTTTTTGGGAATAATTTTGACAAGGAAAACATTTTTCCACAAATTAAATGGTTATTTTAACTTGAAAAAATTAATCCTTAGATATTTTCTCAAAGGATTTAATCATTGACATAGAAAATATATTGGATTTAGATATTTTTGTAAGTTAAAATAGAAGGCCAATTTTTTTTTATTTTAGCACAAAGAAATATTGTTTTGTTAAATAAACTTGAGACCAAAGTCTCTAGAAAGTTTTAATTGAAATTTTTTTGAAATCATTAAGTTTTTTAACTTGAATAAAATTAGTCCATGGAAAAATCCTCAAAGGATATATACCTTGACATAGAGATTTTAATGGATTTAGACATTTTATTTTTGAGTTAAAGGGAAAAACTTAATGGAAATTTTCAAAAAGATATTTTTCAGAAAATCCTTGTTTTAAAAAACTAAGTGGGAGAGGGGTTCCAATGGCCCCATGGCTTCTATTACGATCCTTATTAGAGATCGTGGATCCTCTCACGTCACCCTGGAGTGAACTCATATAGGATGGGGATACTACAAGGATCTAGATCTAATGGAGGGATGTAATTAATAACTCGGGACACGTACTATGATCGGCCAGCCCCTCGTTGGAGGTTATAGTGCGAGGTATATCCATAGGAAATAAGAAGAAAAAGCCATCCCCTCGATAGAGTTATCATCTGGATCATTACCTAGAAGGGAAATTAATTTGCGGTGGTCAACACACTTAGCTTAGGGAACTGTTAATCTTCCCAAGAAGCTATGTTAGTTTTCCTAAGAGCCAAATTAATTATTATCAGTTTTGATAATAAGGATAAAGTGCACAAATTTATTTTCTTTTCACAAACTAAATTCTTTTCTTTTATTTTCGATTTTTCAGAAATGGTGGAAAGTTCTTTTAGTCCATTGGCCGTTATTCTCAGAGAGAATAAGCTAATGAGACAAATTATGTGGACTGAAAAAGGAACTTGGACATTATACTCACAGCAGAAGAGTATAAGTATGTCCTTTACGAAACCTGCCCTATTGTCGGGGAGGGTTCCACCGCAGAGGAGCGTGAGGTTGAGAAGGTATGGAAGAAGGCCGACGAGATGGCTCATTGTTACATGTTGGCCTCCATGTCTAATGTGCTTTAGTCCAAACATGAGCACATGACCACTGCGTATGACATAACTTAATCATTGGCTACGATGTTCACGGATAAGAGCCGGCCCGCAAGGCAGAAGGTTCTTCAAACTATTATAAATACTAAGATGGCTGAGGGAGCATCAGTCAGAGAGCATATGCTCAAGATGATTACTGCTTTCGAGGAGGTAGAAATCTTAGGGGCTGTCATTGACCCCAAGAGCCAAGTAGACATGGTTCTCGAATCTCTACCGAGTTCCTTTACATAGTTCAAGTTGAATTACAACATGAACAAGTTAAACATGAGTTTAACTGAGTTAATGAAAGAGCTTCAAATGGTAGAGAAGGTCATGAAGTCACAATCTAAGACTATGATTGTTAAGGTTTCATCTTTTAGAACTGGGCCCAAGCCTAGGAAGTTCAAGAAGAAGAAAGGGAACGCAGCAGCCTAGCCCAAGACCTAGCACAAAGACAAACCCAAAGGCAAGTGCTTCAAATGTGGACTGAAGGGACACTGAAAAAAGGAGTGTCCAGATCTTCAAGCCAAGAAAAACTCCATAGGTAATGTTTTCTATTTAGAGTTTATATCAATGGTTGGATCAACTTCCATTTGAATTGTTGATTCAGGAGCCACTGATCACATCTGTAACTCTTTGCAGGGGTTTAGAAAGATTAAAAGACTCCACAAGGGCGAACATGGATTACGTGTGGGAAATGGAGCACAAGTTTAGGCTCTTGCAGTGGGAGAGCTGGATCTTGTTTTTTTATTGTAATAGAATAGTGGTTTTGAAAGATATTTTATATGTACCTGGATTTCAAAAGAATTTGATTTTGATTGCGAAACTAATAAATTAAGGATATTCTATATCTTTCCATTCTGGTATTTCTATCAGTAGAGATGAAGAAATTTTATGTATTGGGCACATGTATGGAAATCTATTTTTCTTAAACCCTATGAACAATCAATTAAATAATGCTTAATCTGAACCTTTAAGAAGGAATAGAAAGACCAATGTCAATGACTCTTATCTTTGGCATCTAAGGTTGGGTCATATAAACTCAATCAGGATTCAGAGGTTAATCCATGATGAGCCTTTGGGCTCATTGAGATTGAAAATTTGGCCTTAGTGTGAATTCTGCCTGATGGGAAAGATGACCAAAAGGTCATTTACCCCTAAGGCGGATAGAGCCAAGGAGGTATTGAGTTTTGTTCACACTGATGTGTGTGGTCCCTTGTCTACACTAGCTAGAGGGGGTTTTAAGTACTTCATCACTTTCACGGATGATTGTACAAGGTTTGGTTACATTTATCTGATGAGTCGCAAGTCTGACTCTTTTGATAAGTTCAAAGAGTTTAAAGCTGAGGTGGAGCGTCGGACAGGTAAATTGATCAAGACCTTACGATTGAATCGTGGTGGTGAGTACCTCCTTGGTGAATTCAAGGACTATATAGTGCATCATGAGATAGTATCCTAGCTCTCTGTGCCAGGGACGCCCCAGTAGAACGGAGTAGCTGAGAGAAGGAACAAGACATTGATGGAAATACATGATGTCTCATGCTACTCTTCCAGTGTCTTTCCGGAGATATGCCCTGGAAACAGCGGCATACATTCTGAACTTGATGCCTTCCAAGTCAGTACCTAGGACTCCTTATGAGATGTGGACTGGGCATAAGCTAAGTCTGAATCATCTTAGGTTATTAGGTTGTCCAGCTTATGTACTGGTCAAGAGGGACAAGTTAGAACCAAGATCAGAATTATGCTATTTTATTGGGTATCCAAAAAGGACAAAGAGTAGTTACTTTTATCATCCTAAGAAGCAGAAAGTACTAGTTAGTACCAATGCTAGATACTTAGAGGATGATCAGAGTAAATCCACTAAAGGTTCAACTAGGTTGAAACTAGAGGAGAAGTTATCTTTGGAATCAACTTCTTCTGACCCAATTGTGGAACGAGAAGAGGCACAGCCTCAAGAGCCTATACAATTGGAGCCTTGTCGTAGTATGAGAGTGTCTAGGGTTCCAGAAAGATGGACTGGAGAAGCTTTCGAGCTAGTCTCCGACCATCAGGAACAAGACGCAACTAGATACGAAGAGGCTATTGCTGATGTTATGCAAATCTATGGCACGAAGCAATGAAAGTCGAGATTGAGTCTATGTACCTTAATTAGGTTTGGGATCTTGTAGCTTCACCTAAAAGGATAAAACCTATTGAGTGTAAGTGGGTATACAAGAGAAAGAGGGGAGTAGATAGGAAGGTGGAAACCTTCAAAGCTAGGTTTGTGGCGAAAGGGTATACTCAGAAAGAGGGAATCGATTATGAGGAAACCTTTTCTCCGGTAGCCATGCTTAAGTCCATTCGTATCCTCCTTACCATCGCATGTCATTATGACTACGAGATATGGCAAATGGATGTCAAGACGGCATTTTTAAATGGCCATCTTAGCGAAAATATCTATATGTCCCAACCGGAAGGCTTTATTGCTGAAGGCCAAGAACATATGGTTTGCAAGTTTAAGAAGTCCATTTATAGACTTAAGCAGACATCGAGAGCATGGAACATTTGTTTTGATGAGATTGTAAAGTCTTATGGATTTATTCAAAACGAGGATGAACCATGCGTGTATAGAAAACTTGAAGACATTAATGTGGTTTTTCTTATCTTGTATATGGATGACATTCTACTCGTTGGAAATGATATAGAGTCATTGTCATCTACAAATGTTTGGCTGTCTATTCAATTTAGTATGAAAGACTTGGGAGAAGCCAGCTACATTCTCAGGATTAGACTTCTTTGAAATAAGAAGTAGAGAATGTTAGGATTATCCCAAGCGGCATACATTGATAAGATGCTGGCCAGGTATAGCATGGACTTATGCAAGGGAGCTCTAATTCTTTACAGACATGGGTTGTCATTTTCTTCAAGGGACTGTCCTAAGTCTCAAGAAGAAAATGGCAAAATAAGTAGGATTCCCTACGCTTCGACTGTAGGAAGTCTCATGTACGCCATGTTGTGTAATATGCTAGATATCTGCTTTGTCGTAGACTTAGTTAGCATATATCACTCAAACCCTGGAGAGGTTTATTGGCAAGTTGTAAAGCATATTCTCAAGTACCTCAAAGGAACGAGAGATTATATGCTGGTTTACAGGGCTGATGACTTGGTTCCTACAGGATACACAGACTCAAACTTCCAGGCGGATAAGGATGAGCGAAAATTCACTAGTGGATATATCTTCACCTTGTCTGGAGGAGCTATTTCATGAAGGAGTATCAAGCAATTTTGCATTGCTAACTCAACTATGGAAACTAAGTATATAGCAGCTTCGGAGGCATCTAAGGAAGTAATCTGGCTCCAGAAGTTCCTTTCAGAACTTGGAGTCGTGCCACACATGGATAGGCTGATTGTGATGTATTGCGACAACACTGGAGCAGTATCACAATCTAAAGAACCCAGGTACCACAAAAAGAGGAAGCACATCGAGAAGAAGTACCACCTGATCCGGGATTTCATCTAGAGATGGGAAGTCGTGGTGGAATAGATTGCCTTTGAAAACAATCTAGCTGATCCATTCACCAAGCCTTTGGCTGAGAGAGTCTTCAAGAGACACTTAGATGCCATAGGGGTGGACAGATATGGACTTATATAGTCTTAGAGTGCAAGTGGGAGATTGTTAGAAAATATGCCCTCTTAGACTAGGTTTCTGATGTAAAAATCGAATGTTTTAATAAAAGAATTTATTATCAAAAATTATTTGTGAATTTATATTTTATTTATGCACAATTACGTTTGGAAAAGACCCATTGTGTTTAAGTAAGTGGTCCATGTGAATGGAGGTTTTTCACAATAAGGTATGGATCACGGGTTACTTAACACATAAACATTCATTCTTAACCGATTGATTTGAATGGAAATCTTATCATGTTTAGATTATTATGTTGTCAATTTCAAATAGGGAATGGCTTACCATTAGCCAGTGAGTAGTCCACTCACTTCATGACATAAGCGTATTTCAAATACGTAGAATAAGACCTGTAGTAGTGGCTTCTGAAAGTACTATATGGTAGAAAACTAGACTACTACCGCTACAGCGTAGACTAGTACTCTACAACTTGAGTATGAGTTGGTGGTCTGACGAAGCTAGAAGCATGTACTTTGATATGCTATAGTTGAGGTTCTATCGTAAGGCCAATATACTTCCATGTTGGGTATGTGTGACTAGTTAGTTAAGACAGACTTGTACAAGATAGTTTCTATACTGTGTCGCCCCTTATGGTTGTCTGAATGATCAAAATATCTAGGGTCCTGGGAAACATGACTTGGATATTTACTTTAGGGTAGCTCCCTTGAGAAGCGAAAACAATCCAGGAAGTCATGGATCATTGGACTAGAAGCTTAAGGATGGTAGATGTCATTCAGAGAGGTGTTAGTACACTTCTTTCTCTCTAAATGTATTGCGATGTATAGAGGGATATTTTAGTCATTACACCTGTAGGTTGGAGACTTTGTTAACACAACATTGTCCTTTAGGTCAATATTTCCTTATGGTGATGTTAGGAAATATTTAAAATCAAAAATATAGCTATTTATATAGCAAGGGTGTTTTGGTTATTTTAGTAGCCAAGGCGGTGTGTCTTTTGGTCCCCAATATAGACCATAAGTCCTAATTAAATACGGGCTAAGGAATTGATCTTAAATTAAATGAAATTTATTTTATTTAAGTAGCCTGATTTAATTATTGGGCTAGAATAAAATAAAGGCCCATGGAGAGAGAGAATTAATTAAATTAGTTTGGTGGTTTAATTAATTATTCAGGGCTTTGGCCCAGTTTGAATAATTAGGGATTAACCTGGGACTAAACTAATATAGGCTTGTTAATTGGACTAGTTTATTTGGGCTGGAAAAATTAATTATTTGTTGGGCCATTAAGTTGGTTCTAATTAGAATAATTAATTTAGTCCAAAAGGTTAAATTAAGAGTCCAATGATGCAGTCCAATTTAACCTGGGGTTTTATTTAGGTTAAACAGGAGGGTTGGAGATCATCGTTGTTTTTACAGACTCTTCTCTGTGAAAAAAAGAAACACACGTCTCTCTTTCTCTCCAAAAAATAGTCCTTAATTCTGTTAGTTATTCACCAAATAGAATTAGGCAGGCCATATACTGAAAGATTGAGAGTTTTGGCATTCACCCACATGCAAAGACGGAGTAGGAGGCTTGTAGGAATCGCACTAGAGGCTTCCACCAGCACACTTACCCCGGTTTCTCACATTCCGGTCCAGTCAATTCTTAGAACGAGAAAAAGAGGTAAGAAATTTTTAACCTCGGATTCCCGCCAAAGCCTAATCGGCGCCAGCCCTGGACGAGAATTCCTCTGTTCTTGATTTTTTCAGTTTTTTGCTTTCGCTTCCGCTGCGTGCTCTGTGTTTTTCCTTTTTCATGCCTTCACCTAAATGCCAATTCTTTTCTTGTTCTTTGATTCCCAATTGTCGTTGTGGAGCCAACTTCAAGAATACATAATCCCCTCCAGTAAATTCTAAATCTCTCCTACGTTGATCCGCATATCTTTTCTGTCTACTCTGCGCTGCTTCTAACTTGGTTTTTATCATCTATACGGTCTATCATAACTTTTCATGATCAAAAGCATCTTGTTCGCTCGTTCTCCGTGCTAAACTTTCCCAATATAATAGGGACTGGCATTTTCTTCCGCATAAGGCTTCAACGGGGCCATTCCAATTCATATGCAAATTTTGCATACAATTAATTATGAATCTGCTTAGTTTCAAAATCTAAAGTGTAAGCCCATAACATATCTTCTAAAATCTTATTTACTTGTTCAGTCTACCTATCTGTTTGTGGGTAAGCTGCTGCATTGAATTTTAATGTTGTCCCACATCTTTACTGTAACTTAGTCCAAAACTTCAAAGTAAATCTGGGGTCTTGGTCCGACACAATACTAAAAGGTACTCCATGAAGTTTGACTACTTCCTCCATATAGACCTTACTTAAATTTTTAAGGAATCCCATTGATTGATAGGGATAACATGAGAGGACTTAGTTAGTCGATCCACTATCACCCATATAATATCTCGCTATCCTACTACCATGGGTAATCCCACAATGAAATCCATAGTAATTTCACTCTATTTCCATGATAGTGTTGGGTAACGGCAGCTATAACCCTCCAGGCCGTTGCTGACCGACTTTCACTTGCTGACAGGTTTAACATTGAGTTATAAAATCTGAGATATCCTTTTTCATACCAATCCACTAATAATGTCGTTTTAAGTCTTGATACATTTTTACGGCACCAAGATGGATAGTATACTTACTTGAAGATGCCTTCATTAAAACATCTCATTTCATCGCAGATTGTTTCAAGATACAATACCAATCTCGATAATGAATGATTCTATCACTGATAATATTAGAACAAGAGCAGAATTTAATCCTTCTCTCAACTCCTGGAATTTTCTCTCTCTTCTTGATTCTAACATAAGGAACTTCCTTTTGGGCACGTCAAGTCAAAGGTAAAACTGTCTAAGAGAATTCCCTCAATAAATCTTCAATAATATCATGCCAATCCGAGGAAATTTCGAAATTTGGTTAGAGTCTTGGGACATTTCCAATTTGGCACCATTTCAACTTTTGTAGGATCTACTATAATCCCATTCTTGGATATCACATATCCCAAGAATGCTACTTCTTGCAACCAAAACTCACACTTACTGAATTTTGCATACAATTTTATCTCTCTTAACTTCTTTAAGACTTTTCAAAGGTACTACTTATGCTCTTAGGGACCTTTGGAGTGCACAAGAATGCCATCTATGAATATGACCACAAAATTATCTAAATACAGCCGCAATGTTCGGTGCATTAGGTCCATAAAATTAGCAAGGGCATTAGTAACACCAAAGGGCATCACTACAAACTCAAAATATCCATATTGAGTGTTAAATGCAGTTTTTGATATATCATCTTCCCAAATCCGAACCTAGTAATATCCTTGCCTCAAGTCTAATTTCGAGAAACATCCAACACCTTGCAACTAATCAAATAGTTCACCAACCATAGGCAACGTATATTTATTCTTTACCGTCATTCATTCAATCATCGATAATCTATATATATCCACAATGACCCATCTTTTTTCTTAACAAATAATACAAGTACTTCCCCCACGGTGAAGTACTTGGTTAGTTAAACCCTTACTCCATTAATTCCTATAGTTGTTTCTTGAGCTCCTGCAATTCTATAGGTGCCATTCTATAAGGGTCCTTGAAATTGGTTCTGTCGATGGCACTAGATCAATGGAAAACTCTACCTCTCTCTTTGGAGGTAACTTCTTCAATTCCATTAGAAAAACATCTAAATATTCATTCGTAACAGGAACATCTTCAAGCTTCTTAATTTCTCCTAGCTTATTAATTACATAAGCCCAGTATCCTTTGCACATTTTCCTTATCATCTTTCGAACCTTGAGTTCCGATACAAAAGTATTACTTCTCCTTCCAGCCTCACATACAAATTCCAATATAGGTTTTTCAGGCTGACGAAAATGTACTACCTTATGTCTAGAACCAACTTGAGCATGATACTAAGATAGCCAATCCACGACCAAGATAGCATCATAATCCTCTATGGGCAAACTTATCAAATTTCCTTCTAATAATTCATATTCTACCAAAATTTTACAATTCGTATGCATTTTCTCACTATTCATTTGTTTTCCCAATTGGGTACTAACAACCATTTCATATGAAATTTCTTCCCTTTTTATCTTCATAGAATCAAGAAATGAATTAGCAACAAAAGGATGTATAGAATTGGGATCTACCAATACTTTAGTATTATGACCAAAATGAGAAGTGTACCTTCCACCACTGTAGTCTGATCATCTATCTTCTCCAGTGCCACCACTTGAGTATTTACCTGCAGTTTGGGAAGGGGGGTCCAATTTTGGAGGTAGAAGCTTACCTTGGATTTCCTTTTCCAAATCCTGACCTCTGTCCTTAGTTGTTACCTCCAAGTCAGCTCCATCCTCCTATCCTTTGTGGGTGAGGGAAATTTCAAATCTTATGCCCTATTTCTCCATAATTGAAGTATTTAAAGAAGGGCAGTCCTCCCATTGGCCAATCGGGCCTCTCCTCATTTGCATGTTCCTTTTTCTCTGCCATCGGGACTCTCCAGGTCTCTTTTGATTCATGCCTCAAAATCTGCCTCGGTTCCTCTCACCTGCCTATTCAATATCAGCCATTTCTATTGTAGAACCCATTTCTACTGCAGCGTTATAATTAGTGGGAGCCATACTTGCTAATACTCTTTTCAAATTTGGTTGTAAACCCTTTACAAAATGTCTAACCCTATCTGCTTTTGAATGGACTAAGAGTGGGTAATATTTTAATAGTCTAGTAAATTCAGCAGTGTATTGTCCCACCGTATGGCCTCCTTATTGAATAGCTTGGAATTCATCCTCCTTTCTTTCTACCACAAAAATGGGAATAAACTCCTTAAAACTGGCCTTAAAATCTGTCCACTCCCATTCTCATTGATTCATCTCTCTTGCCCACTAATCTTGGGTAGGTCCTTTCAACTGGAATGTCGCAAGTTGTAGCTTCTTTTGCTCTGAATAATTCAAGGCTGCAAAAATCTTTTCTATCTGTTCAATCTAATTTTCAGCCTTGAATTATTCAGAGTAAAAAAGGTACAACTTGCTACATTCCAGTTGAAATGACCTGTCCAAGATTGGTAGGCAAGAAAGATGAATCAATGAGAATAGGAGTGGACAGATTTTAAGGCCGGTTTTAAGAAAGAGTTTATTCCCATTTGGGTGATAGAAAGAAAGGAGGATGAATTCTAAGCTGTTCGACAAGGAGGCCGTACAGTGGGATAATACACTGCTGAATTTACTAGACTATTAAAATATTGCCCACTTTTAGTCCATTCAGAAGCAGACAGGGTTAGACATTTTGTAAAAGGTTTATGACCAGAGTTGAAAAGAGTATTAATGAGTATGGCTCCCACCAATTATAATGCTGTAGTAGAAATTGCTTCTAGAACAGAAATGGTTGATATTGAATAGGTAGGTGAGAGGAACTGAGGCGAATTTCAAGGCATGAATCAGAAGAGACCTGGAGGGTCTCGATGGCAGAGGAAAAGGAAGATACAAATGAGGGGAGGCCCGATTGACCTGATAGGAAGACCGTCCTCCTTTAAATGCTTCAATTATGGAGAAATGGGGCATAAGATTTGAAATTACCCTCACCCTTGAAAGATAGGAGGATGGAGCCGATCTGGAGGCAACAACTAAGGACAGAGGTCAGGATTTGGAAAAAGAAATCCAGGGCAAGCTTCTACCTCCAAAATTGGACCCCCCAAAATTGCAGGTAAACGCTCGGGTGGTGGCATTGGAGAAAACAGATGATCACACTGTAGTGGTGGAAGGTACACTTCTCATTTTGGTCATAATACTAAAGTATTGGTAGATCCCGATTCAACACATCCTTTTATTGCCAATTCATTTCTTGATTCTAAGGAGATAAAAGAGGAAGAAATTTCATATGAAATGATTGTTAGTACCCCATTGGGAAAACATATGAATAGTGAGAAAATGCATAGGAACTGTAAGATTTTGATAGGAGATGGATTATTTGAAGGAAATTTGATAAGTTTGCCCATAGAAGATTATGATGCTATCTTGGTCATGGATTGGCTATCTCAGCATCATGCTCAAGTTTGTTGTAGACATAAGATGGTACATTTTTGTCAGCTTGGGAAACCTACATTGGAATTTGTAGGTGAGGCTAGAAGGAGAAGTAATGTTTTTGTATCGGAACTTAAGGCCTGGAAGATGATGAGGAAAGGGTGCATAGGATACTGGGCTTATGCAATTAATAAGCTAGGAGAAGTTAAGAAGCCCGAAGATGTTCCCGTTGTGAATGAATATTTAGATATTTTTCCAGTGAAATTGGAAAAGTTACTGCCGAAGAGAGAAATAGAGTTTTCCATTGATCTAGTGCCATCAATAGAACGAATTTCAAGAACCCCTTATAAAATGGCACCTACAGAATTGTAGGAGCTCAAGAAACAACTACAAGAATTAATGGAGTAAGGGTTTATCTAACCAAGTGCTTTACCGTGGGGGAGTGCCTATATTATTTGTTAAGAAGAAAGATGGTGTTAGTGTTATGCCCTAGAGGCAATCACTTGTACCATGTATATTGCATATTAAATTAATAAGAGGCATTCTTTATCTTTCAATTTGATTGTTATATCTAAATATGTGTATAAACCGTTAGATAAAGTCCCTAGTACAACACAGTGTTAAGGAAATCATGATAGAGATCATGATGTGAGATTCCTACTACACTATGCAGTGTTTGTACTTAAATAATCCACAGTCATAATATTAATAAGATGGGACATTATTAATACGTCAAGACTGGCACATGTTATATCTCTTGATTGGATCAAGCGGTGGTTCTCGTATCCGTGGGTATTGGGATACTCAGGATTAACGTGTGGATGCTTGTTTTGAAACAAGTTCATTGGATGACCTAGCTACGAGATAATCACTTGGATAACTATTTAGTGCCAGTGATAGAATCTCATTATGGCAAGTGTGCAAGTATCCTTAGACTTGAGATCTCCAAGGTACTTTGTTTATCGAGCGTTGTACTTTGATTCTAATCTTTGGAGTCTTATCTAGGACCGCCTATGGGATGGATATTGGGTACAACGTAAAGTAAACGAAAGTAGTTGAGAGGGTCAATAAAGGATTCACCACTCCTAATAGTAAGAGAGTATATCTCAAGGCCACTTGTAGAAATCATTACTCATGAAGTCCTTGGACAAGGCGACTATGTGATGGAAATGGTTCCAATTGATACACATATCGAGTAATGGATTTCTTGAACAAGTACTAAAATATTTGGGCCAGAATTAATAATATTCTGGAGGGATTTGGCACTAATTCCATGCTCTAGACCGAATGAGATATTGTATGTTGAAAGGAGTTTATTGCACTGATAATTTGCTATTGAAAGGTTCATGTCAAGCCACTTGACTTTCTGGACTTTTGGGTGGTCAAGAGTCATTGCTAGATGTCGCTCTTGATATGCTAAATATGAATTTATTAATTAGAGAATTAATAAATTCAATCCTTTATTTTATTAAGGATTATTAATTCTAATATTGTTAGAATTAATTCATATTCTGCTACCAATAAGACCAGGAAACCTAATGGGTTACACACAATAAAGGTTTGAATGCTCAAATATATTATTTGATAATATTGTGGGGTTAATTAAGAGAAGGGAATATATTTATAGGTGAATTATAAGTTTGTTATAATTCATGGAACCTAATTGTAATTAAGTAAACTTCAAGGACCAATTTGTTGACAATTGGACGTTGAAGGACTAAGTTACAATTTATGGTAATTATAAATCTATAAATATAAGGAAACGGTTTCCTTAGGGTTAGAGACAGACTATTCACGCAATAACAGAGAAACCGTTTCTTTGCCTCTCTCTTGATCAAACCCTAGCCGTCTCTCTTCTTGATCAAAACCCTAGCCTCCCGAATTCTACTAGCATAGAATTGTGAGATTGTGAGCATTCAACCTTGTGTGGATTATCATTAGAGAGAGTTCTTTCTTGGACTTCAGTTGAGCTGCAGTGAACGGTTTTGGATAATTTGGATCGTGCCTGCGTTCTTGTTTCAGAAATTTTTTTAATTCTGGCTTCACGAGGTAATAAACGCAATCTTCTCCTTTTTCCCATTTTTATTGCAAACCCGTGATCCATGGCTTGGATTTCTTGTTGTTTTCCGCTGCGCTTAATCTAATTATGCATGATAGAAATCCTACAGATGGGTCATTGCGGATGTGTGTAGATTATCAAGGATTAAATGTAATGACTGTAAAGAATAAATATGCGTTGCCTATGGTTGGTGAATTGTTTGATCAGTTGCAAGGAGTTGGATGTTTCTCGAAATTAGACCGAGGCATGGATATTACCAGGTCCGAATTCGGGAAGAAGATATACTGAAAACTGCATTTTACAGTCGATATGGACATTTTGAGTTTGTAGTGATGCCCTTTGGTGTTACCAATGTCCCTGATACACCGAACATTTTAGCCGTACTTAGATAATTTTGTGGTCATATTCATAAATGACATTCTAGTGTACTCCAAAGGACCCCAGAGCATGTGTAGTACCTTTGGAAAGTCTTAAGGAAGTTAAGAGAGACCAAATTGTATGCGAAATTCAATAAGTGTGAATTTTGGTTGCAAGAAGTAGTGTTCTTGGGACATGTGATATCTAAGGACGGGATTATAGTAGATCCTGCAAAAGTTAAAGTGCTGCCAAATTGGAAATGTCTTGAGACTCCGACTGAAATCTAAAATTTCCTGGGATTGGCAAGATATTATCGAAGATTTATTGAGGGAATTCTCTAAGATAGTTTCACATTTGACTCGACGCACCCAAAAAGAAGTTTCTTGTGTTGGAACCAAGAAGAGTGAGAGAAAAATCTAGGAGTTGAGAAAAGGATTAAATTCTACTCCTATTCTAATGTTATCAGTGATAGAATCATTTATTATCAAGATCGGTATTGTATCTTGAAACAGTCTGCGATGAGACTAGATGTTTTAATGAAGGCACCTTGAAGTAAGTATGCTATCCATCTAGGAGCCGTAAAAATGTATCAGGACTTAAAACGACATTATTAGTGGATTGGTATGAAGAAGGATATCTCAGATTTTGTAGCTCGATGTTTAATCTGTCAGCAAGTGAAAGTTAGTCTGCAACGGCCTAAAGGGTTATTAACGCCGTTACCTAACTCTATCATGGAAATGGAGTGAAATTACTATAGATTTCATTACGGGACTACCCATGATAGTAGGACAGCGAGATATGATATGGGTGATAGTGGATCGACTAACTAAGTCCGCTCATTTCATCCCTATCAATCAACGGGATTCCTTAGAACAGTTAAGTAAGGTCTATATGGAGGAAGTAGTCAGACTTCATGGAGTACCCTCTAGTATTGTGTCAAACCAAGACCCCAGACTTACTTCGAAGTTTTGGACTAAGTTACAGCAAATATACGGGACAACATTAAAATTCAGTACAACAGCTTACCCACGAATAGATAGGTAGACTGAATGAGTAAATAAGGTTTTAGAAGATATGTTATGGGCTTACGCTTTAGATTTTGGAACTAAGCAGATTGATAATTTAGCATATGCCGAATTTGCATACGAATTGGAATGGCCTCGTTTGAAGCCTTATGTGGAAGAAAATGTTAGCCCCCATTATATTGGGAAAGTTTAGGACAGAGAACGGGCGAACAAGATACTTTTGAACTTGAAAAGTTTCGATAGACTATAGTGATGGTCAAAACCAAGTTAGAAGTAGCGCAAAGTCAACAGAAAAGTTATGCGGATCGACGTAGGAGAGATTTAGAATTTACTGAAGGGGATTATGTATTCTTGAAGTTAGCTCCACAACGATAATTGGAAATCAAAGAACAAGAAATGAAATTGGCATTTAGGTACGCTAGATCATTCCTTATTGTCGAGAGGATTGGGAAAGTAGCCTATTGATTGGAGTTACCAGTAGAACTTCAAGTTATTCACGACGTGTTTTATGTATCCCAACTTTGAAAGTATGTGGTTGATCCTGACCATATTTTGAATAAAGAATCCATTAATGACTTTGAGCATGAAAAATGAGGAAAAGCCTATTAAAATCTTGGAGGATACTGAAAAGGAATTCCGGAATGAGAAAATTCTACTTGTACAAGTATCATGGAATCATCATCCTGTGTAAGATGCAACTTGGGAAACGAAAGCTAAGATGTTGAAAAAGTATCCAGATTTATTCCAAGTGTAAGTCAATTTCGAGAACGAAATTTTTTTTAAGATGGGGAGAATGTAATACCCCATCTTTTTACTTTCGCTTGGCTACTATTGGTAATAGGATGAGTATTTGTATCGATGTCCAGAACAAAAGTTGATCGGTGTAATGAGACGAATATTTTGGTGGAATAATATTTTGTTGAGACTTGGATATAATTATTAGATTTGTTCTACCCGTACCCTAAATTTTCATAAGGCTATTATTATTTTAAAAAGAATTTAAGGATACTCTGAAAAGAGAAATTGGTCAGTGCGATAAAACACACGTCTTGATGTGAATTATGCTACTTAGGGTATCGGGGCATTTTCGTCATTTTGACCGCGCCCGCGACTTTGTCCCCAAATTTGACCAAGTAGAAAAGAAATTGAAGAATTTAAGTGTTACCAATGGATTCAATAGATTTTTTTTAGTTAGATAGTGAAATAAAATATTTTTTCATTACAAACCTGATTTTGGTCATTTCTGAAGAAAATAGGAAATCGTGGTTAAAAATGGTGCGTGTGGCATTTTGTGAGTGGTAGCCCATGGACATCTGTCAATTTAAGAGAAGTTGCATGAAGATTTCATGCAAGACACTTAAAATTAAAGGATTTCAAAATAAATGAAGAATGGTGTATAATTTTGTGATTAGAACACACCACTTGTGGGCTCATTTGATTAAGGTCTTGAGCAATACAATTGGATAATATTTGGAACAAGAGAAGATGAATGAATTGTTGGAAATTGGCCAACAATTTTGGTAGTCATGCAAGAAGAAATAAGGGAATTTTTGTGGAGGAAATAAAAGTGGTTGGTGTGTAAGAATTTCATTGGAACACACCTAAGTATATCCACCATTTAATTAAACCACAACAAGAAATGGAGTGCCAAAATTGGAGGCTAAATGGCGGTCAAGAGAGGCTATTAAATAGCCAGAAATTAGTGAGCCATGAGGGAGAAAAACCATGAGAAAAGAAAAAAGATAGAGAAAGAAAGAAGTGTGTGCGTTCTTAATGTTCTTGGAGCGAAATCACACCAAATAGCCTCAATACAAGGTAAATCCCTATCTTGCTTGACTTAAAGTTGTTGTTGGGTGAATGATGATTATGACGACGTGAATTTTAACATAACATGACTTTCATGTTTTGATTTCGGATCAAAGCTAGGGTTTGTGAGCTTTTGTGTAGGAACCTTATATATGCTAGTATATGTGTCGGCTGCCTAAAGGTCCTTGAATAATGTTTTGCGGGAAGAAGAACTAAATAATTATGGTAGTTTGAAGGCTTATTTTCGGTTGAAGAGGTGATGATAAAAGTAGAGTAAAAATAACATTTACTTGGTTGGAAAAATGGATCAAACTAGCTTTTGATTAGAAAAGATGAATTTGTGTTGAATAAGTGTGACTTTTGTAAGCTACTGGAAATTTGAAAATTCAGAATTAAAGATTATTTGAAGGAGAAGTGAATGAATGAATGGTTCTAATGTGTTAAAGATTAAAGGAGAACAATGGAAAATATGAATAGTGAAATTGAGGTAAAACTAATGGGGTTATTTTTGTCCAGTACCATGCCTCGAGAACCAAAATTCTGAAAAAGGGCTTATACAAAATTAATGTTAAGAGTCTTATAGTCATTTTGGTATATCATAGAGCCAAAATGGAGTTGTGGATTGAAAGTTATGTCCGAAACAAAATCATGTGTCAAAGCAGCAAAATTTTCGAATTTTGCTTAGAACATGGACGAATTGTGTGATTTTGGACGAAATAATTAGGGAAATATGAAGCAAATCCCTTCTTTATGAAGGTAGAAAGGATGTGGAAAAATGAAAATAGAAAAATCGAACAAACAACGAAAAAATGACGTGAACGAAAGTTGAACGTTTTCCTTTAATCGTCGGCCTCGTTGGCTGGACGTCAGCTATTTTTCGGCCGAACATGAATCGACCCAAAAATGATGTTTGGTCTAGGTTTAGCGATAAACGGCCAATGGAATGTTAAAAACGATAGAGACAGTAATTAAACAGCCATGAACAGAAAGGGTTACTTAGGACATGAGGTGAGTCCCTTAGATTTCTAAAACCTTTTTAAAAGTTAGTGTGCTTTGTTTTTCATAAAATGCTATATTTTATATTGTTTTTGAAATCCCTAAATATGTTTAAAGTTTATCTGAGCAAGATTCGTTTTTATGCTATTTCGGGCTTGAATGAATTTCATGATTAGTTTGGAAATCTTAACGGATGATTAAAGTATGATTTTGTGAATTTAGTCCTGTTTAGATTAAATGCTTGGGATTTTCAGAAAATGATAATTTTTGGAATTGGGTATTCGTAAATTGACCAGAATTCCCTTATTGAAACATTTTATGGAAATGCATTTGGAAATTTTGAATTTAATCCTCTTTTCGGATTAGAATTTTAGATTTCTTGAAATGAGTTCCTTTTGAAATCAAGTATTTGGAAAATGATTCAAATGTCTTTATTGGAATGTTTTATGAAAACCTTTGGAATTGGGTATTCGATAAATGACTAAAATATCCTTATTGGAACTTTTGTAAATACTTTTCTAATCGGATAAAGGAAAGATGACCCAAATACCCTCGGAAAGTCTTTTGGAATCGGGCATTGGTAAAATAACCTGAATGCCCTTGGAAAATGACTTTTGTAATCAAGTACGGGAAAAACGACCCGAACACTCTTGGAAATATATTTTGATGTGCGAACAGAACTCTTTATCCTATTTCAACATGATTTTTGAAAAATAATTTCTCGTGATGAGATTAACTTTTGGAAAATGACTTTTGATTCTTGAAATTATTTTATTGGCCTGCTATGCCTATGAAATGAATTGATTGGCTCTACAGAGCTTATGTGAATGATGAACTGACTTGCGCGTCAATACGATCAAATTATGAAAAGTGTTGTTTTGCCCCAAAAATGTTTTGATATGAAAATTCTGTGGGATCAGATAACCCTTTGGTCTGCTCAGTCAGACGGGATTGGTATTATTAACATTGAGTACTCAGCAAAGACTTTGATATTTGTACTAGCTCATGTTAGAGATAGACGACCCCAAGTAACCCGATCAGTTTTGGAGATTGTCTTACTCCTAACAGGGCGACAGGACATTGAGATGAGTCATCCTGGCTAGCCGTCTAGAGCCTGAAAATTGTCGTGCCTTGTATGCACTTTGTGATTTAGGTTGTTCACGGGTTGGGCTGGACACCTGACGTTGTTCTAATCCCTTGCTACCTCGATGGTGATTAACGTCAGGATTGGAACCTCTGGCTTACAATAGCAAGTAAAAGATTTCCCAGCAACGCACCAATCGAGTGCTGAAGATTGCGGTCTCAGTACGATGACACGTGCAAGTTGGTGTACTTATCCGACAATGCACGATTGAGTGTTTTAAGGCGAAGTCCTTGGCACAATAAGATCGTGATGCTGAAGTGAAGCCTTGTGAGCTTTGCATACAAACTGACCTTCTATTGGAGAAGTGCCTGTGATTTAAAAATTGGGAGCAATGTTTTGAAAGTGAAATAAAGTTTTCTAAACATGATTGAGTTCTAGATAAATTCTTCTTTAGAGAGTTTTGGAATTGTTTCCAGTGAACAAATGATATGCTATTCCATAAAAGTTTTATGTACCTTATTATTTTATAAAGCACTAGCACACACGGGTTTCACTGGGTGATTCATCACTCACACATTTCTTTTAACTTACCTTTTGTAGGATCCAGAGCTGAGCGGACCTACGGATAGAAGGACGATACCACAGAGTCGACAGTTTAGGTCTGGACAGCTTTCTTTTTGATTATGTACTGTATTCTGTTATAGATAGAGATAGCATGTATGAAATTCTCTGATGTATGCATATGTGTGGTCATCAATGTGGGATATTATTGAGTATGGACCTTATACATGTATTTACTTTGTTGTTTCTGTTATAAAGACCCTTATCTGGGAAATTGGACAAGGCGACACCCGGTGTTGATATGCTTCCGCTATTGCCTTTAGTAGGGGTGTTACACGGGAAGTATTGCTTTCGCTGTTCTCCCTATTTTGTTATTTTGTATCATGTAAATATATTTATATCATATTTTTGGACAATGAGGATATTGTCCCATTTAAGTGTGGGGGAGAGGTTGAGTAACTTTTTCTTAGCAAGTTTTTATTGTTTATTTTGGTAATTTTCTTATATTGATTATTTTCTTATTTTTAGGCTAAAATTTTTGTTTTTGCATTTAGGTTAAAAATTTTTTGAGTTTTTTTACATTTTGGGTTAGTTCTCCTAGACTTTTTGGTATATATATTGATATGTATTAGTTTGGTAGAGTTATTTTTTATTTTTTACTTGAGAATTCTACTTAAGACTTTGCTAGAAGAGTTGATTTTATTTACACTTATATATTGAGCATGACATAGGTTAAGTTTTGAGAAGTAAGTTAATCTTTTTTATGCCTTTGAAAATGTTGTGAATCTTGAATTCTTTAAGAATGGATGAGAATCTTGTGATGAAATAAAAAGTGTGAATTTTTAGCTTATCTCTAGTTTCATGGCATCTCTTTTTATTCATTCATTTGTGTATTGTGAAAGTATTGTATTATATTCTTTAATGTAAATAAAGGTAAATAGGAGCAAGAGATAGATTGCTCAATGCACCTACCAAAATAAGGAGAAAAAAGGCTCTAGGAATGCAAAAGGCTTTTTCTATGACGAAAAATAATGTGTGATGAAAAAAAAAAAGAAGAAGAAAAGAAAGAAAAGAAAAAGGAAAAAGAAAAAAATGCAAAAAAAGCATTCAAGTTAAAATCATTATAAATGCATTCCTTTGTAGAAAAGTTATGAAAAATAAGAGGCTCCTACTTTGCTACAAAAAGTTGTAATATTTTATGATAGAGTTGTAATATATTGTTGTAAGGATGTAACATTTGTAATGTTGTACTTTTTATAAGCCATGAGACTTGAGTTAGCCAATTAGTCCTATCTTATATAAATCACATTATTTGTATTATTGACTAGAGGAGTAAAGTGAAACACATTGATTTGGTATGAACTTGTTTAATTTAGCTTTGATATTCTTGGTTATGTGTAGCTTAATGCATATGTCTACATAGGATTAACTTGGATAGATAAGTGTTGGGATGAATTCTAAAGCGGAGGATGAAATAATGTCTCTACCATCCTGACCTTGTTGCATATATGCTAATTGTTCTTCTATCCCAATGTGCTATATTTATAGTCACTTGTTTGGTATGTGAATAAATGTGGCTTGCTTGAGAATAAGCAAAGGTTTAAGTGTGAGGGTGTGATGAGTGCTTATTATATACATATTTTTCTATATGAATTGTACTATGCTTGTTGTAGAATTTAGTTTTAATGGCCACTCATCCTCGCATTGTCACATTGTTTTAAATAGGAATTATGTAATAAATATTTGATGAATAATAAGGATGAAAAGACTATAAACGGCGCCATTCCTATTATATTACATGGCGCCGTGCATCATCAGTATTCAAAAGTGTCCAAACATCTGAGAGTTAACAGCATCATGCATATCATTTTGGATCCCGCTATGTAGGTTTATAGTGCATAATAAAGGTCACACATCACAATGTTGTTTGAGAACTAGTACACTGAAATAAAATGTGCACGGTGCCGTATATATCATCTCACATGGCACCGTCTAAGTTCGTAGATCGAAATTTTGATTTCTTTCAGCTGCAATTTTTAGGGCATCTTAAGCCCTATAAATAAGAATGAATAGCACCATTTTAGACAGCCAACTCTAAGGAAAAATTCCCACACACATAGGAGAAGAGATTGAAGATGAAAAATGGATGGTTGCACAAGGAAGTCTTAGAGAAGATGAAGAAGCAAATTTGTCTATGAATTTTTCTCTCTTTTTTCTTTGTTTTTCACTTGGAAATGTAATTAAATGCTTTAATTGTTCTTGAAGGGTTGAACCCTAATTAGTTCATGTGTTAAATATACTCTTGATATGTTGGATTTCAATTCTATTGAATGATTACTTGATTTTATTATGTTAGATTCATTGTTTGGGTTACTCTCTTCTAATAAATTCGAGATATAGGGTTAGGGGTTGGGTTTAACATTTTTTTCCCTTGTTGAACTTAAGAAAGGATTTGGGGGATTAGAACTTGGTAATCATTGGGAATTTTATATCATCTAGAGATAGGGATATTATGTTCTTCCGAAATTTTAGGGGCTTTGCACTTAATGCTTCATGGCTTCAATTGGAGAGATAGAGATACCATTTAATTAGTCTAAGAATAAGAAATCCATATCTCAAGAAAGAGTGGGTTTTGCATTCGTGATCTCTCCGGTATTAGAATTGGAATTTAGCTATCTTGAGTTTGGTTTAGTACTTGGCTAATTTTTGAAGACTCTTGACAAGTACATGTTTTATACTCTATTTCTTATCTTTGATTTTCTCATGGCCAATCTTGTATGGTGTTGTGTTAATTCTCTTTGTTCATCCATCGCAGTTAGTATATTCCACTAATTCATTCGGCTAAACAATAGAAGAAGAGTTAGTAGTAGTTCCTTTATCCTTTTTCTATGGAAAAATGATACTTGACATTATACACTATATTGTATGATAGGTATACTTGCCCAATTGTGTGGTTTGAATGTGTTTGGCATTTTAATTTAAAACTTGATTTATGTAGATTTGTGATAATATTTCCAACACTTGAGAGACACATAACATTTCCTTTCAGTTAACTCAAGAGAGAAGTTAGGGAATCGAAATTGATAATCAAAAGGATTACAAAATTGCCTAGAGATAAGGATTTTGTGTCCTCTAGATACATTTGATAATTGGATTGATCTTAATGCTTTCTTAGGTAGATTGGTTTAGTAGAGATATCTATCAATTGCACTTGGAATTAGGAATGTCAAACATCGAAAGAGGGTGAGTTTTACAATTGTGAACTCATATCGGTGCTAGAATTGAGAATCAATTATCTTAAGGGGATCTTCTTTACTTGATGTGGATTTAGGAAATCTCTACTTTTTCATGGTCTTTTCTCCTTTCTCTTGTTCCTTGATGATCCTTGTAACTTTTTCATGTGAAGACTTGAAATATGCTCTAGTCTTCTAGTTTAATTTCCTTATGTCTATAATGAATTAGCTAAATAATGAGAAGAGAGGAATGTAGTTGTAGTTGTTAAGCCCTCATAAATTTAATATTTGCTATTCCCTATACTATATGATAGGTATGCTTGCCTATTTTGTATTTTTTAGTTTTTAATATTTTAATTAAAAATTGATTAATTGTGGACTTTGTTGATACTTTTTCCATACTAAAAAACACACAACAGACACCCACCAATTTTTCTTTTTGCCTATGTAAAATTTGTGTTAATGGGTGTCACCGTATTTGAACTTCAGATAATGGGGTCTTTATAATGATTTACAACTTAACATAAGCATATATTCTCATACTATCATAGAAGAAATGCATAGGGTTCAAATCCTGTTACAAATACTCCAAACTGAAATCAAACTTAATAAACATGTAATGTACATCATTACAAATTTAGCTCATAATATACAGAACTCTGAAATCTCAAAAACAAAAGAAAAGTAGTCTCCTTGTAAGCTACAACGTTGCTCTGGACCCTAAAAGCATAAAACACAATAAACAAGTAAGTGTAAAACTCAATGAGTCCCGTGTATGCTTGTATTTTTCCACTGAAAACAATGCACAAGGAAAATAGTATTCAATATGCAAATAGAGTAGTGTATTTGAAAACACTGCAAAATGCATCACCTTGTACTGTAAACTTCGTGTGTATTTTTTAAATTGAAATACATTAAATATTAATGCCCTATAAGTATAAGAAAGTAGGTAGTTCTCTCAATAGAAGGTCGGCCTACGTGCAAAGTTCAAAAAGGACTTCACATTCCACTATTGCGGTACTATTGTGCCAAGTCTAAACCCTCAACACTTAACCTTATCTTACCAAATTGGTAAGTGCAATACTGCCATCTTTCCTCACTCTTAGGGATCTCTTCCATAATAAACATGAGGATCCCACCCCTATCTTCAATCAACATTAGGGTGACAACGGATTGAACATATTGGGTATTCCCGTTCAGTATCACATGAACAATATGTGATCATAATCAGGTAATGCTAGGGTTTCAAACAGCTAGTTAGGGATGCCTACTCTAATGTTGTAACACCCCATATTTTCATGGCATTGTGGAATGTAACTTTGTGAGATATCGCCCTGTCTGATTGCTTAGACAATAGGATCTTTATAACAAATTCCATCTAATATGCAATGAAATTTTTTCCAAAATACTTTCATTGAACGTAGGAAGTACGTAGTGTCTGACATCTAATACATATACTCAAAGACACGATAGGTTCAATGCATAGTATGAGTATTTGGGAGTCCACCATAATTTTATTGTGCCTCTGATCCTAAATTTTTCAGAAGAGATAACACATATGTGAGCATAAGGCTCAGTGAGTCCCGTGTATTCTAGTATTTTCAACTAAAAATAACTTATAAAGAGTAATCTCTACCATAAATAAGCTAGTTCAGAAATTCTTGTGTGAAAACATTCAAAAACAAGTATTCAAGAATTTCGAGTGAAAACATACTAATTCAAATACTCAAGAATTCTAGTATAAGATATTTTAATTCAAGAATTCAAGTATTTGAGCATTTAAGTATTCAAGCATAGTCAATGCTTATGTCGAGTATTCAAGTTAGTACTTACGCTAAGTAGTCAAGTTAGTGCTTACGCAAAGTAGTATACTTACGCCAAGTATTGTGCTTATGCCAAGTATTCAAGTCAGTGCTTACGTCAAATAGTCAAGTCAGTGCTTACGCTAAGTATTCAAGTCAGTACTTATGTTAAGTAGTCAAATCAGTTCTTACCAAGTATTTAAGTCAGTGCATATGCCAAGTATTCAAGTTAGTGCTTATGCCAAGTATTCAAGCATTGTCAGTCATGTATTGGATTCAAGGATTGACATATTCAATAATTCAAGATTCATGATATTCACAAGAATTCAAGATTCATAATGTTCATCATGTTTTCAAATCTGGTAGAAAGCTCACACTTGAGTATACTAGGAAAGCAATTTCCATATCCAGAAAACACACTTTACCAAAATCAGGATTTGAAAATTGAAAAGATCACACGAGATATTTCATAGTCAAGATTTTCAAGAAGTCGAGTGCTTGATAATGCTTTCAAACTCAAGTGTAACATCTATCTCATAATATATCAAGAAAGCATTAACTATATCAGGAAAGCACATGATCATTTCAGGAAAAACACTTAGCTAAATGGAATTTAAAAAACTTGGGACTCATCTCATGTCCTACATTATACTATATTCATAATCCTTAAGCCCTTGTGAGAACTTTAAGGTAGAAACCTATATCGGTCATTATTTCACACTTCCTTTAATAGTATGGAATTCATAACCAATACATTTTCATTACTCCTTTCCTCAAACATGTTTTCAAGGATTTCACATGAATCCTTAATCAGTCATGCCTTTAATAGCTCACATGAAATAAATTCATAGCTTTACTTTCTTAAATCAAAATTCTGCATTTTTTCTCACTTGGCATACCTTAGTATTCTTGTCATAATTTTTAATTCACAAGTCTGATTGATGCCAACTAGTTCCAAAATGTCCTCAAGACATTCCTTGATGATTTCTAACTCATGAACCACTGATTTCCCTTCTCATTTCATTCAGTTTTGCTTACAACATTTCAGTTTCTCAATCCCATTACAGTTTTGGCAACTTGTGGTATTTTCATTATAACCTTTTATTCACAACTCCAAATCCTGTAAAATTGGCCCCAAATTGATCCTAGGATATTTAAATACAAGTTTCAGGTCATGGGGTTCCAAAACAACTGGCCATACTATTCAATTTATTACTTTTTCAAAGCTGCATGAAATTCTTCCAACACAGAATTTCGGTTTTGTTCCTTTTTTTCACTTAATCCATTCTTTTTTCTTTCCTATACAATATATATGTTGTTTAATTACTGCAATCCTTTGTTTATCATCTACACATCACATAATCCTTATTGATTCCAATCATGCACAATCAGTATCTTTCATGTTTAAACAACAACAAAACTAAAAGCTTTGAATAATAACAATAATATTCCATTTTCTTCAACAATGAAACTATTTTTTTTGTGCAATTTCTTCAAGTGCACTCATCATTGAGTATAGTATAGGAAATTAACGAGTATCAATCCTAAAAAAACAAGTACACATTAATTACTTTTCATTCAATGTTTAACCTACCAATTAGATTGATAAAGAATAAAAATAAAGATAAAGATAAAAATAAATAATGCGTAAATTTTGGGTGTATAAAAATTATTAAATTTAAATCCACCAATTAGCCAAGTTTTAATTAAAACATTAATCTCAAATTACATAAATGAGCAAGTATACTTATCGTAAGTATAGTATAGGGAACTAGCGATGATAGATCCTCAAAGGAATAAGTGTATACTAATCACTTTTTATTCATTATTGACCTAATAATATGATAAGATGATTAAAAAAAATAAATAAATATATACAACTCAATTATGTAGGAATATGAAATTTAGATAACTATCCTAGAAACCATGACAATGACTCATTTTAGCTACTATTTCAATTAATCATCATTTTGGCATCATGAATGAATTAAAATAGAGTTCAATTGTTTCCCAAGTAAGAAACTCACTATCTCACGATTAAATTAGCAGATTTCTTAGTCAAACCAACATAACAAAAAAGTGCATTAAACTCATCATTTAACAATTATCCCTATACTCTAGGTGATAATAAATATGAAATTAGTAAATAACCTTATACCCAGGCAAAATTAACCAATCTTTGATTACTTCAGTTCTTTGTCTTGACTTCGTTTCCCAAGTCCGTTGAGAAATAATAAATATGAAATTAATAAAATTAAATCAACTACCAACATCATTTCCCAAATCAATTAGAAGAAAATCTAATTTCATCAATTCTTTTATAATTACAAGTAATCAAACACCAAGAATGATAGAAAATTGATCAAACAGCTAAATTAATCCAAAAATAATGAATCTCAAAATAATGTTAAATTACAATGTACATCATTATTCTAGAAAAGAAAACAAATGTAAAAAAAAAAGAACTCATAGACAAGCCATTCTTCTTCTATTTGAAAACCTTCTTGAATAATGCCACTTGAATGATGAATCTCTCCTTCTTGTGAGTGATTGGCAACTTTAATCCTTAGATTCACATATTTTTCTTGTGTTTTTCTTGCCTTTATAAGCTCCATTGAAGACATGTATTTGTATCTTTCCCTTCAACTATTCCTGTCAAATAAATAATATTAGGGAGTTGAGGGGAATTAAAACACATCTTTTTCACGGATAGGATTCATTGAAAAAAAAAGTAAATGCATCTTTTACACACACATCTCCTAGAGAATTAAAATAGTTAGGATTCATTGAAAAAATCGACAATCCCCCATGTGGGGGGGGGTGGGAACCCTTTCCTGCATCGACACTAATATTTTTTTAACGTCTAATTAGATTAGGAAATAATTCAAATTTAGAACAAAATCTCGTTGCTTTGCCTTTCCTTAGAATTAATTAAAGCCACAGGGCCCTATCCATTTATTCATTTGACCTAACTTTATTGCATCGTCTAAAACAATGATTTTTATCAGCTGTAGCAAAGAAAGAAACTTCATAGAAGTCGAAAAATATGAAGAAATAAATAATATGCCTAGCTACTTTTTCTATGGATAAAAAAAATGATCTAATTGATAGAGAAGAAGCACCGTAAAGATCATTTAGCAAGGTTTTGAGCCAATACAATAATAACTACGTACTTATGTCATGATCGGTGAGTATTTAGCCTTGCAAGGTGGTCCTTGTTGATTCACACAGGATTCCACGTGCCTCATGCGACTCGGGTCAGAGCGTAAGCTAGTGATGCTTTCGGCTATTGGACTTTCACCATCTAGGGTGTAGCATTCGAGCTACTTCACCTAGCAGCACGACGCTTGTATTGCTTTTCCACAACCCCGTTTTCACAGTTTAAGCTACTCCCTTTTGAATCAAAGAATGATCATGGCCGCTTCTCTACGGTACCAGTTATTGCTTCATTGAATTTGCTTCCCTACTAGGGTCAACTCAATCATAGATAACAGAATCATCAAAGATTTGACCTTCACCGATGGGTCATTGTACAATTTAAGATCCATCTATGGAATAACTGTCTCCATTACTATCCTTAACAAAAAAAAAGTGTCATCAGGGAACCATCTATGATAGTGTAAAGAAAAGAGTACATGGTAATGCTCACAGTATAATATTCTATTATGCTTTTTCCCTAACTCCTACTTTTCCATTTCATTCTTTATTCTCCTTATCCTCCCACTTCATTCCCTTTTTCTCATGCAAGATCAGTACAAATACTTTGACCATAAGCCCTATGTATATCAAGCCTAATCCTTAACGTCTCTATAATGCATGCTTCGAATTACTTTTTCCAAATGCACCGAAAATTATAGTTAGATGGAGAAGTTCAAACTAACACACCGTATAAATATTCATATAGACACATAGCAAAAATAAAATAAATATGTTATATCTAGATATATATAAAAATTGTGAAAGTAATAATGATTATTTCTTTTCTTTTTTTTTCATTTCAAACCGTTTTAACATAGAAACCAAATAAAGATATTCGTTTGGCATAAGAAAAAAAAGATTATATTAGGAGTTCTCTACTATGTTGTTTTTCAAAAAACAATACTGCCAAAGTAAAATAGAAAATGTGGTTGGTGTGTATACTTCGCTTGTGAATGTCATTCATGGGAAATGTGTTACATGTATTTTTATTAATTATATCTATAAGTCGAAAACAATATTATTACAATATTATCTTTGGAGGCCAATTTCTTTATATGGTAATAAATAAAGATATTTAAAATGAATAAATATAACTACTAATTAGTAGGGGTAGTTTGATCATTTTAATAACTAAGAATAATATATTTTTTTATCCCCAAAAGTAACACTAGAACCCATAATGATTTTTGAGTCATTGCACAAATTAATTAGGTATTTAAGAATTTGATAAATTTTTATTTTATTCTAAAAAGTCCAAATAAGTGCACCGACTAGAATGATTAATTAAGTCCAAGTTTATTCATGGATTTAAGTAATCAATTAATTCTAGAAAGTCTAAGGTAATGCATGAGTTTGAATAAAATAAATAATTGGTTTAATAATTATATTTGATCATGTATTTATTATTTTAGGTTTTAATTAAATTTAAAAAAGACTTGAATAAAATAATAAATAAGTTGAGTCATTCATTTATTATTTTTTGTATTTTAATTCTTAGAAAATTTAAAAGACTCAAGATAAAAATCATAAGGTTGGGTAGGCGGAAATGGCCCTAGTCCACTGGGGCTAGAGTTGGCCGACTTTAGGGTTAATAAAACCCTAAGGAAGGCTAGTCAAGGAGTTTAATACCTTAGCCCTAGCTGTTGCCCTTAGCCTTTCTATGCTTTCTCTCAATTTTTCTCTTCCTCAGAAAATACCTTAGCACTAGTAAAATAGTTTGTGAGATTAATAGGATAATTTGAAAGACTCAATGAGTAATTTTTGTACGCATTTATGCATAGGAGCAATAGATTAGTTGGTCTTCCGATTGGTTTCACCTCGGAGATCGTGATTCGGACAAGTTTTGAACAACCCGCTGCTCCAAAAAATCTGGTAATACCTATGGTTTCTTCTTCTACAAGAAGAAAAAAAGTCCAATGCTAAAACTCTTATTTTTAATATATATTCCCATTGCACTTGTGTGATTTTCAATCTTACAATTAACACTAACTATTCAGCTAGAAGATTCTTATTAACTGAAAGAGATTTCAGTTACACATAATTTTAGAACATATTTTAGTAGTTTAATCTTCTTAATATGTCATAATGCTAATATCCGGTTCTAGTAGAGACAATATGGCAAGAGTTTTATGTTGTTGGAAATTATGCTAGAAAAATACCTAAGTAATTTGTAAAGATATTTACAAATTCAATAATAGTTATTTCTTTTTATAAGTTTATGTTCATATTTTTATACATAAAAGTTCAAAGTATATTTGTAAATGATTTATGTGTTCAGTCATGTTTTATAGTAAGGTATAAATTATAATTACTTAATATACGGGCAAAAAAATTCTTGATCGGTTGATGAAATTGACATTTCATCAATTGAAGATCACTATGTTATGGTTTCTATTAAAGAATAATATAGCTTTAATCAATGAGGAGTTATTTCACAACATAGGTGTAAGTGTATTCTAAAGTATATAAAACTAGACCTGTAATAGCAGTCCTTATTAAAGTACTATAAGATAGAGATTAGACTATTACTACTATAGCATAAATGAATACTCTATAATTTGAGTGTGAGTTGATGGTCTGATAAAGTTAATGGTATATGCTTTGATATATGATGGGTGGGATTTTCACTATGAGATTAATAATGATGTATATTGGGCATGTATCTTTAGTTAATCAAGACTAACTTATACAATAGGGTTTCTATATGTTTCTTAATGAAAAGATTAATCACCCCCTTGCAATAGTCTAGCATAATCTGTATAAAATTTAGAGCTCTAGGATCATGACTAGGATTGTAAAGTTATAAGGGTATCTTAGATATGTGGTTATATTTCTGGAAGTCATAGATTATTGGATGAGATGTTAAAGGATAGTAGATATTATTTAAAAAGTTTATTGTACACATATTGATAGGAATCCACCTAGGTAAGAAGGACAATTTATAGAGGAAGATTGAAGATCAAAATCCCTCTCAATGTGATTTATTTTAGATCCAAAATCAAGAAGTTTCTTGAGAGATTTTAAACTTATATGAAAGATTCATTGGAGATTGATGTCTTTGGGAGGTTGAATAAGAGCTAATAAGAGTTTCAAATGTTCACCATTCATTTGGAGATTCAAAGGAATCCAAATTGAGGCCGTGGAGACTTCAAGAACATCATTTTAGATTTAAGAGTGTAGGGGATGCAAAGCTTATTGCACAACCGTACCATAAGCCAAGCAAATGAATCAAAACCGTGCAAGCTTCAGGGATTCTCCTCCTCCATATTTTCCTTTAAAAGCAAAATAAAAAAATCCTCCTCCATATTCATTGATTCTCGCCGGTGCTAGTGGGGCAAACAATTCTCCTCCTGGATTTTATGAAATATCTTAGGGAAAAAAAACTACATTCAAATTTCAGCCCCCTCTACTCTAAAAACACCTCTGCAGCTTCCGCAGAACGCCCACCGATGCTCTTATCTTCTAGTAAAATGTTGAAAGACTCCTTGTTAGTCAATTCCATCTAAACGGCTTCTTAATTTTGAAAGATGGGTTTCATATTACTCTCTTTTTTCTTCACCCGTGTCAATTTGGTGATGAATTTTGCATAATTTTATCATCTGAAAAATAAAACGAAGTAGAGTAGAGTTTACCCATATAAGGAAGTCCTTGTAAATAGAATGGTTTGCACTTCCCCATGATCAAAGACTGCAATTACACTGAAGGACTAGGACTGCAATTTTGGTCAAAGCACCAGTAGTTATATATTCTGAGAATTTTCTCACTTATCAAGCCATTGAATCTACACTAGGAAGTTATGAGATTTCAGTGGCCAATAACAGTAAATTGTAATAGTGTACAATGTCCTTGGAAGGGCTTCAGTGAGTATTTGAGTTCCATAACTAAACTCTTATAACAACCAGCAGTAAATATACCTATCTTTGAAGGTCAAGGGATCTCCTTGATCTATGAGGCATTCTCTTTGGAACGAGTTGTTGGGATAGTCTAAAATTTCAAAACCGGCGTCTGTGACCTCAATGCTAAAATGGGTTAGACATTTTTAGCATTCCACAGCAATAATACTTTCATTCTTATGCTACTGAAAACACTTGCTACTTCCTCAAGTTAACCGTATCAAATGTGTGTGTATATATATTATCGACTACACAGTTCAAGCATTCAAAGATATGTCCAATTTCTTTCTCTTCACAATTCCCGAGTTCTAAGGTGTCAAGATCAGGAATATCTAGCAAATATTAACTGTAATATTATTTGGATCAAAATTTGACTAGTGTTTAAAATTAATCATCATCTATTGAACTCCTCTTAGTCATTTCATCAAATGTTTTCTTTGCATATAAATTTCTAGAGCATTTCGAATCATAAAACTGTGAATTTGGAATAGATTGCTCGAGCGTTCCACTGCTGGAGTAGAAGAAGCACTTTATCTTGCTAAGTCTCCATATTCACTAGGTTTCTCTCTAAACGAAACCGGAAATTTTCCCTCTTCAGCAGCTTGTCATTTTTCCATTGCCGCCATGCTCAAAGGAGAGTATTAACTTTTTCTTTACTCCAATATCTGAATGTTGGTCTTTCCATTTAATTTTTGTGCAATGGAGGCGATTTTGAGATTAAGATGGAGAGATACTCAAATCTTTCCAACTTCAGATGGATGGAGAAAGACGGCAGTGGTGACAAACGTTTATTAACAGTAGCATGTTTTTTTGGGACCGGACTAGACCGGACCAGCCAGTCCAACTGTGGACCAATGTCTCTACCGGTCCAATACCAATATTCCAATTGATTTCTCTCAAAACTATACGGATTTCTTCGGACCGTATTAGACCAACTGGTCCAATCAGTGAATCGATAAACCAACCGATCTAATATTGAACCAATCATGTTATAAAAAAATTAAATCAAATTTTATAATTTTTTAGAATAAATTAATTATATAATTCAATAAACTATTTTAATATATTAAATTATTAATTATAAATTAAACATGACTTAATCATGAATTTGAATATTTATATCTTTAAATTTAAATTACACTATATTATTAATTAAATTTTTTTAAAAAATAATTATATTTTTAATTTTTAAATTATAATATTACCAGTTCAATTACAATTAAATCATTAAATCGTGAATCAATAAATTTTCAGATTCGATGACTGATCCCATTCTGAAAACATTGAAACAGTATGATACTGAATATCCTGGTCAAGACTTTCTGAAGCGATAATAGTTAATAATTTTAAGGTAGAGAGTGGAATGTTGCACCACATAGAAACAATAATGTGGTACATCAGCTGCACTCAAAATTGCCTCGTATGGATGCTTCCGGGTTTTGATCATGGGTTTCGTGAAAGCTGCGTCCTGCGATACTTGTTTGCAAGAGCAGTGAATTGGAGCGAGAAAATAGAGAAATAAAATTTTTGCTGTTTCTTATCCCTCTCAGGAAGCACCCAAACCTACCAACCACAGTGTTAATGAAAGATACAAGAGAATAAAGCACAAATGAGAAAAAAGCATTAGCGGCAACTGTTAAATCCAATTTATGGAATCAGCAAGCTTCAAATATTATTACAACAGAGGCCAATTATATTTATCGTTTTTTGCTTCAAGTCAACATCTCTCATTTCTAATGGTATTACAAGTTCAAACAAATTGTATGATAGATACAGATTTGCAATGCCTCTCACTGCTTTATGCATAGGCAGCATATGCGGAAGGCCAGTTGATTAGTGCGGTGCGAGTAATGAACAAAAATTTTACTCGGTTAGCCAAAAAGAAAGCCGGCAAGAAACAATGGTTAATACACAGAATAAGCGATTAGCAAGCCTGGTACTTTTGTGTAACAGCTATGGCAGCTGCTCTATACCATGAAGCTGCAGCAATAGCACCAGGGTCAGGGACTGTTGTGAGAATATCTCCAGACACATACGTTGATCGACCAGCCTACAGAATAAGCAGTTTTTGTTCACGTTGTGTATACACATGGAAAACTATTTAAAATGCGCTCTTCTACTAATCCTAATGCACATAGAACCATAATAAGATGGGAGGAAGCAAAAGAAATGAAGTAGTGGATCATAGACTAAGAAGAGGCAAAAAGGGTTAAGAAAAGTCCAAAATCAAGTAAGTCGTTGCTGTATACTTACTATTAATATAAACTCAGGTTGTTGAGGATCATAATAATATGCACTAAAACAATTAATAAGAAACAGGCAAGAAAGTCAAGTGCACGAGTATCTTCAGATTTACATTTTTGTCAAAAATTCTGTAATGATTTTCATCGAGTTAAATAGCTCTTTAACGTTCTGATCACGTTAAAACACCGTTGCCAAAAGTTTCTTTTTGGCCTGTTCTCCAACTTACATTTTTTTCTTTTGGCAACAGATGTAGGTTTTCCCATTCATATTTGCACCAAGACAAACTAGAACCAACCTGTGTTTCTTTTTACCCTTTTTCCTTGCTCTTTCTGAACCTTTCAACTAGTGACCCAACAAATGTTAATACTCCAGCATCCTCTTCAGATGAGAAGCAATATTAGAAGTTTCTAGAAACCTGGTGTGCTATGTACTATATGCAGAAGCCCACTTATCTATATATCTAGATGAACAGAAAAAGCCACAGCATTATAGATATAAATCTTAAAGGCAAGGGGATAAACCAATATCACCTGAGCTTGCATGTGTTTAGTTGACTCTGCTCCAGCCAGAGCTGCTTCGGCAGAGAGAACGAAGGCATCAACAGGATCATTCCCAGCAGCCAGTCTCTGTTTGTGGAGTTAAATATCAGTTAACAACATTTGAGGTCAAAACTAGGATCACAAGTGTACAGTAGTTATCAGTTATAACCTCTTTAAGAACTAATGATGCTGGAATTAAAGCATCCAATAATGTGCGATAGCCTGCACTTGCTCCTCCATACTTACTGACTGCCATAATAGCAGCATCAAGTGCACCAGCCCCTGAACCACGAACATCTTTAGAGAAGAGTCAAATACAAAGGGTAGTTCTGAAGTAACAGTATTTAGGAGTTCATCTCACAATGGTGTGGCTCTATAACGGATCCACTGTTTGCTTTTAAATGTGCATATGCTGCCTTACAGAAAATATCATATCTGCCAGTAAGAATGATGCAGATATGTGGCCTCATTAGTTAAGTAAATGTAACAAATTATCACGAAACACTCAAATAATAATAAGAGGAGGAGAAAGAATAGTCCACCTTAATAATAAACAAAAGAAAAAGCCGGGAGAATAGTTCTTACATGACACCGCTTGTTCCTCCCATGACTTTTCTGATAGAAGCCCCAATTTCATTAACTGTTTCTGCAGGGTCATTCAGTGGATAACTGAAACAAAATATTGGGGGGGGGCGACAAGTAAGGATCCAATGATGAATATAGCTAGCAAAAAACAGCTAATCCTTTCTCGAATGGATAATTTTGGAGATTGTGTAAAAGGCCCCTAACCATGCTTCCCACAACAGCGTGAATGACATTGTACATGTAATGTAGACTGGGAAGTCCCAACAACAATAAACAACAAACTAAGCCTTAGTCTCAAGAAACTTGAGGTTGGCTACATGAACCAATACAAGACCGCGTGTAGTCATCCACATAAATCCTCTCCTTCCACTTATTTCTATCCACTGTCATACTCTCATCCAAATCCAACAGAAACATCTCTCCTAATCACCTTCATCCACAACTTCTTAGGCCTGTCTCTACCTCTATCCAACCTATCTTGCCTCCATACCTCAATTCTCCTACCAACGATATCCCTCGGTCTCCTCTATATATGTCCAAACCATCACAAGTAGTTTTCTCTTATCTTCTCTTCAATAGATGCCACTCCCACTTTTTTCCGAATAATCTCATTCCTTACTTTATCCTTTCTAGTATGTCTGCATATCCACCTTAACATACGCATCTTTGCTACCTTCAATTTCTGAATATGACACCTTTTAGTTGTTCAACATTCCGTACCATATAGCAAAATCAATTTGATGGATGTTCTATAGAACTTTCCATTTAGGCTCAAAGGCATAAGGCAAAAATTAATATCTAAGATGATAAGCACCTTCCCTTAGATGTGATTTGCTCATAAAAGGAGACATGACAACATTATCAAATGATAAAAAACAATTCAGGGTAAACTTTGCTCTTTCTTGATAAACTTTAAGACATTTTAGGATGTTTTGCACCTTTAAATATTTGTGGAAATATGTGTTCAGTCATTTTTTTTCCTTATAGGGACAAACAAAAACACTACACAGTTGCATTAGCAGAAGCACCAAAGGACATCCTATTTAAGTTGAATTATAAGGACAAACAAAAATCCAAGACAGTTACATTAGCAGAAGTGCCAAAGGACATCCTACTTAAGTTGACTTATATTGGCTCCTCCCCAGTTTTTACTTACTGGTAACCAAGATACAAGATATCTGAAGGTCAAGATTTCAAATTTTTAAAAAACTAGTTGCTCTTTTTTCACTGCTCTTTAATTTGTCCCACCTACGATTAGAGCAAATGAACTGATATATGCGATGAAAAGGTCACAACGTAAAAATTGAACTCTACTAATATTTACCAGAAACGGTCTGAGATTCTACATCATTTCAAAGAACCAAATAGAAGGGGAAGACGATATTTATTTACTTGCCCTTCCACAAAATAACAGAGGCGCCATGCATTAAAAAAAAAAAAACACAGAATAATGATAGTAGAGCATAAAGATCATGGACATAATTCATCAGCAAAAGAAATTTTACCGAAAAAAGCAGGAGCAAAAGAGATATTTGTGTTCCCCTACTAGTAAAAGGAAGGATCAGTTCTAGTGGATGAGATTTCTGGAAATGGTTACTACAATCGCAACAACTTATCAGAAATTTAAAAAAAAAAAAAACTGTGTAACATATGTTCAAGGTAAAGTAACCAATTTCCACGTATCTAGCAGATTCAGAATATAGTTTTCCAGTGGGACGTAATGGTCTTTGGGAGAAAGCATCTCCCTAACCATACACCATTTTGCAGTGAAGAAAACAAGGAAAAAGAAAGTGTCTTTTTTGGTAGCACATATATCATATCCCAAATTTCAACATTGGAGAAAGGAACACTTAAAATTGTGCTTTTTTCCCATTCTATTGGGTATATGTAATGAAGTTTCATCTCACCATACATTATCTTGCAATTAGCTCGGTCCAGACAATCCTTCTATTCATCGTAAATAGGAGATGTGCTCTCCTTCAGCATGTACTCTTATGTATCATATCATTAATAACTATTGAACATATAAAAATTTAAAAAGCATGACGGCAAGGGAGATACTATAAGAAAACTCACTACTTCTTCATGTCTTCAAGTATTGCAGTTGCACCTCTGAACATCTGAAACATTCCAACAAGTATCTTATAAATCAAATCACTAGATTTTGGGAAAATAAGTGAAAAGAAATAATCATAGAACTTACTGTTGACCCACAATCACCATCACCCACTTTGCTGTCCCATTCATTTAAGGAGTCCTTCAGATTGATGACTGCTGTTGCTGCTGCTTCAATAGCCACCTCAAGAATATGACCCAGAGGATTTAGCTGTTCTGGCCGACCCAATGTCTGATGAAAGCATATAGCAGAAGAAAAGATTTAGCATTACAGCAAAAGCGATTAAAATTGCAGTAATTGTCTTGCTCCAAACTTGTTAAAAGTTTTGATGAATGAATGAACTACAATGCCAAAATGGAGCTGTTTCATGATAATTACTCACAGTTAAGGATATAATGGATTTCCTTCAACCATAAGAAAAGATTCAATGTGCAGGAAAACACAAGATCCCACAGCAAGTGTTCAAAGAAGTCCTCAATATTAGACAGATAAATCACAGAATTCGTTTCATACTGCTCATCTCAATGGTATCTCATTGCTTTACTTGAATAATTTTATTTAATTATTAAAGGAATTTGGCTGCCCTATCACATGCAAATAAATCCCTCTAAGAATTGAACTTTTACAAAAGAGGAACCGTACATCAGAACAAGGGACAAAGCCAAAAGTTCACCAAATGCTTTATTGCAACTAGGACATCAGCAATTTATGTTCGGAAGAATTATGCTTAATGACAACCCAAAAAAAAAGAGGGAGGACTCAATATAACTATCACAAAACTCAAAAGGCAATCCTAAGAAACTTTTTACAAGCATTAGACTACTTTTGGGAACTAGCAAATATATAATAAATAAGGCTCTGATTTCAAAAAGAAAAAAAAAATTAAAAGAATGCCACATCCTAGTTTAGACAAATATCACAGCTCCATACCACCAACATATGAAAAACAAGATCCTAATAGACAGGCCAAGAAAGGTACAGGCAGTAAGTAATTGATCCAGTGATACAAAGTCAATAAATTCAATATACCTCATCACTCTTTGTTGAGAGTGATGGTGGAAGGGGAACAGGAATCTTGGCGGGCGGTCGGTTACCTGTAAGTGAATTTAAATTCTCAGTGAAGCCACAAATGCATGTAAACCCACTCATCAGAAATCAAGATGATTAGTTTTCCATCAAGAAGCTAGAATTAACAACAACCACAACCCCTGGCGGGGAAGGAGGGGAAAAAAACCTTAATGTAGATATATGGGTCAATCAACCCACTCATAAGAAATTCATATGTAATCATATATAAACATTACTAACCATCAGCCCCAACGGGCCAAGCCGGAGCCTTGGTCGGGGCATCCAAGCACCTCAAAATTCCTTCATCTGCCTTCATCACAGAGATTGAAAATCCTGACACAAACTTACAGGTGAGAGAAGACAAAAGAAACACATAAATAACAAAGAATGGAACCCACAAATATGTATAAACCTGCCATGTCAAGAGAAGTCATGAAGGACCCTGTATATACTCTATCAACAGCCAGGCCATGTTCCAGCTGCAACCTAGGCACTGCTTTCCCAGCTGCAATCATCAATTCCATCATAGGGGTAGCTCCAAATCTGCAGTTTTATTTATACCATAACGTAAAGAAAATACAACAACTTCAGAATAGAGCCAACCTTCATGACAATAGATTTAATGAAACACTGAAGATCTGAAACTGCAAATTGGAACATTTCAGCAAGAAAAATGAGAATACCAAAAAATTCTCTGACTAATGTACCATATAAAATTTAAGCTGCAAAAGTTCAAACATGAATTAAGCAACCATGTTTTCCTTGTGCAACCATGAATCAAACATGAACCAATCGATTGACTTCGTGGGGGCGTTCCTTACTCAGCGACGCGCTGCACTTCCTTGACTCGGGTGTAGTGATAAATATGCGAGGGTTGCTAGGTCGTTGCCCGGAAGCAACGCACCGTGTCGGTCCCCGGATGCGGTGTCAAATATGCAAGGGTGTAGGGTAAAAAAGACAATCTATAGGGATAGGATTCGTCTAGCTACATGGAATATAAGATCTTTGATCGGTAGATTGACAGAGCTAGTTGAGGTAATGCGGAGGAGAAAGATTAGCATTTTGTGTCTTCAGGAAACCAAGTAGGTAGGTGAGAAGGCGAGAGTAGTCGCTCCATGTGGTTATAAACTTTGGTATTCAGGTAGAGTTAGAAATAGAAATGGAGTCGGGATTATTATTAATCGTAAATTTATTGATGATGTGGTTGAAGTACAGAGGAAGAGTGATAGGATTTTGAGCATCAAGATCATGATTGGCGGCGAGATTACTACTGTTATTAGTGCGTATGCGCCGCAAGTAGGACTCGATGATTCGGTTAGGCAACAGTTCTGGGATGATTTAGATGAGATTGTCCAGAGTGTACCGTGTGTAGAAAAGCTTTTCATTGGTGGTGATCTAAACGGACATGTAGGTACTGATAAGAGCGGGTTTGAGAGTGTTCATGGAGGTCAGGGTTTCGGAGCTAAAAACAAAGCAGGAACTGCTATTCTTGATTTTGCCTTGGCCTATGATTTGACCATAGCAAATATTTGGTTTAAGAAGAGAGATTCTCACTTAGTGACCTTTAGAAGCGGGTTACATGCCAGTCAGATAGATTTCTTTATTATGAGGCGTAGGTTTCGTAGTGGGTGTACGGATTGTAAAGTTATTCCAGGTGAGAGTGTAGTTACGCAACACAGGCTGTTAGTCCTCGATTTTAATTTTAGGAAAAAGAGTAAGCAGCAGAATTTTCGAGTTGACCCTAGGATTAGGTGGTGGAGGCTTCAGGGGGATGAAAGAATAGCCTTTGTCAATAAGGTAGTTGAGGAGGATAATTGGTCTTCTGATATGGATTCGGATCCAGATACTATGTGGAAAAAGATGGCTCAATGTATTAGGACAGTAGCTAAGGAAGTGCTTGGGGAATCTAAAGGAAAAATACCTCTTAACAAGGATGTGTCGTGGTGGAACAACGAAGTGAAAGAAGCCGTAAGGAGTAAAAGAGATTGCTATAGAAACTTAGGAAGGTGTTGGAGTGATGAAAATTTTGAAAAATACAAGGTCGCGAGAAGAAAAGCTAAAGAAGCTGTCAGAAACGCAAGAGCCATAGTTTACAAGGATTTATATGAAAAGTTAGATACCAAAGACAGAGAGAAGAATACATATAGACCGGCGCGTTACAAGGAGAAGAAGACGAGGGATATAGGTATAGTGAAATGTGTAAAGGACGAAAACCACAATGTTTTAGTTAAGGATGAAGAAATAAATGAGAGATGGAGATCATATTTTGATAAGTTATTCAACGGGAGTCAAGTCCAAGTTCCGAGTGTAGGTAGCCTGGCGCTTTCGAACAAAGAGGTTAACCGTGCATGGATTTGTCGTATTCAGAAGCATGAAGTTCGTGATGCCCTTAAAAGGATGAGTCCAAAAAAAGCTGTAGGACCGGATGGTATACCGATCGAGGTTTGGAAGTGTTTAGGAGATATAGGTATTACGTGGTTGACAAGTCTGTTCAATAAGATATATAAAGTTAATAGGATGCCTACAGAGTGGAGGAAGAGTACTCTGATTCCTCTGTACAAGAATAAAGGAGATGTCCAGGATTGTGCCAATTACTGTGGGATTAAACTCATGAGTCATACTATGAAGCTTTGAGAGAAAGTGATTGAACAGAGATTACGGGGCATTATACAAATTTCAGATAATCAGTTTGGTTTTATGCCTGGGCGTTCCACTACGGAGGTAATTCATTTATTACGACAGATGATTGAATATCATAGGGAAAGAAAGAAAGATTTACATATGGTATTTATTGACCTGGAAAAAGCCTATGACAGGGTTCCTAGAGAAGTAGTTTGGTGGGTGCTGGCCAAGAAAGGTGTATCAATAAAGTATATTACTCTCATTAAAGATATGTATGAGGGAGCATGTACAAGTGTAAGGACTAGCGCCGGAGTGACTGCAGAATTCCCTATTAATATCGGGGTGCATCAAGGATCAGCGCTTAGCCCTTTCCTCTTTGCAGCCGTTATGGATGAGTTGACCTGCACTATATAGGAGGCTGTGCCATGGTGTATGTTGTTTGCGGATGATATTGTATTAATTGATGAGACTAGAGCCGATGTAAATGCTAAATTGGAGTTATGGCGGCAGACATTGGAATCCAAGGGTTTCAGAATTAGTAGGAGTAAAACAGAGTATATGGGATGCAAGTTTAGTGGTAGTAGAAACATAGCCCAGAGTGTAACTTTGGAAGGTAGAGATATACCGTTAGCTGATTGTTTTCGCTATCTAGGATCTATTATTCAGAAAGACAGAGAGCTCAATAGCGACGTTGCACATCGAGTTAAGGCGGGTTGGTTGAAATGGAGGAATGCGACTGGTATTCTTTGTGATTGTAATGCACCGTTGAATTTAAAGGGAAAGTTTTACAAAGCAGTCGTACGACCTGCTTTGTTATATGGTACGGAATGTTGGGCAGCTAAAATGTGTCATATTCAAAAAATGAAAGTAACTGAGATGCGTATGTTACGGTGGATGTGTGGATATACTAGGAAGGATAGAGTTAGAAATGAGATCATTAGGGAAAAGGTGGGTGTGGCATCTATTGAGGAAAAGATGAGAGAAAATCGTCTGCGTTGGTTTGGACACGTTCAGAGAAGACCGAGGGATGCTCCTGTTAGGGCGATGGAGAGAGTGAGGCAGGATAGGTTAGACAGAGGTAGAGGTAGAAGTAGACCTAAAACGACATGGATAGAGGTAATTAAGAGAGATATGTCTTTGTTAGATTTGGATGAAAGTATGACGTTCGATAGAAGAAAGTGGCGAGAGAAGATTCATGTGAATGACCACACGTTGCCTGACGTTGGTTCATGTAGCCGACCCCAAGTTACTTGGGATTAAGGCTTAGTTTGTTTGTTTATAGCATTTAGAGATAGATCTTCTGAATTCAAAGAACTAAACCATCAAGTAGCATTGCTAGCATCAACCAGAACATAACAGTCGAGAACAAGCATCAATTTAAATAAAATTATGAAGAGGAATGTTGTAATGCTGATCTCCACCATGAGAGAAAGACTTGGCAATAGTGGCTGATAGCTTGGTGGAAACTGCTATCATGTTCTAACAGTCTAACATAAGTTTGCATGTGACAACAAACTTGGATGAAGCTTGAAAACAGAATTCTGTTCTTAACTGCTCAAAAAGAATCTGCTTTCAGCTTTTCTTAAGCTGTTTTCGGTTGCTTTTTCACTTCTAATTTTAGCTTGAGAAAAGCTAAAAAAGCAGGTTTGTAGAAGCTACCCTGGAATTGCATTTACTTATTAACTGTTGAATAAGAATGTCATATTAATTTATAAAACAACATTTTTAAGAAGCACTTATGTTCAGCACCTTCAAAAAAGCAACTGCAACCAAGAATAAATCCATAAAACATCCAAGATTAGTGTTTGTTCAATCCAACCTTCTATATCCCTCAGTTAATAGACACCTATGCAGACCATTAGCCACTAAACATATTTTGGTTGCGGTTACAGCACTAATTCATAGAAACACTTTCAAACCTGAACTACATTAAAAGACTGGAATAGGAGTACGATGGGGCAACAATGAGGTGAAGCTTCCCTTTATGCAATCTATCCCAGGGCAATGAGAGCAGTTGTATTTGTATCTAACATCATTTCTCTTTGAACTTACCAAAATAAAATAGGTTTACATGAATAACACAAAATAACCAAAAGAAAATTCTCAAGAAATATAACTACTGAATGTGTGTGTGTGTGTGTGTGTGTGTGTGTGTGTGTGTGTGTGTGTGTGTGTGTGTGTGTGTGTGTGTGTGTGTGTGTGTGTGTGTGTGTGTGTGTATATATATATATATAGAGAGAGAGAGAGACCATACACTGAATGTTACAATTCACAGTGAAAGCAGATTCTATTATTCAAGTTGAAACAAGCTAGTTTTTCGAAAGAATCTTCTTCCATGAAATGATTTGGTTGCATGCAATAACTTGGGTTTTCCAGCATTCTAAATCTGGAGCATTTAAGGAGAAAGGTTGCAGACAGAATAAAGATGCTGAAAAACAAAGCCATACAAGAAAAATTTATGAGAAACATTCATCTTACCATGTTATTCAAGCTCAACTTACAATGAAAATTATGTTCCCCAAACTCTTCAATTTGACACACTTCGCTCTTGATTAAAAAAGTCCAACAGTTAAAAAGAAGTAGGGAAAAGAAATAAGAAAGAACGGAATAGTCTAAAACACCAGGAATATGTATGGAACGCGTATACTGCTGTACCTTTAAGAGTTACAGAGAGATACACAAGCAGCTTTTGTGGGAAAATATAGCTAAAGGGTGTATTTTAAGAAAGTAAGGCTGTAAATATTGTAACACTAGAATTAGGGAAGTTTGACCCTTAAATTAGGGGATTTTGTAATCAGTGATTAGGAGATTTTGTGGGCAATAATTAGGGGATTGATCTGGAAATTTTGTGAATCAATTTATTTGGGTAGTTACCATATTTGTGCCTTAGGTAACTTGTATATAATCAGTTCATTGTAACCTTTGATATGTATGAAAAGAGAGATTATTTTCTCTCAATTTCTTACATGATATCAGAGATGTTCATCCTGAACTGTTTCTGACTTTTCTGCTTGCGCCAGTCCTTTGCTTCTTCTTCTTCTTCTTCTTCTTCTGTCGGCCGGCCTTAATTGCTGGTGGTGCTTCTTTCATTCTAATTCCTAAGACCAACCAGCCTTAATTGCTGGTATTTCTCCTCTATTTTTCTTCCCCGTAGGTGCTATATAGCCAACCTTTATTGCTGTTGTTGTTTCCAATTGTTTTGATACTGATTTGTATCAAGCAGCCTTCTTTGCTGTTATTTTCTCTTCACTTTCAAGCAGCCTTCATTACTGCAGTCTTTTCTTCCAAGCAGCCTTCATTGCTGTCCTTTTCTCTTTATTTTTCCTGTTCAGGCAGCCTTAATTGCTACAAATATTTTATTTCCACCATGTCAACCTCCCAAACACGAGTTGTAAGAGCAAAAAGCTAGACGCTTCATGGGAAGCCACCCAGCCGAGAATGGGAACAAAACGGAGGACAATCCAAAAGTGAACAAGCCAATGTAGCAGCTGGCCAAATTGCTGAGCCACCAAATTCAGAAATTGCTAGTCTCAACCAAGATGAATTGGAAAGGGTGAAAGCACTCATCAGCAGTCTAGAAAAGCCCTCAGGTACTTGTTCTACAGCATATTCAAGTAAGTTTCCACTTTCCATTGGATTAAATGTTTCAGATACAACCTTTTTCACCTCTTGGATCATAGATTCAGGAGCTACCGACCATATGACCCATTCACCAAATATCTTCACCACCTATTCCCCGTGCCCGAGCAGTAAGAAAAAAGCCACTGCAGATGGTTCTTTAACCACTGTGGCAGGAATTGGTGTCTAGATTAACCCATTGCTAACCTTGAAAATTGTTCTCCAAGTCTCTAAACTAGCTACCAATATGATATCCATCCAAAAACTTGCCCATGACTTACAATGTACGGTGGTTTTTCATCATAATAGTTGTGTATTTCAGGACAAGAGTTCAGGGACAATGATTGGACATGCTAGAGAACGGGGTAGCCTCTACTTCCTTGAAGCAAGTCAACCAACCATCCTCAAGGGCAAACAGTTAGTGCCATTTGTTTCCAAGTCTTTGTCATCCAATAAGGAGAAAATTTGGTTCCATCATCGTCGACTTGGACATCAATCACTTCAAGTTATAAATCTCTTATTTCCATCTTTGTTTTAACATTTAGATATTGAGTCTTTTCATTGTGAAAAATGTGAACTTGCCAAACACAAATGTGTACCCTTTCCAATGAGCAATAACAAAAGTTCCATTCCTTTTCATTTAATCCATAGTGATGTCTGGGGTCCATCTACTATTGCTAATATTTCTAGGGCGCGATGGTTTGTTTCCTTTATTGATGACTGCACTCGCGTTTGCTGGGTCTTCCATCTTAAACAAAAATCTGATGTCACTATTGTTTTCCCAAATTTCTGCTCCATGATTAAAAATCAGTTTGGAGTGACCATCAAGAGAGTTAGGCCTAACAATGCACGAGACTACTTCAATTAAACTCTAAGTCCATATTTTCAAAAGAAGGGAATAATTCATGAGTCATCCTGTGTGAATACCCCGCAGCAAAATGAAGTTGCAGAGAGGAAAAATGGTGATCTCCTCGAAAAAACTTGAGCATTGTTATTTGAACATCATGTACCTAAAACCTTTTAGGGGGAGGCTGTTCTTACAGTAACACATCTCATAAACCGATTGCCATCTAGAATCCTAGAATTTCAGAGTCCAATGGATGTATTGTCCACTTTCTATCCTAACTTCCATACCACAAATAATCTTGTTCCTAGGATGTTTGGATGTACATCCTTTGTCCATGTTCACAGTCACAACCGAGGGAAATTGGATGCAAAGGCTATAAAATGTGTATTTGTGGGATATTCGTCAACCCAAAAAGGATACAAATGCTATCATCCACCCTCCCGAAAATCCTTTGTTTCTATGGATGTTACTTTCAATGAACGTGAATCTTACTTTCCAAACTCTTATCTTCAGGGGAGCAGTTTGTAAGAGAAGATGAGAGTTTGGGTTTTAACTTGTTATCGGATCTTTTAATTTTAAATTATCCTACTTCCTCATCCACTAGTAATCCTATCTCAATTCACTCTGAGCTATTTGAGTCTATCACAATCTCCTATGAACCTGTATTTGCTCAATCTAACACTGAGTCTATTCCCGAGGATGTTAGATATGGCAAAGGAAAGATGTATACAAGGAAGAAGACGGCTGCCCCCAACCCTATGCAAGTCCAAGAGTCGTATCAGGTAATAACTTCTGAGTCCATATTACAAATTGAAACAGAACCAGAGGTAGAGAGTGAGATCCATAGGGGTAGTATTGACATAGTCTTGCCCATTGCATTGAGAAAAAGAGCAAGAGAGTACTAAAAGACCTTTATACCCCCTTGCACATTTCCTGTCCTTTTAACGTTTTTCCCCATCACATAGAACCTTCCTCAATAACATAGAAACCATTGTCATTCCTTCCAATCCATCCGAAACTCTGTCTAATGAAAAATGGAAACAAGCTATGAATGTAGAAATGGAGGCACTGGAAAAGAACAAAATATGGGAACTTGTGGCGTTACCAGTAGGGAAGAAACCAGTGGGGTGTAAATGGGTGTACACAGTGAAATATAGAATTGATAGTTCAGTGGAAAGATACAAGACAAGGCTGGTTGCCAAGGGTTATACTCAGACGTATGGAGTGGACTATCTAGAGACTTTTGCCCCAGTTGCAAAATTAAATACTGTTAAAGTCCTATTGTCTTTGGCAGCCAACTTTGGATGGGATTTAAAGCAATTTGATAAAAAAAATGCTTTCTTGCATGGAGATCTCCAGGAGGAGATATATATGAAAATACCTCCAGGTTATGGGAAAAGAGTTACTGATCGTACAGTCTGTAGGTTAAGGAATGCATTGTATAGGCTAAAACAATCTCCTCGAGCATGGTTCGGTAGGTTTGCCAAAGTTATGGTGATGTTATGATACAAGTAAAGTCAAGGAGATCATACTTTGTTCATCAAGCATTCGTCTTCAGGAGGAGTCACAGTCCTCTTAGTTTATGTGGATGCCATAATTGTTACAGGAAGTGATGATGAGGAGAGACGTTCTTTGAGTGAGTGCTTAACAAAAGAATTCGAGATTAAGACACTTGGAAAGCTAAAATATTTTCTCGGAATTGAAGTGGCACATTCAAAGAAGGGTATTTTTCTCTCTCAATAGAAGTATGTGACTGATCTACTCAAGGAGACAGGAAAAACAGCATGCAAACTAGTGAGTACTCCGATAGATCCAAATATAAAACTTGGACTAGTAGAGGAAGATGCTATGGTGGACAAAGGGGTATATCAACGTTTGGTGGGAAGGCTCATTTATTTGTCCCACACACGACCAGATATAGCTTATGCTGTGAGTATGATTAGTCAATTTATGCACAATTCAAAAGAAGTTCATCTTTGAGCAACACACAGGGTGTTGTAGTATCTTAAAGGTACACCAAGAAGAGGACTTCTTTTTAGAAGAAGTGGGGACCTAATGCTTGAAGCCTATACAGATGCGAATTATACTGGTCATTGATTGATAGAAGATCGACCACTAGATATTGTACGTTCCTTGGTGGAAATCTTGTGACATGGAGGAGTAAAAAACAAAATGTAGTAACACGGTCTAGTGCAGAGGCTGAGTTTCGAGCAATGGCACAAGGAGTATGTGAGTTACTTTGGTTAAAAATCATTCTACAAGACATAAGGATCAAGTTCGAGAGTCCAATGAGACTTTAATGCGATAATAAGTCTGCAATTAGCATAGCTCACAATCCTGTGCAGCATGATCGGACAAAGCATATCGAAATTGACAGACATTTTATCAAGGAGAAATTGGAAAGTGGATTGATCTGCACACCTTATGTGTCTACAAATGATCAGCTTGCTGATATGTTAACCAAAGGGTTAAGTGGTCCAGTGTTTGAAAATATTGTATCCAAGCTGGGAATGGAGAATATCTATTCACCAGCTTGAGGGTGAGCGTGAGAAAATATGGCTAAAGGGTGTATTTCAGGAAAGTAAAGCTATAAATATTGTAATACTAGAATTAGGGAAATTTGATCCTTAACTTAGGGAATTTTGTAATCAATGATTAGGAAATTTTGTGGACAGTAATTAAGGGATTGATTAGGAGATTTTGTGAATCAATTTATTAGGGCAGTTGCCATATTTGTGCCTTAGACAACTTGTATATAATCAACTCATTGTAACCTTTGATATATATGAAAAAAGAGATTATTCTCTCTCAATTTCTTATAGTTTTTAATCACCATTTAGATGAATGAAGCCAGAGCAAGAAGTTTTGCCTTACCCATTGATCAACAATACAACTCTACTTCCACGTGTAATAGGAACATAGTTGGTCTCCTGCAATAACAATGGGAAGAAAGTGGCAAATCTGCTATCCAGATAATAGGTGTAATAAATAGAAATGATTAATCCCATTAGAGTGTAGCCCAACAAGGAAAGAGAAAGATTACCAAATTAATAGATAAACTTTTCTTCAAGTCCAAATAAAAAAAGTTTCTGATGCGGAAAATTTAATGAGCCCATAAAAGAGTTAATTGACAAAAACTGCATCAACATTGAAGTGAGAAAAATGTTCCAAGAATAAAATACTATATAAACTGCATAATCAATAAAAAAGTTCATACTTTCCCATCCATTAATCAACACATTGCAATTAATCATCCATGAAAACAGCCTTTTCATGCTTGTCATCAAATCCAGGATATTACTTTTGTCATTCCTGTCTCAAACTAATCTAATTTCCTAAATGCCTTTGAAATGACTTTGAAAGAAAGAAGTTAATAGCTGCTTATGTCATGCATCATATTCTCTTGAATACTTGGTTTTCTAGTATGAGAACTGTGTGCTAGAAGCACTTGAATATTATTCTCTAATTAGTCCAGTTTATGAATCATATTACAGGTGCTGCAAGTGAAGAAATTTAGCTTATCACACTTCAACAACAACAATAACTAAGCCTTAGTCCCAAATAACTTGGGGTCAGCTACATGAATCAATACAAGACCAGATGTGGTCCCAATTTTGTTAGCTTACCACACTTCATCCAGTGATAAATCCAAGTTGTTACCACAAGCCAACGAGGCTTAAAAACCTAAAGGGACCATGATCGAGGTAAATGAGAATGATACAAAATTTAAGATATCCAACAAACAAATTTTGTGGTATGCGCTATATAAATCTTAATAATGTAAACATAATTTTGTAGGCTAGGGTTGGTCATGGGTCCCCTTGTCTCTGCATATAGCGCCATCCCTAAGTTCACCTCATATTTCCTGGAATCTCACATTTCTTTAGATCAACATGGATGATCTTGGTCATCGTTTGATTGATAGTAACATTACGAAATTCAAATATTAGGCAAGTGATAGGAATCCATCCAAGCATGAAGGATCATTCAAAGAAGGGGGAAAGAAGGCCAAAACACAATTCATCGTTCCTTGGGTAAGTGCAAAGTTTAAGAGTCTTCAAGAAGATTTTCAACCTTACAAGCCAAGGACCAAGAAGTATGTCAAGCTTTGGGTGAAGAAAGAGGGACCAAAAGAATCCAAACTTATCCAACAATTTGAGTGGAAGGCCAAGGAGACCAATGGAGACAAGTTTGGAAGCACATGTGCAGGGTATGCAAGGCTTGTGTGCACAACCATGCCAAACTCCCCAAAATCGTGCAGGCTTCAGCATTTCTGCACGGCATCATGCACGGCCATGCATCTTGTAGTATTGTTATGCTATGTGTTGTCTTGTTTTGTTTGATTTTGTTTCGATTTTATTTTAATTTCCAACGCTTGTATTAATCTTTAGAGCCCTCGAACTTGATATTGGACCTCTTAAACTCTAGATTTTGCAACCCAATTAGTCTAGGGCATGCTATGTATTTAAGTTCTCTTATAAGACACAAACATCAACATAGATTGAATACACAAGATCAAAGAGAGGGTTTGAACATCTTGCGAGGAGTGCTTCCATTATTCTTTCCAGAATTCAAGATCAATCTTAGGACTCAGTTCTACTCTAGTTTTGTGTTTCTAAATATTCAAGGATTTGTTTTCTCTAGATTGGGTCTTAGAATCTAACTACTCTAGTGTACTTTCTAGATTCCCAATTGAGTGCCTACAATTCCCTATCCCTCTTCTTCAATCCTCCTTGTTGGGGTTTAGGTATTTGGGTGTTATTGTAATAGACTAAATCTACTAAATTAGAGGTCCTAGTTTGCTTGATCTTCTAGGATTCTTAGTTTGTGGGTGAAGTAATCCATTGATGACCAATTTCTACCATCTAATTCCTGTTTTGATTTCCTTGTTGATTGATGAAAACTGGATTGTGTTGAGCCACGATTTTGAGTCAAGACGGAGCCCCTTAAGCTCACATTAGGAAGTGAATCCATAAAATATAAATCCAAATAGATTATATTGTTTTATTTGGAGGGTCCAAAAAAATTGAAGGAAAGTAATACCGGGTATTTTTTAATATGTACAAAATAAAGCGTCACACAAACGAAAATTTTTAAAATTATATCCAAATATCTCTCATATTATTGTATAATTTAATTGTATTAATTTTTAGGGCTATAGTAAATGAAAATTACATAAATAGCATTCTCTCATCTTTAAATACAAAGTTTATTTTGTTTTATTCGATGCTCTAATTACCCTTGACGTTCGGTTCAAATCTAGTAAGGATAGAAAATAACATTGATTATTATCAAATTAAATTATCTCCAGAAAATTTAATAAATTTTCTTCTCATGTAAGTTATATAATCATGATATGACCTTTAAATTAAAAATTTTCAACTAATTTAGTTTAAGTCCTGAGTCTTGTAATTTTCAAAAAATAAGAAAAAAAAATGATATAGCTCAGATATGGAAATTTTTAGTACACTATTAGATTGGGAGAGGTGTGAGGGGAGAAAAGAGAGTTGTAGATAAAGAATTCTCCCGGTTATCTTTATATTTTTAATTTTTCCATCTTTTATTATTAGAATCCAAAGAAATGAATCCCAATACCACCTTGATAGAGACGAGTGGCAGCAAATAGTTAAGATTTACGAGAGGACAGTAAAAGACACCTAGCACACCTTAGAGGACAAACAGCTCATATGAGGGTTAGAAAAATATTGAGTCTTTCTTTTAAATTGTTTGTTTTATGAATAATAACCTGTGCTGCCTTATGGTCCTGGGGTTGACGCCTAGGGTTTCTCCATCTTCCCTTAGTGTGTTGCTATGCATTTGTGATCAGTTTCTTTGCTGGAATTCTGAAATTCTAGCCACCAAATTTGACTGTTTTAGTTTTCAGTAATTACCTGGGCTGCCAAATGGTTGTCCTGATCACACCAGCATTCATTTTTCGTAACATTCTACATTTATTTTCCTAGACCTAAGGACTCGATCCCTTTCCAAGAATACAAATAATGAACCAAACACTAGAGTTTTAAAAATGAAAAATATGATTACTTTCCTACCTCACTTTCCTTGCCAATCAAACGTGGTCTTGATCATTTCTGTTTTCTTTGTATTCTTCCAATATCTAACAGGAAGCCATAAGCTATACAGTTTTTTAACATTGTAGACCTTACTTTATTACTACAAGACACAAAAATCACTTTTTTCCATAATTTTTCAAAACCATACCTTAAGAAACACCAAAACTTCAAAAGATGGTTTTCTTACTATCTCCACTTTTTCCCCCTCCCCTTAGGTGTCAATACCCTGAACTTTTGCTATAACTACCATTACAGCATCTACTTCTTCACACCTTTATTTTTATATGCATTTTTTGGAAAAAATTTAGACGCTTATCCAACTTTTACCGTACTTTTACCGTAACACTTTTTTGCTACCAAACCATTATGAAGTATATGTATGGTTTCAGATCCTTACCATTATAACTTTCTGGTCTTTTTCAGGGCAGATTTAGGGTGTAATTGGAGTGGGATTCTTTCCAATCCAGGTCTTCAATTTAATTTAAAATAATTATAATTTAAATAGTTTTCAATTTTCGAGAACTATCATATACTCACAACACATCATATTCTCTCTCTTTGACCCTACTTCGGCCTCACCTTGACTCACATGTTCTATATAATGTTTTATTATATTCAAACAAACTCATCTCAAAAGAACTGCCATCCAAATACACCCATAGAATCTTAGTATACATTGATATGCTTTCTCCAACTCTATTCTACTATGGCTTTTCTTCTAAAAATTGTGCAATATGTAATATTACGAGATTCTGAGAACAAAAAGTTCACACCCATTCATCATTTTATCTTCCATACCAAATGTTTTAATCGGCATGTTCCAAATTCAAGATCTCCCTGATCTTTGGTTAATACACTAAAAGATCCTAGAAATGTCAAATAACCAGGTATCTTGAATACTTTTAAGTACATCTCGTCCTATATTCTTTCATATAATACAGGGCTTAAACTTTTTGTAATATTTTGCACCATAATACTCGCATCTCAATTAAAAAATCAAGGTGGTGACTAGGTAAGAAACACCCATTCGCAAGCAAAGGTCCATGGCATGACTCACATCACCTCCAGAAACAGCAACATTGAGTAGTAAATATCTCACATTACACATAGTTCAGTTGACTATTAGTCCCACTTCTTTCAGACAAAATCCCAAAAAGGCAACACAAAGTCTAAATTGGTATCTTAAAATTCATTTTCATTAAAGGAACCCCATGTACTGACCTGATGCAGAACTTTAGAGAAAGATTGAGCAAGATTGTGCTGTAATCATGTGAAGGAAAAATTATTCCCTCAATTCATCTCTTTCAAGTTGGTATCAGAGCCAGCGCATTTTCTACCTCTTTCAAGTTTCTATTCCTGCCTCTTTGCGCTTGTTTGTTTAGCCTTTTCCCTTTACCCTATACCATGTCAAAAAACTCCAGCGAATCCTCCACCATTCCTCAATCCTCCTTGCAATCCACAATGGCTAAAGACCTGCCAAAGGCAACTTCAGACTCGCACCCTGTCCAGATAACCACCATTAAGCTGAATGGTCACAATTTCTTGCAATAGTGCCCGTCCGTGAGAATGTACATCCGAGGCCGCGGAAAGATAGGCTATTTGACGGGTGAAAAGAAAGCTCCATCGGAAGACGACCCAATGTATGCGACATGGGATGCAGAAAATTCCATGGTAATGATGTGGTCGATGAACTCCATGGAAGAGGAGATTGGCGCTAATTATATGTGTATCCTACGGCATATGAGCTGTGGGAAAATATCAATCAGATCTACTCTGATTTAGGGAATCAATCCCAAATTTTTTAGTTGAGTCCAAACTTGGTGAATTGTGGCAAGGAGAAGACACCATCACCAAGTATTTTACCTCCTTGAAGAGGCTCTAGCAAGACCTTGATCTTTTTGATGCTTGAGAGTGGAAGAATGCCAAAGATGGACAACACCACAAGAAAACCTTGGAAGATAGTCGCATCTTCAAATTTTGGCTGGTCTCAATGTCGAGTTCGATGAGGTGAGGGGGAGAATTATGGTAGGAGGCAGCTACCAGACCTTGGTAAACTGTTCTCCGACGTAAGGAGGGAGGAGAGCCAGAGGAACATCATGTTAGGCAAGAAGGGACCTGCTGCTACCATCAAAGGTTCTGCTCTAGCATCTACTGGTTCAAGCATGCACAGAGGTGCTGCAAACGCACACCAACGTAAACCAGAGGGGAAACCGAGTGTGTGGAGTGACTATTGCAACAAGCCGCACCACACTTGAGAAACTTGCTAGAAGATTCATCGAAAACCAGCCAACTTCAAGGGTAGAACTGGAAAGAGAACTGGTCGTGCCTTCTCCCCTGCAAATGAGGCCGAAACTATTGCCAGCACTATCACCAAAGAGCAGCTGGAACAATTTGTAATGCTGTTAAAATCGAATCCATCATCCAGTACTCCTAATGTCTCCATGGCTCATATAGGTAACGAAATAAATGCCTTTCCTTGTGGTTTTTGGAATTTCTGCTCCATGGATAATTGATTCTGGAGCATCTGATCATATGACCAATTCCTTGAACTTGTTTAAATTATACTCACCTTGTCCTGAAAATAGAAAAGTTAGGATTGCCAATGGAAGTTTTTCACCTATTGCTGGAAAAGGTTTGGTACAAATCTTTGAGAGGATAGACCTTAAGTATGTTCTCCATGTCCCTCAACTTGCCTGTAATCTCTTGTTAGTTAACAAATTGTCCAAAGATTCTAACTGTCATGTGATTTTTTGTGAGACTCATTGTATTTTTTCAAGACTTGAGCTCGGGGAAGACGATTGGCAGTGCTAGAATGGTTAGTGGTCTTTACTACTTCGAGGATACTCTACCTAGTAATAAGATTGTTCAAGGGCTTAATAGTATTAGTACCCTTTCTGTTTGTGCTCAAATAATGGTCTGGCATTGTTGTTTGGGCCACCCTGGTTTTTCATATATGAGACATCTGTTTCCTGAGTTATTTAAAATATGAATCCCTTAGATTTTCAATGTGAATGTTACGTTCTTGCAAAAATTCAGCGTAACACATCTCATATCTTGAGTCAAAGCCTTTTTATTTATTTCACAGTGATGCGTGGGGACCCTCAAAGGTAACTACATCATTTGGAAAAAAATGGTTTGCAACTTTTACAGATGACCATACTCGACTCTGTTGGGTTTTTTTTTATGAAAGAGAAAAATGAGGTTGGAAAGATTTTCAAAGAGTTTTACAATATGATTGAAAACCAAATTCAAACAAAAATAAGCATTTTGAGAACTGATAATGGAACAGAATATTTCAATCAATATGTAGAAACTTTTTTGAAAGAAAAAGGTGTTTTCCATCAATCAACATGCCTTAACACTCCCGAACAAAATGGAATATCGGAGAAAGAGAATAAGCCCTTGCTAGAAGTTGGTAGGGCCATAATGTTTTACATGAACATTCCAAAATATTTGTGGAGAGATGCTATCTTAACTGCAGCATAACTAATCAATAGTATCCCTACGCGAGTTTTAAAATACATCACCCTGCTAGATTGTTTGAAAAGGGTTTTTCCAGAATCTCAAATTGATTCGGATTTACAGTTAAAAATATTTGGCTGCACCACGTATGTCCACATCCCTAAGAGATCCTAGTTGAAACTAGATCCTAGGGCAGCAAAATGTGTTTTTGGGCTATGCCGCAAATCTACAAATTTTTTAATCCCCTAACCAAACATTTTTACATAACAATGGATGCCACCTTAATGGAAACAAAGCCACTTTTTACCAACAATTCGATTTAGGGGGACAATATACAAGAACGAAATTTTTGGGAAATACTTTAACCTCGTCCAAGTATGATTATTGACCAACCTCTCGAGTTTCCAAATGGGAAAAATAAAAGTGGGGAGTCTAAATCCACAATTGTTGACTGTGAAATTGGTATGTCAAAAACGAAAATACTACCAATGGAGAAGAACTAAAATATGCTTGAACCTGTGGTTAGTACAAGCTTCATTGGAAGCCTCGGGCAAAGGAATTGTGAATACTTCAGGTACTTTTTCTCTTCCTAACTCTCAAAAAAATATTCCTCTACCTGTTATTCCAGAACCTTCCAGTGTCATTCTTCAAAGCCCAGTTGTCTCTTAAAATCTAACCCCAAGTGTTCCGCAAGACAATGACCTTGACCTTCCTATTGCCTTTTGAAAAGGAACTCAAATTTGCACCAAACACCCCATTGCTAGATATATAACCTCTAATCATTTAATTGAAACAAACAAGGCATTTACTACTAATATTTCGAAACTGGTTGTGCCTAGAAACATTCAGGAAGCTCTGGAGAACCAGGATTGGAGATTAGCAGTGTTTGAAGAAATGAATGCCTTAAGGAAGAACAGTACTTGGGAGATTGTTGAAACACCTAAGAATCGGAAGACAGTAGAGTGCATATGGGTATTTACAATAAAGAGCAAGGCAAATGGTAGTGTAGAAAGATATAAGGCGAGGCTTGTAGCAAAAGGCTTCACGCAGGCATATAGAATAGACTATCAAGAAACATTTGCTCCTGTAGCAAAAATAAAATCAATTAGAGTATTGTTGTCGCTGGTAGTCAATTTTAATTGGCCTTTGTATCAGTTGGATGTTAAAAACACCTTCCTCAATGAAGATCTACATGAAGAAGTGTTTATGAGTCTCCTTCCGGGTTGTGAAACAAAGTTTGGAGCAAGAAAAGTGTGCAGACTAAAGAAGTCCTTGCATGGTCTCAAGCAATCTCCGAGGGCGTGGTTTGAACACTTTGGCAGAGTTATGAAACGTCTTGGTTATGTTCAAAGTCAAGTTGATCACACCATATTTTACAGACACTCGAAGGACGGTAAAGTTGCTGTGTTGATTGTATATGTTGCTGATATAATGTTAACAGGGAGTAACCACAAGGAGCTTCAAGAGCTTAAAGTGAAGCTAGCAACAGAATTCGAAATAAAGGATTTGAGAGTTTTGAAATACTTTCTTGGAATGGAGTTTGAGAGATCCAAGGAAGGTATATTTGTCAATCAACATAAATATGTCCTTGATTTGTTGACTAAAACAGGTATGCTAGGATGTAACCATGCTGAAACACCTATGGAGCCCAACACCAAACTACAACCAACAAGAGCAGAATCTATAACGGAGAAGGGGCAATATCAAAGACTTGTTGGGAGGTTGATTTATTTGTCCCACACCCGACCTGACATAGCCTTTCCAATGAGTGTGGTCAGTTAATTCATGCACTCGCTTGAGTCTGAACATTTCGAAGTAGTGTATCAGATACTAGGGCATCTAAAGGGGACACCTAGTAAATATCTTCTGTTTAAACGACGGGGACATCTACATGTTGAAGCCTACACTAATGCAGACTGGGCAAGAAGCCTAACTAATAAAAGGTCTACTTCTGGATATTGCACATTTGTGGGTGGCAATTTATTTACATGGCGAAGCAAGAAACAAACTGTAGTAGCTCGAAGCAACGCGGAGGCTGAGTTCAGAGCCTTAGCATAGGGAATTTGTGAGGTTTTATGGATTAAGAGATTATTATTATTATTATTATTATTATTATTATTATTATTATTATTATTATTATTATTATTATTAAGTTGAAGACTTCAGAGTCTATGCCAATGAAGGAAGCAATTTCTATTGCACATAATCTGGTACTTCATGATCGTACAAAGCATGTGGAAGTTGACAAGCACTTCATCAAGGAAAAACTAGATGATGGGGTGATTTGTGTGGACTATGTCCCTACTAAGGAGCAAATAGTTGATCTATTAATGAAGGGATTACACAAGAAACAATTTGATTAGTTAGTAGGCAAGCTGGGTATGGAAGACATCTTTAGGGGGAGTGTAGAGAAAGATTGAGCAAGAGTGAGCTGTAATCATGTAAAGCTGTAATAATGTAAAAATGGTATCTAGGTGTCTGCTAGGTGTCACATTATTTTAGGAAATTATGGCTGATTTCTTTTCCTTTTTTGGTAATATTCTTTCCCCCTAAATCAGTGATTCTATTCCTGCTATTGGGTTGTAATTGTGCTGTAATTATGCTGCAAATTATTATAAGAATAATCTCAATAAAAGGAAACATTATTCCCTCAATTCATCTCTTTCCAGTAGAACACAAAAGGATCCAAGAACTAGAAAGTTCTAAGTCAAACAACGATTCTACAATCCAGCTTTAGTCTTGAAAATCCTAGCTTATGAGTCATATCTGGGAATATTTAGCTTTATCTAGTTTAATTTAGTTTATGAGCCCCTTAGAGATCTAAGGTGTTTAAGTAATTCTATAGTTTGTAGAAGTTTCCTAAGAGTTTTAAATTTCTATTCTAGTTAGGAATCCTAAGTTGATTGGTTAAGAAGCCTATTGTCATAGTTATATTTTTTAGAAACTTAAGGAGTCTTAGTCCTATTTAGCTTAGAATTTTCGGTCTATAAATAGAGAAATTCTCTATTACATATGTATGCCTATAGTTTCATTATTCAATTAATAAGAGTCTAAGAATTGTTGTCTGTATTCTGGTTGTGTGACGCAATCAAAGCCTAAGGTGCGACGCCTTAAGGTCCTAGGTGTGACTCCTAGGGTTTATCCCTCCGTCTTGGTGTGACGCTAAGGGCTCCCTCCCTCCCTCCCTCCCTCCCTCTCTCTCTCTATTTTATTCTTTAAATTTATCATCAGACATATTTTCTGCTTTTAATTGCTATTTTCAGCCTGGTTTTCCTACATAGTCTTAACAGGTCCTAGGATATATCTATGGGGTCAGCTTTAGCAAGTTTGTCTTGCATTAGTTTGGTATCGAAGCGTGATTCTCGTCTTTCTTTTCCTTCTAGAAAATTTCATCTTTAGTAGCGCCCCCTCCCCCCCAAAAAAAAAAACCAATTCTTTTTTGCTTTAGATAAAAAAAAAAGATTCAATTTTTTCCTGCCGTCCCAAGAATCCCTAGCCTATGATGACTAGGAGGTAAAGCAAAAATAATGGCATATGAGATTGAAGAAGAGATTGATTTCATAAAAGATATGCCAAAGCTTGAAAACAATTATCTTAAGGAAGATGAGGTAGACACATCTTTACTTTTTGTCCTAAGGCATATTCTTAGTGCTCCTTTACAACAAGGTGAAGATTGGAGGCAAACTACTATTTTTCAAACCTTAGTTTGTTGTGGAAATGTGACTAGAAAGTTGATTATTGATGGAGGTAGTTGCATGAATGTTGTATCTGAGGCTACAGTTGAGAAGCTTAAGTTACCTACAGAGCCACATCCGGAACCATATAAGGCAGCTTGGATGAATGGTACTACTATTCCAATGACTAAAAGATGTTTGGTAAGCTTAACACATGGCCCTTATACTAATGCTATTTGGTGTGATGTCATTCCAATGACTATTACACATTTTATTGGGTTGTCCTTGGCTTTATGATTAAGAGGTGATGCACGATGGGTAGGAAAACACTTATTCCTTTGGATTCAATGGAAAACAGCTTGTTTTAAAGCCTTTGAGCGCAAAAACTAATGCAGGACCATCAAGCAAAAAGGCCTAAGAAGAGTGAGTTGATTGTGATGCAGGAGAATTTACACCTCATTGAACAAGGAGTTGAACAAGCATATTCTAAATTTGAAGTGAGGAAAGTGAGCTTGATGTGTCAATGGAACTTGACAAGAAGAAAAAAGGAGTATGTGCACATGATGAAGGTGAAAGGAAAATTCTATTGCAAAAGGACGCAGAAGATGATTTCCAACGAGGCACTCTACTGCACAAAGAGGATGAAAAATGACTTTGGAGAATGTAGATGACAAGATTGTAATTGCTGGAAGGCTTGAGGTTTTGCTGGAAAAACCTGTAGAGACTGGGTTTCAAGAGGATTTAGATCTGATTCTGAAGCAAAACAGAAAGATGCAATGCAAGAAGAATCTCATATATTTGTTTGGGATCGTGGAAAGCATAAGGTCCTACAAGAGACATACATTCACTACTCTTCTGTAGTCAATTTTGTTCTTCCTATGGAGTTCTATAGCACTAGCAAGCGGCTGGTTTTATCATTCTTAATTCGTGTGCTTCACATGAGGAAAATTTCATACTTTATACTGAAGACACAAGGGTTACTGTCCTCGAATTTTTCCCTACCATTCTTCAAAACTCGAGGACGAGTTTTCTCCAACCGGGGGAGAATGATGCAGAACACAAAAGGATCCAAGAACTGGAAAGTTCTAAGTCAAACAATGATTCTACAATCCAGCTTTAGTCTTGGAACTCCTAGCTTATGAGTCATATCTGAGAGTATTTAGTTTTATTTAGTCTAATTAAGTTTTGAGTCTTTTAGAGATCTAAGGTGTTTTAAGTAATTTTATAGTTTGTAGAAGTTTCCTAAGAGTTTTAAATTTCTATTCTAGTTAGGATTCCTAAGTTGATTGGTTAAGAAGCCTATTGCCACAGTCATATTTTTTAGAAACTTAAAAGAGTCTTAGTCCTATTTAACTTAGAATTTTCGGTCTATAAATAAATTCTCTATTACTTATGTATGACTATGCTTTCATTATTCAATTAATAAGAGTCTAAAGATTGTTCTTTGCATTCTGGTTGTGTGACGCAATCAAAGCCTAAGGTGTGATGCCTTAAGGTCCTAGGTGTGATTCCTAGGGTTTATCCCTCCCTCTTGGTGTGACGCTAAGAGTTCTCTCTCTTTCTCTCTCTCTCTCTCCCTCTCTTTTTATTTTATTCATTAACTATATTATCAGACATATTTCCTGCTTTTAATTGCTATTTTCAGCCTCGTTTTCCTACATAGTCTTAACAGGTCCTAGGGTACATCTGTGGGGCAGCTTTAGGGAGTTTTTCCTGCATCATTACCTTTATTTATCAAGAGCATGTTTGAGTTATGATTATATGCCAGAAAATCTATAATAATCAGATTTGAAATTCTTTCAAAAATTGGCACATATACAAGAAAGAGCACATGATAGTACCATATGGTATACACTTAATATGTTACAACATATCACATTGATCTGTTTTTGAAGTATTAGATACTACAGTGTTGAAAATCAATTTGATACCACATAACATACCAGTGACAATATCTGCTTCAAAACATGAGAGATAACCACATCTACAGGCTGAAGATCAGCTACAGCAGCACCTGGCTCCCCATGCTAAAAGAAAGAATTAGAATATCAGCTACAGCAATGCTTAAATCTTATAACTTTGAATCAAAGCCCTATGGGCATGTCAATGTCTCATATTACAACTACACCATCAGGCCCATGCTTGTCATCTAACTATTTACTTGGGTGGATAGGTTTCATTCACAGCAAACGTTCAAGATCCAATCAAACAATTTAATGTTCAAAAGCAATTTCAAAATGTTATCAATCAAAATTATTACCCCACTTAAAAAAAAAAAATCAATCCAATACAAATTGATTTCCACGCCATAAACTCTCCAAAAAATACATGGTGCTCTTTAGAGATATTACCACAATCAAAGCTTGCATCAGCTAATCTGCAAGTTTGTTAACAATCATATGCTCTAGCAACTCGACTTTTAGTCTAGTTATGGGCTCATGTTAACCTAAATTAGCTGAAACAAGTTCATTTCTAATTAATTAGTTTGCAAAAACAGTAAATATCAATCATATTGCAGAAAGTGTGTATTTTAGGCTGTCAGCAAGTCAAGTGATAATGAAATTTCAGAATGCTTAAACTATTTTATTGCTTTTGATTAACCTTCTGTACTGGTATAAAGCAGGTGTATAGAATGCAGAGAATGTAATTTCCATCGGTGGATTTGCTTATTGAGTTTGAGAGAACTAGCCAAATAACTGAACGAGCATATAATAAAAGCACATCATGTGGAAAGCCATATGAAAAGATTCAATATCCAACTGCCCTTTTCGCAATATACGAAATCTGCATTATCCACACTGATTCCAAATGCTAAACATGCCAATATATTTGGTCAGGTCATTTGCACTTGTTGTATCTTTATCTAATTATATAACAGGATAAAAAAGATAACAGCATTTTAGTCTGAACTCAGATAAGATGTATCCAGAAAGGAACACCAACAATTTCCTTAAATCTATGACAAACAATCTAAATTAAATTGATGACAAGTTACAAAGTTATTCATGGAAAGCTGATCAGAGTATCAAGTATGAAGTCCAAAAGTTCTCAAAAGGAAAAAGGGGGAAGGGGGGAGGACCATATATGGACCAGAATGGATTTGAATTAGCATTAAGCAAAGTCATGTACAGTATAGAACTTACTATTCCAAGACCAAGCTCCATCTTTCCAGGGCCTAAACGATCTGATGTGACTTGGCCCGGCAAAGTGCAGACAGACAATGCAACACCCATTGTGCCAACCATTTCTGATGCACGTTTTGCTTCTGCACAAACACCAATAAGAGAAAGACCACATGCTGCTGCAGCTCCAGCAACCTGCATTGGGGAAGCAAATAATATCTTGATAAGGATATAATATAGAGATTGGAAAATAAATTTCATTGTCTGCATCAGATGAATAATTCTTCTGCCAGCAGAAATTCAGAATTACCTACTCCCTCCGTCCACAAATAACTGGCCTAATTGTAAAAACTACACATATTAAGGAATTATGGAATTCTATAGTAAAAATAAATAAAATGTCCATTATACCCTTTGTAGTATTTTTATTATCTGTCTCACCTCATTAATTTGAATCTCACCACTCCTTTAATTACATCACTCTAATAATTACATATGTCTCTCTCTTCTCACCTATGTCCTTTGTCTCTCTCTTCCCACTCTTTATTTTAGAGTCTTCTTTTCACCCATATAACCTCATTAAATTACACTTTTGATTATTTTTATAGGATAACGTGATTTCATTGTTTATTAAAATAACTTCAGTATGTAATACTAATTAATTGATAGAAAATTGTACTAAGGGTAAAATTAGAAAAAAAAATTAAATACAACCTATATTTAGAAAGTAGACAGTTATTTTTGGACAAACCAAAAAGGAAATTAGGTCAGTTATTTGTGGACGGAGGGAGTAGATAAGCAACCTAAATCTAGAATCCTAAATTTTCAGTCACAAAAGAGATGTAAACCAATGAAGTTTTGTTATTCTAAATAGAAATAGAAGAAAAAGTGCTTCTAATATTTCACCAGGAATCCAAATGAATCATTGCAGAATTGTTTTTCCTTTACAATGTTTTTTGGAAGGGCAAAAAAACCGAAAAGGAACACCTATACGTAGTCTCATGAGCCATACCATTCTAATAGCTTGTTCTCTCTTCACTCTGAAGTCTTCAATACAGGACTAAATCACGTCTTCTAACAGTTAAGGAAAACCATAAACCAGTTACAACTATCCAACAAAATAGTAGAGCTCTTGGCTATTCACACCAGTCTATATGGATAACATTGAGAACTTCTAGCTTAATAGGAGTTTGCATAGGAGGATTGCTTTGTTGGGGAATAAATGGACTCCGTTTGGACCCTGAATAACCCAAAGCCACCTGGGGGGTTGGGGGGAGGGGTCCCCTTAAACCTCCTCATATCTTAAAAGAACAATTTTATACACACACACACATATATATAAGATAGCCTACTTCTGCAAAGGACAACATTTCTGTCACAAAAATTGCTTGCCAATACATGACTCAAAGAATGAATTGACAATAAATACAAAAAAATATTGGGAGTGGACAAATGCTTTCTTCAAATACAGGGGGAATCTCACCAATATTCTAGAGAAAATAAAGTCAAGAACAATATTTTTCCATTTATATTAAGAAGCAGTTCAGCAACAGAAAAAGTGAACTAAATATTCCCTGCAAAATCATTTTGATCATTTAACCCACAGTAATGAGTTCGCTTAGTGTGTCAATTTATAAGATTCTCTAAGCATCTCCAAATAACCCTAACTATTCATGGATGGATGAGGTTATAGTAAATAAACACCAATAACTAGAAAGAAGGAAAGATGGAAAGATGTGTAAAGGATACAAACAACAAAACTTATCTTCCAAGCTTCAAGATTAAAATTACGAAAGGAAGAAGATGGTAAAATAGAGAAACAAAGTATTTAAAAACAAACAACACAATCAGGAACTATAGAGCCCAAATATCATTAAGCAAGAGAGATGAAGTTAAAAATGAGATCAGACCTTATGAACAAATATGGTCCCAGCCAAACCTCTTCGTCCAGCTACGCCTCTAGGAGGTGGCAAAGCACAGTCATCGCCAACGATTACCATCTACAAACAGAAGTTAGATTCATGCGTACTGGTTTCAATCAAGAATTTATGTAGCCTATCTTAACCTTTCCAAAAAATGAGCAAATGCTTATGATCTTCACATGATTACACACCTCTACTTTGTAGCCTTCAGATTTTGCTTGCTCAGCAGCCAAACCAAAATTCAACCGATCACCAGTGTAGTTCTGTCAGCACCAATATTATATTCCAAATGCCGAAATTTTGTTTCACATCTCATAATTCAAACAATTTAACATGCAAACAAGCCTCATCTAGACTCGTGTTCAGAAAAAATAGCATGCAAACACAAATCCCATTCTTTCTCCAAAAACAATTTCCACTTTTGCCCATTTAACCACAATGGCAACAACTAAAGCAGGCCGAAACTAACAACAATGTTAGTCTTTCTAATGGTAGAGATTCCTTTTTCATTAATTTTTTTTTTTTTTAAACAAAGACTAATGGTAGGGATCCTTAAGAGCTAGAGATACCTTGACAATGAGGAGGCATCCCATTGGACCAGTCACCGCTCGGATACCCTAAGGTGGAACGAAATGTAGGTTATAAACAACAGGGGAGTTTCATGATTCAACCAAAATAGAAATTATTCATACAGCTAAAATAGAGTCAACAGGTGGAGAGGCAAAAATGTCCCCGCAAATTGCAGCTGTCAGCATTCCTTCTCCAACAAATCCTGCATGAGCAGGTTCATGGCCACTTCCACCTCCTGTAGACAAAATTGACAGTGACCCAAAGCTCAAATAAGCTGCACTAGATTAAGTTTGATTTTCAAATTTCATCTGGAAAACCTGGATTAATTGGACAAAAAGAAATCCCAACGGAAGTGCTGGATTTGTTTTGGAAAAGAGTGGGAGAAAGAGGATTTTTGCTAATATGATATATTCTTGCATACTAAAGGTATTCCCTCCATTCCCAGATGACTATCACTTCTGGCAACATTTTTGTCAACAGTTTTATGTCATCTTGTAAAATCAAGAATGTATTTATTGTTTTTTTTCCAATTGTACACTTATTATTTATTACTTTACTAAACCATACTAACTCTACAATTTCCAATAAAGGTAATTCAATCTTTATCTCTTAAAACTCTATAAATGTTAGAGCTTTCTTAACATATGTGAATTCTCTAAAAGTGACAATAATTTGAGAGAGGAAAAAGTAAATGGAAAGAGAAATCCCTAGATGAACATACACTGGTGAAAGCATGATAGTAATGCTGAATAATTATGAAAGTAAGTGTAGGTTAACCATTCCTGGTTCCTAGGTTGAATGCACCATTGCACAATGTCCTTAAATAGTCAAGTGTATCATTAACCAGCAAAAGTGCAACAAGAGAAAAGCTGAAAAGAAACTCAATCCAATCAAGAAAAAACTTTACCAGAATTGCTAAACAGTAGAATTAATCACTCACCTGATATTACAGAAACTTTGTCAAATGTTGCAGCAGATACATCGGCACGCAAAACAACCTTAACCTACAATTTTATTATCCAAATAAAAAAGTCACAACAAACCTTAGGAAGCATTCTAAGGCAAATGCTTTATATTATGCTATCAATGAAAACTTAATAAAAAATAATTTCAGTTGTTGAAATAACTTACCTCTGGAAAACCATCCAAATACTGCAACCCAGGGTAAGTTTCAACCAGCCCCTCAATAAACTCTGTCACCACATCTGCAATTACAGCACCAAAATCAAAGCACTATTTCTCAATTTCTTTCTTTCCTTCTTTTTTTTTTTTTTTTTTTTTTGGAAGGGGTTATTATAGTGATATAACCAAAGAGTAGTTACAAACGAAAGAAAGTAGACTTCCTTTGCACAAATGAATCAAAGAAGAACTAGCAGTAAACCAACTAAACACTTGAACAAATATAAACTCCTTTTCTCACGTTCAGTTTTACGCATATGGTTCCTTCAATTCATTTTTTTTTTTAAATTAGGTCCCCCCCCCCCTTTCTTCTTTTCCCATGTTTGATTGTGTGTTTAAATGGAGTCTAGTTCAGATTTAAAAAGAAGAATGGAGTCTAAATGCTGTTGTAGGTAGAATTACAACAATCTATCTCAAAAAAAAAGGGAAGGTACAACTTTGGAGTAGGAGATACACAATACTACTGCTGTAACTGTCGGCCTGGTAATTCTTCCTAGTTCAAGCAACATGTTTCACATTGAATTTCCCTTTAAACTACCAGAAATGAATGCTGCTTCCAGTTATTTACCTTCCATTGTTTTGGTTCATAAAAATTGCAGAAATAAAAGCATCGCGCCATCAATTAAATTAAAGAAAAAAATTCAAACAAACACAAAGCCAATGCAATTATACATTTTAATTACATCTATTTTTTTTCCCGCAGCGTTTGCTGTAAAATTCATGCATAGCAAATCCCGAAAGTCAACTCAATATAACTCAGATAACAGGAGCAATTCACCAACAACCAAAGAAATCAAAAAATTATATTTGGAAAAAAATAAATGGTAAATTAAATGGAGGGCGAAGCAATCGTTACCATTAGGGTCATTGATGAGTTTCTTGCTCTGGAAAGCCATGCGCGCCAGCAAATAACCACGAATTCAGCAAGCTTCACTTCAGTGAATCAGTAATTTAGTACACTCAACTCTGCTTTAACTCGCATTAAATCGTTTGCTAAAGCCCTAGCTTCTGCTTGTACATATTCTCTAAAAAGCCAGAGAAGAGGATGCGTGAGAGGGAACGGGAGTGAGTGGGGCTTAAGAGCAGGTGATTGATTTGGCTGAATAAGATAGGTTCCTGATTTTTTCCCTTCTTATTTCACATTTTTTTTTATTTAATATGTATATATTTGTATAGGTCAATGGCGAATCAGATCCACGTGTCTCCATAAAATAATTTGTGTATATTCAAGTTTAGAGAAGGTAATAATTTCTACATTTGTGTCAATACGGTTCTATTTCAAATCACGGTTAACGATTTTCTAACTTACAGAAAAGAATAAAAACGAGATTGGGATTTGTCTCTCGGCTAGCAATGGCAACTGGGTCGAATCGGCCCGCCGGACAGGCGTGCGGGGCCGGGCTCGGCCCGGCCTGCTCGACAGCCCGAAGACTGTTCACCGGCCCGGTCCGGGCCAGGGGATAAAATCCCTGGCCCGTCACAGGGCCAGCCCGCTTGGGCCCGCGACCCGGCGGGCGGGCCCGCCTGAGAGAGCCGTTACCCAACGGCTCTCTGTGCTTTTTTTTTTTAAATTTGCTCTTTTAATTTATTTTTTGCAGTTTAGCCCCTAAAACGGCTGAAGTAGTTTTTTTTTTTTGTAATTTGGTACCTGACCCCCAAAACTCTATAAATACCCCCAAATTCAACCCAAAACTCATCAACACTCTCCGATTCTCTCAAACTCTCTCCAATTCTCTCTTATTTCTATTCATCTTTCTCTTATTATCCTCAAATTTATTCATTTTCTCTACAAAGAGTATTAAAATAGAATTTATTTTTGTATTAATATTTTTTCAATTCATCAAGAAAGTCTTCATATTTTGGAAGATTGTTGAGTAGCGGAATAGTGGATACAAGAAGTAAAAAGCTCAAGTGCTCAACAAAGTATTGTTATTCTTGAATTTTGGTCATCAACAAGTTAGTATTTTTTAATCTTACATTCTTTTATTTTAGTTTTATTAGTTGTTTATTTGTTTTAGTTATTTGTTTAATTTTTAAATTAATTTGTTATTTATATTTTTCAATTCTCTTATTTCATTATTTGTTAATACTTTTTTTTTTAAACTTTTACTTGAATTTTGATTGCTTGTTTTTTTTTTTTAAGAAATAATGGATCCAAATCAATATCATCATTTTTCTTCATCCCAATCATCTGCACATTTTGATTTTAATATAGATCCAGCTTTGAATTTAATAAATAATGAAATAGGTAATGAAGATAAAGGTCCTAGTAGGCCTAGTGTTAGTGTTTTAGAATCACAACCAACTCCAATAATTAATCCCGACGCATCTAATATAGGTGAGGATAATGTTGAAACAACGGATGTTACAACTAAAGCAAAAACATCTGTGGTTTGGAATCTTTTTGAAAAAGATAATGATAGTGATAGGGCAACATGTAAAATTTGTAGAGCGGTATATGCACATAAGAAGGGAGGAGGGACGGGAACATTAGTTAGACATATGAAAAGATCACATAATGATTGGTTAGAAAACTTACTTAAACAACAACAAATACTTACTACAGGAGATCAAATGGTTGGTAATTTTCAATATGATCATAAAAAAAATAGAAATGCATTTGCTAAAATGATTGTTCAAACTAAATTACCTTTTAATTTTGCAGAAGATCTACATTATGAACAATATATGCAAAATAATTGTCAACCAGTATGGAAAAGAATTCCTAGAACAACATTAAAAAGTGATATAATAAAGATATATAAAGAAATGAAAGAGTATCTAATTGCTATGTTTGATTCTTGTAATTGGAAATTTGCTCTTACTTGTGATGGTTGGACTGCAATTACTAATGAATCTTATTTATGCATTACATGTCATTGGATAGATCATGATTAGTTAGTACAAAAAAGAACTATTTTGTTTTAAATTATTTGAATATCCTCATGTAGGTAGTAGTATAGCTAGAATGATTACTCAAACATATCGTGAATATAGGATTTTAAATAAAATTATTTCTATTTCTTTAGATAATGCTTCAAATAATGATTCTGCCATAACAATTTTAAAAAATACTATGAATCCTATGTTATATGGTATTCTATTTCATACTAGGTGTGCTTGTCATATACTTAATTTATGTGTTAAAGAATGATATAAATATATTGATGATATTGTTAATATAATTAGAAATGTTGTTTTATTTATTAAAACATCCCCAACTAGGCAACAAAATTTTAAGGCATTATGCCGAGAACAATGTGTATCTTTTAAAAAATTTAGATTAGATTGTAAAACTAGATGGAACTCAACTTTAGATATGTTTGAAAGTGTTATACCTTTTCAAAACCAACTTATTGAATTTTGTAATAGTAATAATTTTCAACCTCCACTAACTAAAGCTCATTTTGAAAATTGTACTGCACTTTCAACATTTTTATTTACTTTCAAAGAAGTTACTGAACTTTTATCGGGATCTTATTATCCCACTACTCATCATATTCTTCTAACACTTGCTAAGGTAGCACATATTTTTGGTGAATATATGTATCATCCCCAATATGGTTTTTTTATGAGAAGTATGTTTGAAAAATATAAAAAATATTATGAAGATATTCCTATTTTATATTGTATGGCATTGTGTATGGATCCTAGAGTAAAGACGCCAGGTTTTCATAGTATTATTGAATATTTATATGAAACATTAGATTTTGATGAATCACAAGCACTTAAACAATGTATGATAAAAGACATAAAAGATAAAACAGCTAAAGCTTTATCTGACATGTATCATTTGTATGAGTTTGAGTCTTCTTCTTCTAGTTCTCCTAATTTAAGTAGGCAAGCTTTATCATCTAGCAGTCACTTTCAACCTCCGCAAAAATCTACCTCATCAATTTCATCAGTATTTAATCCATGGGGTATTATGAAACGTCAAAAAAGATCGACTACTACCTACAACGAGATGACAATTTACAAGATGCAGCCATTGGTAGAAAATGAAGATCAGCATTTTGATATTTGTGGTTGGTGGAAGGCTCATGTAAGTCAATACCCCATTTTATCAAAAATGGCACATGATCTTTTGACACCACCAGCCTCTACAGTGTCATCGGAAAGCATCTTCAGTGAGAGCGCTCGAACAATCGATGAAAGAATATCTCGATTGGCTCCTCAAATTTTGGAAATGTTAATGTGTTGTAATAGTTGGTTTGCAGCCGAAGATAGGACGGCTAATTCGTGGATTATTGATGATGACTCAGATGATAAATGGGGTGAACCAAGTAGTTAGTTTAGCATTTTTGTAATTAGGAATTTAGGATAAGTAATATTATGTATTTAATTTTATTTTTAGTATATTTATTATATTTTTAAATTTTAATCATTGTAATATTTTTAAGAGGTTTAGTCATCAAGTCCCCCTCTTATGCAATCTTTATTTTATTAATTAATAAAACAGGTAGGGGTCCAAGCCAAACCCCCCACCACTTCAAGGTGGCTTTTTTATAATTTTAAAAAATTATGTTAAGTTGGGGGAAAAAAAGAGAGGAATAAACCATGGGTCGGGCCGGGCCGCACCGGCCCGCGGGCCACACGGGCCTAGGTACCGGTCCGATCCGGGCCCGGCCCCCCAGGCGGGCCGGTCCTCGGGCCTGGCCCGGCACAGCCCGAAACCGTGCAGGCTGGCCCAGTTGCCATTGCTACTCTCGGCCCACCAAGCGACAATGGGTGAGAGATGGAGGTTGTATAGTCACCAACTCGTCCTGGCCCACTCTAGCCATCTTGCAGTTTTTTATTTTTATACCTATATTAGATTGTTGCCTGTAAGATGCACGAGAGTAATATATTTATTTTATTTTTATTTTAACTACATTATGAAAAAAAAGTGATAAAAAAATATATAGATATATAATAATATTTATCGCATTAGACACCATTAAATTTTTTATAATAGTTATTATCATGTGTAGATGTATTAGATTGACTGGTTTAAATTGATTGAATTTGGTACATCAACATTTGATCTCCATATCAGATACTAAATTTGATAGCGAAACTGGATCGACATCTTATTATCAGCCTATTGGCAACAATGTGATATCAAAGTTAGACTTGTCTATCATATTCATGCCTCGTCAGGAAGATTTATGTGCAACTTGCGGTCCTCATCTTGGTCATGTATTTGATGATGGCCCCCTGACAATAGGAAAGTGCTGTTGCATTAATAGGTACTTTTTTTTGTTCATTTTGCATTACTTTTGGATTTACTTGAATGATTTTGCAAAAAAAAAAAGTGGGGAAAAAATGTCTCACATTGTATAGTACTTATGCGATTTGGATTGAGTTTTATTAAAATAGCTTTAGTATTAGAATGAAATTAATTTTTTACATAAAAATGTCTTTTTGAGGAAAATATAAAAATAGTAAGGCCAAAGACAATATTTCTCTTACCTTATTTGTTCTTTTTTTCTATTTAAATTTGTCAAAATCCTTATTTCATGTCAAATTTCCTATAAATAGTAGCTTCATATATATTTTTTTTAACAAATCTCTTTTGTTTGGTATGGGATATCTTTTTGGATTTAATGTAATATTTGTTAGTTTGTAATAGACTCTACAAATTAATGCTACAAATCTTGTACTAGTTTTAATTTCAACATTTTGTGTTTGTATATTTAAAGAAGAGTTTTTTAATATGTGATATCTATTGAAAAATTAGGATAACAATTAAAATATATAGTATTGTTAACAAAGCTAGATTGTAATACAACTAGAATTGAATTATCAAAATTCAAATGGCTTGTATCTCTTCATAATAAATAGATAGGAGTGTCAGTCCTAATCTATAATGTGGTTCTATAACTATTTGTACTAATCTTATATGCATACTGTCTACACTTCTTTTAATATATATCAGCTACTTGTTATTTGAATGATTTTGTAAAAAAAAAAAAAAGGCTGGAAAAAAATGCCTCACATGTGAACATTGCAGTAGTACTTATGCTATTTGGATTAAGTTTTATTAAAATATCTTTAATTTTAGGTTTATGAATGACTTTATTTATTTATTTTTTTTTGGAATATCTTAGGTCAAGGAGAACAGCTTTTTTAACCAAAATATTATTTTTTTTCAAAAATAATAAAAATACTATTTAAAAAGTACAGAAGATTGATGAGTTTATAATAAAATATTATTATTTCTATGGTAGGGCTAAATCAACGGCCAAAGGAGAAGGTTTGATGTGCGTTTTATGTGCATATGATTCTCTTAGAAAGTATTATCTCAAATCATCTCAAAATAATCAAGTTTTATACTAAAATACCAAATTCACCTACGTAGCACACATATAGGCAAATATACATATCGTGTAGCATAGAATTTGGTTAGTAAGTATCAAAAATCCCAAGGTAAGCGACAAGTCCTCGTAATTCACTCTCGTTTTATTGTTTGACCAATCAAAATGTATATGCAAAACTACAAATTGACTAAAGATTAAACCAACTCACGTACAAAATAGGTCACTTAAGGTCCCAAACTCATTTAAAGAATAAGAAAAAATAATAAGTCATGTATTCAATTGAAATCCCCTAATTTAAGCTCAATATCAAACACCCAATTTAGCCAAATGGAAATCCACATCTCACGCCAAATTAAATATTGGTTTGGATTAAGACTCATTCTCTCTTTCGAGTTATGAGCCTTCTACCTTTAACCCCACTAATGAGTATCTCTATCTCACTAGTCAAATATAAGGAAATATTAAAATCAATAACTCACCATAAATTTGGGGAAAGCCATGTCCCTATCTCTAGGCAACACGCACAATCTATCAATCATCAAGCCCTACTCCTTTAACCCTCTGATATGAGCTTGAGAGAGAAAGTCTTACAAGATCTTAAAATGGCTTTTGTTTAACTTTAGCAAAGTTCAAGTATTTCAAACAAACAAGAAAGGACAAAAAGAGATAAAGAAAGGTAACAAAGAAAATACCTTTTCCTACAAATAAAGAACCCTAAAAGAACTAGCCTTTAGAAATCCAAATTAGTAGATAAAAGGTCTACTACAATAACACCTTAGAACCCTTGACTTAGCAAAAAATCAAGAACTAAAAGAATAAAGAATTGTGGGCATTCAAACAAGAAACAACAAGAACTTTAGATGTCACACAAGAAGAACCCTTGTTAATTTCTAGTTGAATTATCCTTAGAGTTTACAGATACTTACTCAAGTGTGGACTAAGCCCTTAGGTTGGTCTTGGATTGAGGATGAACAAGGAATCTCTTCCAAGCTTCAAGCCTTTAAGATGAATTATTCATTCTTGTTAAAAATGTGATAGATGTTGTTGTTTCTTTACAATACAAAAGTAATATATAAGGGAGTTCTATCCCTGAACTAAACAACTCTTAATTATTACAAAAGACCCAAAAATAGCTGAAAAATCATTAGGGATTCGAGTTTCCAAGCACGGTCGACACCGGTTCCACTCTAGTGGAACAAGGCTCGGTCATGAAAAACGGGACTTTCACTAGTCCCCAGCTGGTATCAGTTCGAGCTCCTCGGGCCGGTGCCGATTCCACTCTGGCACCTGTTGTTTATCTGCATGAACAACTTCCGGTTGTCGTTCTTCGTATACCAGTTGCATGGTCTATTCATATTCCTCTATCGACATTGCCTATATGCTATCCCACTTGAAATGTGCTTGTAAATATACTTGAAGGTTGTGTTGAAATTGTTTGGCACGGGCTCTCGTCAACGGACTAGGTAAGCCCGGTTTGGATTTGGTCTTGTTCTCTCCTCCTTCTTGAGCTTGATCCCTATGGCCGGGTTGATTCCTATCATTTCCCTTTTCTTGGAATAGATTCGTCCTCGAATCATAACCTACATCATAAGGAGAAAGATCAATTACATTAAAAGTAGCAGTTACATTATACTCACCTGGTAGATCAATTTTGTAGGCACTATCTCCATATCTATCAAGAACTTGAAATGGGCTATCTCCTCGTGGTTCAAGCTTTGATTTGTGTTAGGTGGAAAATCTCTCTTTACGCAAATACACCTAAACCCAGCCTCTTGGCTCGAATATCACCTGCTTTTTTTTGCATACAATGGCCTCATTCCATTTTTTTTATTAGAGACTTAACCTTCTCGTGCATGGACTTAACCATTTCGGCCTTCTTTTTACCATCAAGACTTAATTGTTCATCTACAGACAAAAGAGATAAATCTAAAGGTTAATAGATTAAACCTATAAATAACTTGAAATGGAGAATATGAAGTAGTAGAAAATGGACAATTCTATTATAGGCAAACTTTATATGTGGAAGACATTATTCCTAAGTTTTCAGGTTCCTCTTAATAATTGCCCGTAGTAGTTGCGTGAGGGTCATGTTGACAACCTCCATTTGTCCATCCGTTTGTGGGTGACAAGCTATAGAAAACAACAAATTAATTCCAAGTTTTACCCATAATATTCTCCAAAAGTAACTTAAAAATTTGGAATCCCTGTCCGATACTATGCTCCGTGGTAACCTGTGCAGTCTTACCACTTCCTTGAAGAATAAACTTGCAACGTGAGTAACATCATTAATTTTTGCACAAGAAATAAAATGAGCCATCTTAGAAAATCGATCAACAACTACAACGATGGAATCCTTCCCCCCTTGGTCCATGGCAATCCTAATATGAAGTCCATTGAAATATCTAACCAAGGTGCATTAGGGACAGGTAAATGAGTATATAAACCTTGGAGTAGTGTTTTAGACTTGGCCCTTCTACATACAATGCATGAATTGCAATGCCTCTCTACATCTCCCCTCATTTTTTGGCCAATAAAATTGTTCTTGCAAAATGCCTAATGTTTTTGAAATCCCAAAATGTCCTATTAGTCCTCCTCCATGAGCTTCCCTTACTAACAATTCTCTCAATGATCCTTTTAGTCTGCAAAGTCTACCATCTTTAAACAAAAACCTATTGTACCTATAAAATTTTTGGAAGGCACATTTTCACAAGCATGATAAATCTCTCCAAAATCATCATCATTAGCATATAAGTCCTTAATAAGCTCAAAACTAAGCAATTTTGCATCCAAGGAATTTAAAAGCACATATCTATGTGATAATGCATCGGCTACTACATTATTCTTACCTTTCTTGTATTTGATCATACATGGAAATGTACCAATAAACTCCATCTACTTGGTATGCCTTTTGTTCAACTTTTGTTGGCCTTTAAGGTGCTTTAACATTTCATGATCAGTATGGATGATAAATTCCCTAGGTAACAAATAATGTTGCCAATAGTGTAAGGTCCTCACTAATGCATATAATTTCTTGTCATAAGTGGAATAATTCAAGGGTGCTCCCGATAGCTTCTTACTAAAAAATGCAATAGATTTTTTATCTTGAGTTAACACAGCACATATTCCTATTCCACTAGCATCACATTCCACTTCAAAAGCCTTTTCAAAGTTAGGCAAGGACAACAATGTGGTTTCACTCAATTTTGATTTCAAAGCAATGAAAGCCTTTTCCTGTTCTTCCCCCCACCTAAACCTTACATTCTTTTTGATAACTTCAGCCAACAAGGCAGCTATTGTGCTGAAGTTTCTAATGAAACGCCTGTAAAAACTAGCTAACCCATGAAAACTTCTTACCTCAGTCACAAATGTAGGTGTTGGTGAATCCTATGTTGTATTGACCTTCTCTTCATCAACTTCAATATCCTTTGAACTTACAACATAACTAAGAAAGGTTACCTTTTCCAAACAAAATGAACTTTTTTCAAAGTTCGTATATTGTTAGAATCCTTACATATGCATCAGATATACATTACACAGCGGAATTAAAAGGATTCTAGCCAAGAGGACCACATGTATTTATAATAGACGGATCAAAAGACAGATAAATATAATACATTAATGGATGTCTCTGTCATTCAAAATTCTTCAACTATTAAAGGCGCAATCCAGCACAACCCTCGTGATTTCAATTGGCTAATCAAAGAACAATGTCTTCACCACTGGAGTCCAATCGTAGAACTCCCTCTAGCAGTGTTCACAAGGAGGAAGGCTCAAGGAACCAAACGTTTTCTGTGCTAACAGAGAATGTGAAGGCAGCTAGGGTTTGTTTTCTAAGAACAAAAGAAAACGAGAGAGAGAAGAAGGTTGTGTGTTCTAGTTTTTTTCTACTAAGAGAACCATTCTCTCTCTGCTATATTCAAGATGTAATCAGCATCCATTTCGGAGTAAACCCCGAAAAATGCAGAAACACATGTTTCTATGAATTCTAATCAAATTAGAATTCATAAATTGCAATTAGAACTCATAAGTTTTAACAATCACAATTTGACCCAAAATTATAACTAATTATAATTTGACCACAATAACTTTTCATTCTCACAATTAACCCCATAATATAATCAAATAACATTTTGAGTACTTAATCCTCTATTGTGTGTGACCTATTAGGGTTTTCAGTCTATTAGTAGCGAATATGAATTAATTCAAACGTTTTTTAGATTAATAATCATTAATAATTTAGAATTAACTTATTAATTCTTATCAGGATTGGTTTATTAATTCATCAATTAATAAATCCATATTCAGCACATCATGAGCGGTATCTTGCAACATATCATAACCACCTAAGAGTCCAAGAAGTCAAGTGGCTTAACATGAACCCTTCAATAACAAATTACAATGCAATACCATACAATATCTTATTCGGTTTGAAGTACGGAATTAGTGCAACTCCCTCCGGAATAAATATTAATTCTGGCCCCAATATATTAATACTTGTAGCAAGAATCTACTATTCTACATGTATATCAATTAGAACTGTTTCCAATATACAGTCACCTTGGCCAAGAATTTCACGAGTAATAATTCCAACCAGTGGTCGTGAGATATTCGCCCTTACTATTAGGAATGGTGAATCCTTTATTGACCATCTCAACTACTTTTGTTTACCTCAAATATCCATCCTATAGGCAACCTTTGATTTGGCTCCAGAGATTGAAATCAAAGTACAATACTCAGCAAATAAAGTATTTTGGAGATCTCAAGTCTAAGGATACTTGCATGTTTGTTATAGCGAGATTCTATCATTAGCACTAAATAGTTATCTATGTGATTATCTCATAGCTAGGTCATCCAATGTACTTATACTATTAACAAGCATCCACGTGTTAACTTTGAGTATCACAATACTCACGGATGTGAAAATCACCACTTTATTAGATAAGGAAGTCTAATACGTGTTAGTCTTAATGTATTAATGATGTTTATCTCATTAATACAATGATTAGGGATTATTTAAGTACTAACACAATACAGTATAATAGGAATCTCACATCATAATCTCCTTAACAAAGTGTAGTACTATGGACTTTGTCTAATAGTTATTTTACATGAAAGTAAAGAAGGCGAACTAAAAGATAATGCCTTGTATTATAAAACAAATGTGTTATATACAAAGTACAAGTGATTGTCTCTAGGGCACAACACTAACACATATAACCTTTCTCTTCTAAGGACAATAAGCACACACTTAAGATAATGCAAATGATCTTCATAATTTTTGCTGTAAATCAAAATGTTATCAAAGTATACCAAAATAAATTTTCCAATATACTCTCACAATACATAATGCATCAATCTCATGAAAGTACTAGGTGCATTTGATAACCCGAATAGCATCACAAGCCATTCATATAAACCCTATTTAGTCTTAAATACAGTTTTCCATTCATCACATTCCCTAATCCTGATATGATGATATCTAAATTTCAAATTAATTTTTGAAAATACATATGATCTATGCAATTCATCTAATAAATCATCACACCTAAGGATAAAGAAATAGTATTTTACCGTTATGTTGTTAATGGCCTTGCAATCAACATACATTCTCCATGATCCGTCTTTCTTCGACACCAACAATACAGGAACTGCACTTAGACTCAAACTCTCTTGAATGGTCTTTCTTGAGTAGTTCCTCAACTTGTTTTTAAAGCTCCTTAGCTTCTTTAGGGTTGCATCTATAAGCTAGTCTATTTGGAATGACTACCCTTGGGATGAAATCAATCTGGTGCTCTATTCTTTGGACGGGTGGCAATCCTTCGAGTACTTCTTTTGGAAATACATCTTGAAATTTTTCAACAAGACCTGCAATTTCACAAGGTAAAGAGAAAGTAGCATCATTAGTAGTTACAAAAATCTATTTACAAATTAAGAGATACACTGGTTCCTTGGCTTTAATGGCTTCTACCACCTTTCTCTCTTTTGAAAAGAAATTTACTCATTTTTTATCTCTTCTCTCTTATTTTCCTTCTCTCTTTTCCTTTTCTTCTTTCGTAATGTTCTCTCGATTTTTTTCTCATTTTTTTTAACACTCTTTTTCTTCTTCTTTTCTCTCATGATCTTTTGATCTCTACTCACTTCATTGGAGATATATGTAGAAGAATGAATTTTCTTCCCTCCTTATACACATAGTATAAGTGTTTTTCTTCCCGTCATGCACTGCTCCCCTATCATATTGCCATGGTCTCCCTAAAAGTAGGTGGCCTGCTTGCATGGGAATAACATCGCACAAGATCTCATCCTTATATTTCCCCATATCGAATGTAATCAAGGCTTGTTTATTAACCTTCAATTCCCCACTGTCATTGAGCTATTGCAACTTGTATGGTTATGGATACTTCTTTATTTCCAGCCTATTTCTTCCACTACACTAGCACTTATAATGTTGGTGCAATTCTCACTATCAATGATTACGCTACAAGGTACTTGAATGATGAAACATCTTGTATAAATGATATTCTCCCCCTGTTGATGATTCTCATCCTCTTTCACTTGTGTATTCAAAGATCTCCTAGCTACACCAAGTAATGCACACACTTAACCAACTTCTTTACCTCCTTCACTCAAGATTTCTTTTTCCTTTTGAATTTCTCCTAATTTCTCATATTCCTCTTCCTCGGATGAAATCTCGCCATAAGCATTTGTATACATCACTTTCTTGCTTAGGCATTTGTGTGCTTATATCCATATCCCAAACAATGAAGGCATTTAATATCTCAGCTCCTCGGCTTCTCAATAGTCTTTCCTTTATTTCTATTTCCTTCTTCTCTCAGTTTATTGAATTCCCTAGGTATAGGCCTTGGGACTCCTTCCTTTTTAGGTATCATCTTAGAGAATTCCTTAAGAGGTGGAGTTAGGTGGTTTTTTCTCCTCTCAAATGGCATTTTCTTCAATTGTTTTTCTACCTTCATAGCCATGTGCATCATTTCTTCCAAGGTTTCATATAAATGCAACTCGACTACATTGGCTATCTCCCGATTCAACCCACTTAGAAATCTCACTTTACTGGCACGTGGATCTTCATTAATAACCATCCTCATCATTAGCACCTCAAGTTCTTTATAATAATCTTTAACACTTTTATTCCCCTATCTTAGCACTTAAAGCCATTGATATAGCTCATTGTAGTAGTGATGTGGTACAAACCTTACCATCATGAGATTTTTCATCAATTCCCATGTCCCAACGACATTTTCTCTTATTCTGCTTCTATTAGCCAAAACCTGCTCCCACCATACCAATGCATAGTCTGAAAATCTCAATACTGCCAACTTTACTTTATTTCTCTCACTATAATCCTGGAAATCAAATAGAATTTCTATTTCCTTTACCATTCAAAATATGCCTCGGGATCACTTTTTCCCGGGAGTTGTGATACCTTTATTTTGATGTTTTTCAATTCCCATTCTCCCTCATTTTCATCTCTCCTCCTATCTCTCTTCACATTACCTCGATATTGTTCTCTATAGTCTTTCTCTAGGCATCCCTCTTTCCACTCAAATTCCCTCTCAATATTTCTTTCGACTCCCCTTATAGGATTCTCACCAAATCTCCCTTGGCCTGTTCCTCTACCTCCTCTCAACCTATTTCTCCCTCCTCTTATAGGAATTGTATGTAAATATGGCCAAAACAAAGACACATAAGCATGTCACAGAATGAAACTAAAAACAGAGCATCGCAGGAAAGCTATTTACCTCACGTTTCTTCACTGGTCTAGGGGGTGCCGACACCTCAGTCTAAACCGCTTCTGGTACTAAGATCGATTCTTCAAGTTGTTGTCCCGCAAGCTGATGGCTTCTTCTGGGCATTAATGTGACTCCTCTTGGCTTTCGGAATATAACAACACATGAAATGCCTGGTGAAAACTATAGATGAAGAGGATAATCTTACTACTCTGACTGAATACTATCAAGTATTAATTAGATAGGTTTCGCGTCTCTGTTCTTATCGAAAAAGCACAGAGAACATACACACGAGAGAAGAAGAAGAGAGGCTTGAGGGAAAAAAAACCAACGACGTTCTATAAGACTCCTATTTTCTATTGAATCCCCACTGCCTTGATAATAGGCTATTATCCGGGTATTCAAAAATCAAACAGAAGCCCTAAGGCCCATGTCATGTTAAGCTATTAACCAGGCCTATGGACCTATGATCCAATTCATTGGGTTAAGCTTTTAATTTAATTTAATTATTTTGGACTTATACAAGCCTAATAATTAAATTAATTAAATAACCCAATGAACCAATATAAACCTCAAGCCTGGGCCCAATTCATTGGGTTTAGCTTTTAATTTAATTTAATTATTCCTGGACTAAAACAAGGCCAATAATTAAATTAATTAAATAACGCAAATGGGCCAATATATAATTCTTTCTTTTTGGACCTTTTATTTTATTCTTGCCTAATAAATAAACTAGGCTACTTGAATAAAATAAAATCTATTTAATATATGACCAATCCCTCAACCCAAAACTATCAGGACTTATGGGCTATTCCGAGGACCAAAAGACACATAGCTTTAGCTACTAAAATAACCAAAATATCCCTATTATAAAAATAGCTGTATTTTGCATTTTAAATATTTTCTAATATCACCATAAGGAAATATTGACCCCAAGGACAATGTTGCATTAGCAAAGTCTTTGACCTATAGGTGTAATGACTAAAATACCCCTCTATGTATCGCCATACATTTAAGAGAGGAAGAGTGTACTAACACTTCTCTAAAAGATATCTACCATCCTTAGACCTCTAGTCCAATGATTTATGACTCCTGAAATGTTTCCGCTTTTCAAGGGAGCTACCCTGAAGCAAACATCCAAGTCATGTTCCCCAGAGCCCTGGATATGTAGATCATTCGAATAGTCACAAGAAGCGATATAGCGTAGAAGCTATCTTGTACAAGTCTGTCTTAACTAACTAGTCACATATACCCAACATACAAGTATATCGGCTCTATGATAGAACCTCAACTACAACATATCAAAGGACACGCTTTCAGCTTCGTTAGACCACCAACTCATACTCAAGCAGTAGAGTATTAGTCCATATTGTAGCAGTAATAGTTTGGGTTTCTTCTAAATAGTACTTTTAGAAACCACTATTACAGGTCCTGTTCTACGTATTCGAAATACGCTTATGCTATGAAGTGACTGGATTACTCACTAGCTAAAGGTAAGTCATTCCCCATTTGAAATTCATAACATAATAACCTAAATATGATGAGATTCCCATTCTTATCAATCAATTAAGAACAAACGTTTATGTGTTTAGTAACCCGTGATCCATACTTTACTGTGAAAGATTACTATTCACATGATCACTTACTTAAATACAATGGGTCATTTCTAAACGTAAATCATGCACAAATAAAATGTAAATTCACAAACAAATTTTGAGAATTAATTCCTTTATTAATAAATTCGATAATTACATCAGGAACCTAGTCTAGAGGTCATACATCTCAACAATCTCCCACTTGCACTTTAAGACTAAGAAAGTCCGTAGATGCCCACTCCTATTGCGTCTAAGTATCTCTTGAAGACTCTCTCAGCCAAAGGCTTGGTGAAGGGATCTGGTAGGTTATTCTCTAAGGCTATTTGTTTCTTCACGATTTCTCGTCTTTGGATAAAATCTCGGATCAGGTGGTACATCCTCTCGATGTACTTCCTCTTCATGTGGTTCCTGGGTTCTTTGGATTGCAAGACTGCTCCAGTATTGTCGCAATGCACCACAATCGGTCTGTTCATATGTGGCACAACTTCAAGTTCTAAAAGGAACTTTTGGAGCCAGACTACTTAGTCAGGCCGTCCATGCTAGCATATTGGTCCATGTGGACATTGTTGATCCAGATTGGACAATCGGAATGTTGGGTGTAGAGATGGAGGAGTATCTCACCTAGTGGGTGGATCCCCCACTATCCATTGTTGAAAGAATACATTGGGAAGTCATCATGGTGGTAATCATGATATGAATTGTGTTACTATATTGTTGAATCATTTGCTAATCTCTACTTAATGAATTATGAATATGATAAAACAATAATTTATTGTGAATTGTTTTGGATTTATTGAGCAAGGGTCCTTTGTATAATGGTTATTGATGAATTTGACTTGCAAATACGATTTTGTGATTTGGATAAACCTGCATACACGAAATGGTTTCAATTGACACCTGTACACACGGGACTTACTGAGATGTCAATCTCACACCTTTTATATCATGATTTTAGGGAATTGCTTATTTTGAGTAGGGTGAAGCACTAGGAGATGAACTCTAGCTTATTTATTTAGTTGTGTCTTGAATTTATTTCCAGAGACGTTTGTTAGTTTGATTTTCCAGACTTCTATTAGTTTTGCTTTCGGATATAATGAGATTATTCCTTTAATTTTATTTTAGCAATTTTTTTTTATTATTTGTACCTCTTTATAAAGACCCCTGATCCTTTGGATAGGGCGACATCCTGCCCTATCTAGGTACGTAGAGTGTTGGGTGTTACAAGTGGTATCAGAGCCTAGGTTTAGGCAAATGATATTATTGGGTAGTACCTAACCCTTAGGAATTGAGATTCCTTTGATAGTATTTGAACTCTAGGGAGTAAGATTAGGTTCTGATTTCTTTGTGTTCTTTTATAGGATGTCTAGAAGATCTACAGCTGTAACCCATGACTGGCCTTTTATATGTAGTCCCGCAAGTGTTAGAGCATCTAGCCCAATACCTATACCAGATTCCTTATCATCAGAGTCAGAGATAGAACTTAAGGGTGGATGGATCCCAAGTGAGGATGAGATCGACCATGAGTCACCTATAGCAGAGGACTTAAGAGTAGAGGAGGAACCTAAGGACCCGATACCTGAGATGCCTGCACTTGAGGAGAATGAGGATTTAGCAGAGTATGAGGGTGACAATGAGGAAAAGATAGGAGGTGGAGGAGCGAGTGATGATGAGAGTGAAAATGAGCTAGGGGAATTCAAGATTAAGGGGGAGGTAGGAGAGCTAGAGAGTGAGAGTGAAGCGGAAGTGATTGATGGAAAGGGTAGTATTAGTACACTTGCGACCCAATCCATAGAAGAAGGAATCCCGACGCTTCTTGGAAGTGAGTCATACGAGTCAGAGACAGGGAGGCCTAAGAGTGCACTGATGTTAGCCATAGAAAAGTTTAGGGATGCGGAGTTAAGGGCCAAGCTAAGAGGTAGGGATTATGAGGAGTACATTTTGGGTCAGCCTAAGAAGAAGCCTTGATCTCTTGGTTTCGCCAAGGATCGCATGCAAGATCATCCCAATAGCAGTGCAGGATGGCTAGTGGAACCCCCTACAAGGACTTTTGAGGATTCTAGCGACTCTAGTGAAGCTTAGAGTTTATAGGACCTCTAGTGATTATTCTTTTTTTGTCATGAAGAGATGTTTGTTTATTTTTTTGATTTAGCATTTACTTTTTTACTTTGAATTTCGCTTTACAAGAATAAAAGAAGTACTTAGTAGGATACTTCCTTATTTTGTACTAAGTTGGATGCGGTTAATGGAAGCAGGATTTTATTGATTTCTCTACACCATTTGGAGTGTTTTAGGGAAAATTTATTTTTCATCGAATTGCAAATTTTTTTTCCCAATCCACGAGCTAATTTATTGCCTGTCATGAACTTTTCCCCTAATGAACCTTGTATTGGATGCCAATAGATGCCGCCAAGACGTAAGGCTGTAGGACAAGGTAGGGCTGCTTAACAGAGTGAGCCATCGGCTCCTGAGTCTAAGCAGGCACGACGATCCACACCAGAGGTGGAAGGGGATTCTGAGCGGGAGCAAGAGTTGACATCAAGAAGGTCTAAAGAAGTGACCATGGGGCAGGCTTTCGATAAGATGGCTGCCATTCTTCAAAACTTGACTGAGAAAGTGGATAATGTGGATAGGAGAGCACCTAGGGGTGAGGATGAGGCCTTCGAACGATTCCTAAAGTTTCAACCTCTGACGTTTCAAGGAGAAGTGGAGCAAGATGAAAAGGCTGAGCAATGGATAGAATAGATGGAAGATATTTTTGCAACTCTGCAGTACACTGAAAAGAGGAGAGTGAAGTTCACTACATTTAGGTTGAGAGGACCTACCCGAGCTTGGTGGCAATAAGTCCAGGAAGACTGGGAGAGAGAGGATAATGATTCACTACCAAAAAAAAAACACTATTTGCAACGGCTAAATCCGTAGCAAATCCGTCACAAATCAAGTGTTGCGACGGATTATGTGAAACCCCACCTAAAGCCAACCCTAGAGTAAGGGGGTCGGGATGCATATCATATTATTTTGCATGAATATATATGTTTTTGAATGATTTTATGTGCTTTAGAATTGTGGATTATAGGTTAAAATGCTTAGTTATGCTTATTGAGTGGGAGGGGTAAAATGGTAATTTTGCTTGAGGTCAAAATAGGAAGATAGCTTGAGGATTTCATAAGAAGAATATGTGGTTGAGAAAATAAGAACAAGAATTAGTGTGGTTTAGTGGTTAGAGCTTGGTGAATTAATTTCTAAGGTCATGAGTTCAAATCCCATCGTTTAAGCTTTTGTCATGATTATCTTAACTAAGTTTGAATTTTTGTTTTCTCGCATTCCATGAAAATAGGAATGTTTTCTTAAGAGAGACATGAAGAGAATGTCCTAATCTTATCCTCATGTCCTAAAAAGAATTCTAGAGGAATTCTTGCCCTTTTTATTACCTCTAGCTTGTCCTAACATCTTTATAATTTAAATCCATTAAATCTCTTCTTTTGAACTCCAAAATTCTGTGATATTCCTTCACCTTGAATTTCGAAAATCAGCTTTGGAGGATGGGGAGTTGGCCGAAAATATGAGGGGAAATAGGAAGGGGTTCCAAGAGAAATCAAACACCATGAAAGAACCTTCAAAAATTCACCTTCATGTTGTTCATGTTTTAGTGAAGGGAAATCTGGAAAATTTTCCAGATTTTTTTGCAGACCATCTCTTTGAAAATTCAGCCAGTAAACCTCTTCATTTTCTGCCAAGAAAATGGTCATTTCATGTGGCTTGAAGGCTGGAAAATCTGTGCAATTTTTGGACTGCACAAACTGTGCAAAACCAGAAAAAATTCTGGACATTTCGCAGCTTTCAACCAAGGAAATGAAGCTGTTTTAGTCCATCTTCAAGTCAGCAAAACTCCTCTATATTTCTCCAGAAAGAAGGCTGGAAAACCACCTTTGAAAGACCTTCAAACCCCCTCAAGAATCAGCTGCAAATCGGGTTGAAGGAGTGCAGAAATTCTGCACTAACCTTCGAAACATTAGATAGCTTGAAACCAAAATTTTCCAGCTTTGCTTCCTTCAAGCCTAGGCCGAAAACCACCCTTCAACTTCTGCAACATTGATCCTTGATCAGCCATGGACTGAACACCATTAACCCCACACTTACCTTGAACTCATGAACTCCATAACCACACCTCAAAACACTCCTAAGATCACTCCATTCAAACTCTTTTTGAACTTCAAAAAAATTCCAGCATTTTACTCCATTAAGCCACTCTTGCATTAGGCTAACTAACCAGAATTTCCTCTGCCTTCATAGACTGAATTTCGGTCAGCTCTATAGCCTGAACAAGCTCCATTCATTCCATCAAAACCACCTTATTCAGCCAGCACCATTGAAGAGTGAAGAAACTTTCCTTGATCAAACACCATAGCTAACCACCTACCTTAACCAACTCCACAACTTTCTCCATTTGAATTTCAAATAAAATCTGATCAACCTCTCTCCTTCTTGTTGAAAACCGAAACTCCCATTCACCCTAGATCATTCGGCCAGCACCTTACCAAATTTCGTGCAGCAATCCTCTCAAACTCTCTCCATTTTCACCAAGAACACCAAGAACACACACTAAACTTCTTCAAGCCTAACCCACTCTAAACACCTCCAATCACTCTCAAATACTCCAGATCACTTCTACTTAATCCCTAGACTTCATTTCTGGGATTTATAACACAAAACCTCGCAAACAAGAATTTTCAAACGGATCAAAATTAGCCTTTTCCCTTGAAGGTCTCAAGAACATCAACAAGGTAAATCAAGAACAACCTTCTTGTTCATCCTTTTTCCATTCAAAATGAAAAAGGATTTGCTACGGATTTGCGACTGAATAATTGCAATTTCAAAAAAATAAAAAAATTACTATGGATTTGCAACGGAATAATTGCAATTTCCAAAAAAATAAAAAAATCCGTCGCAAATCCTGCTACGAATTTGCGACGGAATAATTGCAATTTCAAAAAATAAAAATAAAAAATCCGTAGCAACTGGTGGCAAATATTTGTCAAAATTAATTTTAGAAAACCTGTGACAAATATTTAAGCAAATTTTCTCATAAATATCAAATCTGTAATGTAAAACTAATAAAACAAATAAAATTTCGAAACCAATAATAAATTGCATGCCAAATCATAAAATAAAATTACAATAATCTAAACATGTGTATACACATAAGTATCACAATAGATAAATAATGTTCAAAATACAATCATGTAGCTAAAGGATTAGGAGCACTAGCTGAAGGAGGAGCGGGAGGACCATCAAACCCAGTACTAGGACCGGGGTGATGATCAGGTGGGGAAACAAATAAATCATCGTCTTCGTCCTCATCCTCAAATACCGAAGACAGCTACGGCATAGCAACCCTCATCTTCTCGGACATAACTGCCATCCAAGAAGTGATTCCCGCAACTTTATGTTCAAAATTCTTCTTAATCCTATTCTCACGGCGCTTGTACTTGTCCTCGCGACTCCTCTCTCAATGCCTCAATCGATCCTCAACCTCCTAAATCTTCTGCTGAACCCTAGTCTCAACTATCTGGTCAACATCAACATGAGTGGATGAAGATGATCCTAATAAATGAGACGCATGCATCTGCTCCTTAATGCAAGTAGCCTCTGATCCCAACCCGTAGACACAACCCTTGTTGAATCCGCCTGCTGCCTCAATGATAATGGCCTTGTCATTTAGCACATCAACGAAGTCGACGGACCCGCTAGACTCCATTTGAGAGTAGCGCTCCTTGGTGACATTTGCCTCATCTAGAAATAACGTGAGTTTATAAAAATTAAAAGAAGACCTATTACAATAAGTAATGTAAGAATAAATTATTTTTACCAATATCTTCTGCGGACACTCGCCCACAAACTGACCCTATCTTTCCCCATGCTGGAACATATGTAGTTTTTTGAACATATCCAGATAGCTAAATGTATCCCCTTCACGTATCCTCTGTAGTTTAATTAATAGAAAAGAATATTATTTCGAATGCGAGTGCATGATTCTGATAATTTTGAAATATACAAAAGTTAATAAAATTGAATTTACCATGCATTCCTCATGCTCAATGAGAGAGATAGAACCTCCTGTGTGAGTGACATCGGTACGAGACCGATTTTACTTTGCAGACTACACGACTCGTTGATATTTGGGATCCAACCAATGTTTGTTCATCTCCGACCAATGAGTTGGATCAATCCAAGTTGGACATGAATTAGCAGGCGTGCTCTTTCGGGTCTTCGACAAAGTATCGGAAAGATTTTTTGCACACTTTCTTTCCCAATTTTTTCGTATCTAGGGACCATGCTCGGGAGCCCAATGAAATAACTTCTGCAAATATAGTAAACCATCGCCGTTAAAGTTTAAATTAACAGTTTAAAGTAAATTTGTTTGCAAATACAACAAATGAGACTTGAGCATATAAGCTTCAATAACATATACATGAGATTAAATTTGTAAGAAAGTAAAAAAAACATACTCCCCACTCCTCGAACCACATGCGCCGAACGAGTATCGGGACATGTGAGTATGTAGCGTACGAACCATTGAATTGTTTCTTGAATGTGCCTTGAATCTCTCTCACACATTTATCTGAACCAGCAAACCTATTTTGTATAACCAGAAAGGAAATCAATAATTATAAATTACATACCCATCTCCTCGAGGAATAATCATAGGTCGGCTGTCTGTGTCCTGTGATCCAATATGGTGTGATGCAGAAGTAGGAGCATCTGCTGGAGAAGCACCTCTTGATTGCGAAGGTGAACCAGAAATCGTTCGTGGTACGGAGAGGAGCCGTGCGTGTGATGGTGATTAGGCGTCAGGAGGATGGGTATGTTGGTCCGTTCCAGCACCTCCAGAAGATTGTCCATCGCCAAACATCCTAATTTCGAAATAAATTTATTTAAATTTCAAACATATTTGTAATATAAATGTAGAACAAGTTATAAATCCAAATTTATAAAAAAATTTGACAGAGTCTCCCCTATAAAATGGTCATTTTCCAGGCATTAATGCCACATTCAAACATATTCCAAGTATCATCAACACATCAAACACACAAAACATGTACAACAAAACTTATATCAAAGAACACATTCTCCATAATAAAAATTTAACTGCCAATAGATAAACTGGAATATGTAGAAACTTGGCCATTTATACAACTTGAGAAAGAAAAGGTTTGTTATTTTTGTTTTCTTTCAAAATGGCTTCATTCTTGCACATAAGTCTGTAACATTTTCCAAGCATTTTAAAGGGCGAGTGCATGATGCTTCCTTTGTCAATGGATCAAAGCTATTAGATAATGAAATGTGTGTTTTTTTATACAACTTTTATACAGGTTTTATATCCTAACAAAGAAGACATCTATAATAAAAAGTCAATGTCAACAACAACAATTAACTTAAGGGTAATCACCCATTACCCAGGAGGAGTGATCACCCATCACTCACGGGAAATGATCACCCATCATTCACGGGGAGTGATCACCCATCACTCACGGGGATCCAGTCCATATATTAGACAAAAAAATATATCTTTGGAAAAGCGAAGAACACCTGTTGAGCTGAAAATAGTTAGCATTGACTCATAATTAACTGTATTTTTTTTTTAAAAAAAGTATACCTATGGAAAGGCAAAGAACACCTGTGGAAAAGAAAATAGTCAGAGTCTCCCCTAACACTTAACTGTATTTAAAAAAAAAAAAGGAAGCATACCTATGGAAATGCAAAGAACACCTGTGGAAAAGAAAATAATTAGCATTGACTCGTACTTAACTATATTTAAGCTAATAAAAAGGACAAAAAATGGTATAATAATTGATCATTCAATAAATTAGTAAAACATGAAATTTTAACATAGATTATTGATCAACAATATAAGCAACCATAATGAATTATTTAAACTTTACATCACAAACGTATTATAAATGTACTTTAATTACTCAAGTAATCCTCTGATATATATTCTTCTTCTTCCATCTCTGTTGTACTATCTGTATTCCAGTTACCTTCGTCTTCATCTTTATCCTCATCTTCGAGTTCATTTGTATTCCTAAGTAATCCTTCTTCTTAAACATCCAACAAATCACTTGTGCCCGTTTCATGAGCTAAGGGACCAAGATCAACAACTAAGGAAATACGCATTGCATTGTGAATATCCACCTCTTCTTGGTAAGCTTTATCAATCACAGGTGCATCAATCACATGTCGAGCTTTTACTTTACACACAGCTAACCAATCGGATCTTGGTCTTTTGCATCCTGGATATGAGGCATAGTATACCTGAGATGCCTGTTGAGCTAATACAAATGGATCATATTTTGGATAGCTCCTCTTGCAATTAATATCAATAATCTTATACTCCTTATGTATTCTAACACCGCGATTTGTTGTTTGATCAAACCAATCACATTTAAAAAGGACAACTTTTTGTGATGGATTACCAGAAAACTCTACTTCAACAATCTCTTTAAGAACCCCATAATAATCACTCACTACTAAGTCCTTTTCACCCCCCTTAACACAAACTCTAGAATTCACTGTTTTCTTTCCTTGGCGTGTTCGTGGGCGTGAAATCTATAGCCATTAATAATGTACCCAGTATATGATTTTACTTTTCTCGAAGGTCCCCAAGCAAGATTCTTCAAACATATATTTGACACATGGTTTTGTGGATCGTTCACCTATAAAGCATATGAAATGTTCAGGTAGGCATACATTAACTAACAACATATATTCACGTGTAAAGAAATTTAACTGATTTTTGAAGAGCATACATAATCTGTAAACCATCCTGTGAACTCATTCTCTATCCTTCTTTGTACATCCAATTCCGAAATGTTTGGGATTGAAGATTGTAAACGAGATGTGAACTCACTGTAGAGAAGAAAATGACATAATTAGCAATGGATCTTATTTCTAATATCAACCAGAGGGGCAAGCATCTCACCTAATATATGGTTGGACCTCTTCACAGTTAAGTAATATATAATTTCTTGCCACTTTGTATTCTTCATGAGAAAGGAATTGGGTTTGAATCTTTCCTAATATCTTCCCATAAATATTGCATATTGACAACGAAGCTTCACCTACTTCTCGCTCGACTACACCTTCATCGTTGCGAGCCATGGATACATGTTTTGTCCGCACATGTGCCTCAAAATAATAGGAGAAGAATGTAGATGTTTCCTCAATAAGATAAGCATTGCAAATTAACCCTTCTACTCGTGCCTTGTTTTTCACCTTTAACTTTAAACGAAACAAGAACCTGGCATAATTCAAAGTATGATAATAAGTATTATTCAATGACTACAACTAGCTATAGCAAAATTTAGAAAATGACAACTACCTCTCAAAAGGATACATCCATCTATATTGTACAGGACCACAAACCCTTGTTTCGTAAGGCAAATGAACCAAGAGATGTTCCATAACATCGAAAAAACCTGGAGGAAAAATCTTCTCTAACTTACATAGAAGAACCGGTATCCCTTGCTCCAACTTCATCATATGAGATACAGACAATTTAGGAGCACAAATGTCCCGAAAAAACAGACTTAATTCTGTTAAAGTTCCCCAAACATTAGCTGGAAGGAATTCTCTAAGGGCAATTGGAAGTAATCTTTCCATGAAGATGTGATAATCATGGCTTTTCATGCCAGACAGCTTCAATTCATTAAAATCAACACATCTACAAAGATTCGATGCGTATCCATCTGGAAAAGTTAATCCTTTCAACCACTCAAGCAACATTTTTTTTTGTTCTACCGTCAACGTGTAACATGCCTTAGGTATTGCTATCCTCCCTTCTCTGACATTATACACATGTAGTTCTAGCCTATTGCAATATACTTCAACGTCACGACGGGCCTTCAAATTGTCTTTAGTCTTGCCTTTCACATCCATAACTGTATTGAAGACATTATCAAATACATTCTTTTCATTATGCATTACGTTAACATTATGACAAACCAAATGTGTTTGCCAATAGGGCAAATCTCAAAAAATACTCCGTTTGGCCCAATTATGACTCACATATCTACCTTCCGATCTCCCAAGTTCTCTTCCCGACTCTGTTATTTTCGAATATTGACAAACACTGCTCCACAAGTCATCCCCAGTGGGACGTAGAATAGGTTGGAACATATCAGAGCCCTTATCTCTCTTAAATGATGTTGTATCCCGTCGAAATGGGTGATCCATGGGTAAGAAGCGACGGTGGCAGTCAAACCATGAGTGTTTACCACCATGTTGTAGATGAAAAGACTTTGACCTCTCCATACAATATGGACACGCTAATCTTCCAACTGTGTTCCATCCACTCATCATTCCATAGGCAGGAAAGTCGTTAATAGTCCACATTAGTGCAGCATGCATCTGGAAGTTTTGTTTCTTTGTTATGTCATATGTAGCAACACATTCAGTCCACAAATGATTCAATTCTTCTATTAATGGTTGAAGATAAACATCAATTTTATGTTTCGGATTCTTTGGTCCCGGTACAATGATTGTTAAAAACATCACAGGATCTTTCATGCATAACCATGGTGAAAGGTTATAAGGAGTGACAATAACTGGCTAACATGAATACTGCTTTCCTGACATGCCAAATGGCGAGAAACCATCAGTACAAAGTCCCAATCTCACATTCCAAACTTCCTTTGCAAAATCTGGATGAATCCGGTTAAAGTGCTGCCAAGCTTCACCATATCTCGGATAGCTCATGTTTCCATCTTCGACCTTAAACTTTGCATGCCAACTCATGTGTTCAACTGTAGTTTTAGATGCATACAGCCTCTGCAGCCTTGGTGTAATCGGAGAGTAGTACATTTTTTTCGTAGGGATCTCGAGCCTATCCTTTCTTTTTTTTTGGCATTTTCTAGGCACGTACCGAGCATGTCTACAAAATTTGCATTCTTTCAAATTGATATCATCCTTCCAATAAAGCATACATCTATTACTGCATACATCTATCTTTTGAACAAGCAACCCCAACCCAGATACTAACTTATTCATTTGAAAAAAGTCATCAGGTATCTTGTTGCTACTTAGAACCACCTCTTTCATAAGTTGCACAACTTGGTTAAAAGCTTTATCAGATACATTATTTTCAGACTTAACATTTAGTAGCCTTGAAACTAACGAAAGCACCGAGTGGTTCTTACACTCTTCCCATATGGGAGTGTCTACTGCCCCCAGCATATCATAAAACTTCTGCGCTTCCGTGTTAGGAGGTTCTTCAATTTGCTCATTCGACGGTCTTTCCAAATTAAAATTAGGGCTCGCCACATCAATGATCATTTCTAGATACGGATTTCTAGAACCTGAATCAACTTGAATTGTACTAGATGTTGAGGTAGACATGCTTTGATTTACATAGTAAGGTTCACCGTGACAAATCCACCGATGGTAATTGCTAATAAACCCATATCTGTACAAATGGATCTCAACTTGGTCCGGAGAGTCAAATTTCATATTCTTACATTTTGTGCAAGGACATCTGATTTTACCAGACTTAGAATTCAATAAAGTGAACGCAATAAATCCCTGCACCCCCTGCTCAAATTCAATAGTAAACCCTTTACCGGGCAACCGCCTTCTATACATCCAACCGCGATCTTCCATCTATATATTCAATATATTATGCGATAAAGAGGTTTAACCGTGAGTTTATGCATGTACGCAATAAAAGGTTTAGGAAAGCTTAAGGGTAATCATCTTTATGTTACTATAAACAACAATTATAAATACCTGAATAGCCAACTACATGTTTCATGAAATACTTTTTTAGTAATTTATATATACTTATTTATCGTGCATCTTACGTGGGCTTGTGATGGTGAACCATCGTCGCAAAACACTAATTGGTTTCCCAATAATGTTTATATAAACATCCAATATACTTAGCATAGAATTAAAATTATTAACTTCTCTGACAATACCTCATTAAGCAACTCTAGATTTAAACCATGAAGCATCAACCAACTCAGCCACCAACTAACAATCAAAATTAATGTTAAACCAACAACCATAAACATAACCGCCAGTGCAAAATTCATTAGGAATTTCGGCAGAGTTTTCCTTATATATTGGACGTTTCTAGGCACCAAGCCACCACAAAATCAACAACATTGAAAAAAAAATATTAACTGTCAAAACAATTATTCAATATGACTAATGTAAGGGTAATCACCCATTACCCATGGGGAATGATCACTCATCACTCACGAGGAATGATAACCCATCACTCACGGGGATCCATTCATATAAGTTAAAAAAGAAAAGAAAAAAAAGATGCAGTTGGTATCTGTTGGTAGCCAACTTACCATTAAAAAATAGTAAGTACTAATTATTGACGTGCAGTATACTACTAAATATTAAATAGTAATTATTATCAAACAATTTTATATTAAAAAATAATGTTATAAAAAAATATTAGTAGTAATGCTAATATAATATTGAAAATAATTCCCCCCCCTAATATAATATTAGTAGTAATGCTAATATATTATTAAAAATAATTTTTTGCCCCCCTAATATAATATTTGTAGTAATGCTCCTAATATTTAATAAATAGCAATTCCAATAAACAGTCAATAATAATATTAGATAAACATATGAATAAAAGGATTAATATTATGGAATAGCAGTTTTATTAGTCAACAAGTAATAAGAACTAATAATTGTCATAGTAGTAAATACTATTAATAGTGAGCATAGTAGTTAACAATCAACAAAATTCACTACTTGTAATATACATCACATACCACATAAAAAATTCACTTCTAAGCACATAAACATGTCCTATATCATGTTGAACTACTTATTATACCAAATATATCTCCACATTACAATTTTTATCTCATCCTTGTACGAAAACAAACCAATGCAATATATTCTTCCATTCTCCATCACAAAATATCACCTGCTACTAGCGTTCTAAAAATCAAAGACGATGTAAGAGTTTAAAAAAAGAATGATATTTACTTGTTTTGGAGACTGATGCTGAATGATGACTAAGGCCTCTGATATGCTATGACAATTTAACCTTAGTCTCCTTTGGTTGAATTTCTTGAATTCTGCAATTCGTGGAGAATGCTTCGAATTTGGAGTGTGAAGAAGCAGGTTTTAAGTGTTGTGGGCAGAAATTGAAAAATAATATAGGAGAAAGGGGATTGTCGGCAGATGGGGTGGGAGGGGGGAACGGAGAAAGGGGGCCGAGGGTGGTTGGCGAGAAGATAGAGGGGGGGGAGAAGGGGGCCGGGGTGGAGGGGGGATAGCCGCGGGGAGGGGGGAGCCGCGGGGGCAAATGGGTGAGAGCCCCGTGGGAGGAGGGAGGGGGGAGAGATAGACGGGGGAAGGGGAGGGGGAGAGAGACGGGAGTAGGGGGAATGGCTGCGGGGGGAAGGGAGAGAGCCGGGGGAAGGGGAGTAGGGGGCGGCGGGTGGGGGTGCGCGGGGTAGTGTAGGCGAGAGGGGGTGGTGGGGGGTAGTGCTGGCTGGGGGTGGCGGCTGCGGGGGAGGGTGGTGCGCGCGGTGAACTTGTAGATCTGGGTAGGGGGAACCGGGCAGGGGAGGGAAGAAGAAGGGAGGGGGAAGAAGAAAAGTGATTGCTCAATTTTATTTTTTTTTTGGGTAGATTATTTTAAAAGAATTGGAAAAAAAATATCACGAATTTGTCAGGAATTAATAGTAATTTTGTGATTTCGTGACAAATAATCACAGATTAACCATGGAACACACAACAAAAATTTGTATATCTATATTCAATAAAAATTATATTATTCAACAAAAAAAAATATTTTTGTATATTTATATACTATCTTTTTTATTAAATGATTTTTACAGATACATGTATATATGTATATAAATATACGTATAAATTCATATACAATATAACCCACACACACATATACAAACATAATCACAAATATATATGAACAAATGTATGTATATAAATATATATAGATATATGTATATATATATATATATTTTATACATAGACACACACACACACACACACACACACATATATTCATATTATATGTTTATATATACACACACAAGCATTTATTTATATGTATAGATTCACACACATATTCATATACATATGTAAATATATACACATATACAAACATAATCATATATATATATATACACACACACACACACACACACACACACACACACACACACACAAACATATTCATATACATACATATATATTCATATATATATATATATATATATATATATATTAATGAAGTTTTCTTAATAATTAATGAAACTCCTTATTACTCAATTTGTAAAATTATCTATAAAGAACATGTAAGAATATTTTATACAACAAGCAATATTAGTAAGAAAATCATGGACATATTCTATGATAAGAACACTCATGTGTATATAGTATATAAAATTATACAAAAAAAGCTTTAATAAGTAACTTTAAATGTTTTAAATTAAAATTATTTATAGCGATAATTTTTTTTAAACTTCATTCTATAGAAAACACCAATCCGTCGCAAATCGGTCGTAACTTTAAAGAAAATACCAATCCGTCGCAAATCCATCACAAATTTTGAGACGGATTTGCGACAGAATATGTAAATCCGTCGCAAATAATTTCCGTCGCAAATCCGTCTCTAATTTTGCGATGGATTAGCTGGAGCAATTTTTTTTAAAAAATAATTTTCGTCGCAAATCCGTCGCTAATTTTGCGACAAATTAGCTACAGCATTTTTTTAAAATTATTTTTCTTCAATTTTTTATTAAAAAAATAATTTCCGTCGCTAATTTTGAGACGGATTTGCGACGGAATATCTAAATCCGTCGCAAATAATTTCTGTTGAAAATCCGTTGCTAATTTTGCGACGGATTAGCTAGGGCATTTTTTTAATTTTTTATTAAAAAAAATTTACGTCGCAAATTCGTCGCTAATTTTGAGACGGATTTGTGACGGAATCTCTAAATCCGTCGCAAATCCGTCACAAATAATTCCCGTCGCAAAGCCGTCGCTACTTTTGCGACGGATTAGCTAGGGCATTTTTTTTAAAAAAAATTTTCTTCAATTTTTTTATTAAAAAATAATTTCCGTCGCAAATCCGTTACTAATTTTGCGACAGATTTGTGAGGGTCGGTCAACTACATCCCTTATCCCTTTTTTCCGTCGGTGAGCCGTCACAAATTTGCGACGGATTTTGTCCGTCGCAAAAATCCGTCGCAATTTGTTGACTTTCTTGTAGTGATTGGACGTGGAAGAACTTCATGGAAGTTGTCCGAGTAGAGTATATACCATGATGGATGGCAGAGAAGAAGGAGGACAAATTCTAGACTCTCAAGCAAGGGGGAATGACTATGGCTCAGTATGCCGCATGGTTTACCCAATTGTCTAAGTACTGCAACTGTCTGGTGGATACCGAGTAAAAGCGGACACGTCAATTCGTGAAGGGACACAGGCAGGATTTAAGGAGGGCACTGGCGCCATCTCCTCCAGTGACATACACGGCCATAGTAGATGCAACAACTTGAATGGAAAACGAGGATAGGAACTGACCGATGAATCGGTTATTCCAGCCGAGTCGACCACCAATGAGACCCTTGGCTCACAAGCAACCCATTGGCCCGATGCAGTGGGGAAATAAAGGAAAGTAGCCCAGGACAGCACCACTGGGACTTATGTCGGGCACGCTAATGTGTCGGAATTGCGGGAAGCAAGGTCATGCCAAAAGGGATTGCTGGACATGGGGAGTGACGAAAAGATGTTTCAACTGTGGTGACCCAAACCACCTGAGGAACAACTGCCTAAGACCATTTAGAATGGGATAGGGAGCTGCGACCCTACTAGCTGAGGCAGCTAGAGGAGCACCTGTTGGGACAAATGGAGGAGGGGCCCAAAAGCCTCAAGTGAAAGCCAAGGTCTTCACACTAAATCGAGAAGAGGTTGGGGCGGAATCAGTGGTATAGTTGAAGGTACGCTTTCTGTGCAAGGTCATTCTATTTCTATTTTAATAGACCCTGAATTGACTCATTCATATGTGAGCGATAAGTGTGCATGCCATTTGGGTTGGGACGGGGTAGAGTTACCTTATACTATGTTACTGAGTACACCTTTGGAAAGGCAAAGAGGTGCGAGAAAGATAGTTCAAGGGTGCGATGTTATGGTTGGAAAAGAGATTTTGAAGGCAGATCTTATAATCCTACCCATCGACAACTATGATCTGATTCTGGGTATAGACTGGTTAGCAAAGCATGGGGTAAGAGTGGATTGCAAGGCCAAGACAGTGCAGTTTGTTAGACTCGGATGCGATGTATTAGAGTTTAACGGGAGAAAGGTGAGGAAGTTGAAATTCTTGATAGTAGGCGCAAAAGCGCAGAAAATGCTGAAGAAGGGTTGTGTAGGATATTTGGCTTATCTAATCAATAAGCCCAAGGATCAGTATACTTTGGAAAGCACCAAAGTTGTGAAGGACTTCGCGGATGTATTTTCGACGGAACTCACTTCTCTGCCACCTTCTCGAGAAGTCAAGTTTACCATCGATTTAGTTCCTGGAGCGAAGCCGGTATCGAAGACTCCTTATCGAATGGCGCCAGCTGAATTGAAAGAATTGAAGGAGCAACTAGAAGAATTGGTTAAGCAAGGGTACATAAGACCCAGTACATCGCTATGGGGAGCCCTAGTATTGTTCGTGAAGAAGAAGGATGGGATGTTGAGATTGTGCATAGACTATAGAGGGCTGAATAACCTCACGATAAAGAACAAGTATCCCTTGCCTTTGATTGATGAGTTGTTCGATCAGTTGCAAGGTTGTGTTACTTTTCTAAGTTGGATCTTCGGCAAGGCTATTATCAAGTGCAAATCAAGGAGGAAGATATTACCAAGACGACTTTCAACACTAGGTATGGCCACTACAAATTCGTGGTGATGCCATTCGGAGTAACTAATGCCCCTGCCATTTTCATGGATCTTGTGCACAGGGTTTTTCAGCCGTATCTGGATAAGTTTGTGGTAGTGTTTATAGATGATATTCTAATCTACTATAAAAGTCTCGAGGAGCATGCAGAGTATTTAAAGTTGGTATTGGAGAAATTGAGAGAGCATAAACTTTATGCTAAGTTTAGCAAATGTGAGTTTTGGTTGGATTCAATGGCTTTTCTTGGCCACGTGATATCTAAAGATGGAATTAAGGTGGACCCCTCAAAAGTCGAGGTAATTTCAAATTGGAAGCAACCGGAGAGTGTAACCGAGATCAGGAGTTTTCTTGGATTGACAGGATATTACTGTCGTTTTATTAAGAACTTCTCTATGCTGGCGACGCTGATGACCCGATTACTAAGAAAGGATGTGTCGTACGTCTAGAATGATAAGTGCGAGAAGAGCTTAATAGGAGATTGATGACAACCCCAGTGTTAAGCCTACCTGAAGAAGGTAAGGCCTACTCCTTGTACACAGATGCATCTAAGGAAGGTCTAGGGGCAGTGTTGATGCAGGACAGAAAAGTTATCGCCTATGCATTGAGGAAGTTGAAGCCCTATGACGTAAACTATCTGGCGCACGACTTAGAGTTGGCAGCGATAGAGTTTGCTTTGAAGAAATGGTGATACTATTTGTATAGGGCGGAATATGAAGTTTTCACGGATCATAAGAGCTTGAAGTACATATTCACGCAAAAAGACTTAAACTTAAGGCAGAGGAGATGGATGGAATTCTTGGAGGAATACAAGTGTCCAATTAACTACCATCCGGGGAAAGCGAATGTGGTAGCTGATTGATATGTCTGGACTTGGGTATAAAAATCATACAACAACTAAATACATTTTCAATCAAGTTTAAATTAAAACGTTCAATCCAAATCACATATATGAGCAAGTGTACTCATTATTAATCGAGCATAGGGTTTAAACGAGTGTTGATCTAACAGGAATAAGTAAACATTAATCACCTTTCTTTCATTGTTTAACTGACTCGATAAAGTAAAAAATAAAGAAAATCAAAATAAAAGAAAATTAAAATAAAAATATATACATGTCAAGGATGGAGAAGTATGCAATTCCAACCATTGTTTGGATAAACATGATCTTAAAGCACCCAACCTTTATCATAACTAATTATTCTCTTGGCATCATGAAGGATTAAAGTAGACTCACTTCGATGGTCAATCCATGAAATCACTATCTTCTAGATAAATTAGAATTACTTGGTCCGTCTCAACTAATTCATCCAAAAGATGCATTAAACACAATCCTTAATTAAATTCCATTGGTCTCGAAAAATTCAAAGCATGAAATTAATCAATGAACTCTTGGTCTCGGAAGACATCAATTAACCTTCAATTACTAGTTCTAAGCAATCAACTCCCTTTGGTCCAGCAAGTCAATGGATAGAACCAACCAACTAATCTCGTAATAAACACAAGTAATTGAATACCAAGAATAATAATCAATTAATCAAAAGATCAAACAACTCTAAATATCATGAATATCTAAACAACGTTGAATTACAATAAAACAATTAACATATCTTTGTCAAGAAAAAGAAAACAAAGTAAAAGAAAGCACTCATAGACAAGCCTCCTCCTTCTTCATTTGAAGACTTCTTGCACAACCCTCATTGAACTTGAAGAATTCCTCCTTTGATTGAGTAATTTTCTGTGATAATCAATGAATTCTCCCATTTTTCCCTTATGTTTTCCCTCTATTTATAGGCTTAGGAAGTGCCTAAACTCGTAGGTACAAAGTTCTTAGCCGAGTAGAAGTTAGAAGATACTAAAACTCTTCAAATTACCAAAAACCGCGTAGAAAAATCATACACTGCCATAGCTTCAGGGCAAAGCCGGCGTTACCTTAACTCTTGGAGCCGGTGCCGGTTGTGTTTTATTCCTCCACTTGTTCGTCGATTTTTCTCCGAATTTTGTATAATGTGTTCTAGAATGCAGCCGGCGCTGGTTCTAGCTTCATAGCCGGGGTCGCCTTGGTTTTGTTTTGCTCTGTTCCAATAATTTTTTCGTCGCTTCAAAGTTCGTTTCATTAATGCATGGCCGGCGCCGGTTCTAAGGTCCTAGCCAGCGCTGCCTCTCCTCTGTTTTGCAACATTTTTGTTTCGTTTTACTCTAAAAATATGAAATAAAGAACAAAATACATTTCCAAGGGTAAAATCTCAAATATGAAGGAATATGACTAGTTATTGAACAAAATGTATCACAAAAGAATTTCAAATAACTAGGAAAAACATGACTAATTTAGCCCCTATCACTGATGCGCTGAGCTGGAAGGTAAGGATGGCTAACTTGAGGGTGCAAGAGATTTAAATAAGTACAAGAAATGTTGGGGAAAAAGGCGGAAGCGGGAGAAGGAAAAATTAGCTTGAGCAACTTGAGATTAGAGCTTGAGTTGAGGAAAGAGATTAGTGAGGCTCAACGGAATAACCAGAAATTTCAGACTTTCAAGGAAAAAGAAGTGAAGAGAGGAAATAAGGAATTTAGGACGAATGAAGCAGGAGTGATGTATTTCCGAGAGCGACTATGTGTACCGAACGACTTAGTATTGAAAAGAAAGATAATGGATAAGGCTCACAAGAGCAAGTATTCTATTCATCTGGGAGAAGCGAAGATGTACCAAGATTTGAAAAAGGCCTATTGGTGGCTGGGAGTGAAAAGAGATGTGGCGCAATACGTCTCTACTTGCCTAACTTGTTAGAAAGTAAAAGCAGAGCACAAGAAGGCAACCGAATTGCTACATCCATTGCCTATACCTGAGTGGAAGTGGCAAGAGGTGATGATGGACTTTGTTACTGGATTACCGATGTCTAAGTCTTTGAAGGATGCTGTGTGGGTTGTGGTTGACAGATTGACCAAAACTGCTCATTTTATTCCGGTAAATGTTAAAGATTCTATGGAGAAGTTAGCTAAGGCATACATTCAGGAAGTGGTTAGACTGCATGGGGTACCATCGGGGATCGTATCCGACCGGGATCCTAGATTCACTTCAAGATTTTGGACCAAGTTTTAAGAGTCAATAGGGACGACTCTGAAGCTTAGCACATTTGCTCATCCACAGACTGATGGATAGTCCGAGGGAGTCATCTAGATATTAGAAGACATGCTTAGGGCTTGTGTGTTGGATTTTGGAAATAAGTGGATAGATTGTATACCCTATGCTGAGTTAGCATACAACAATAGTCATTAAGTGTCGATTGGGATGGCACCATATGAAGCGCTATATAGATAGAAATGTTAAGTATCGTTGTATTGGGGATGGTTAGAAGATGGTCAAATCAGCAAGTCTGGGGAAGTGAATATTGAGGAAATGGCTGATAAGGTGAAGGTAATAAGGGAGAGGCTGAAAGTCGCTCAAAGCCGATAGAAAAGTTATGCCGACAATAGAAGAAGGGAGTTGGAGTTTCAAGTGGGAGATCAGACATTTTTAAAGATAACGCCTAGTAGAGGAATTCTAAAGCATCCTAAGGGAGGGAAGTTAAGTCCTAGATATTTAGGACCTTTTCCAGTAATTGAAAGGATTGGACCCGTAGCATACCGATTGGAGCTACCCGAAGGGTTGACTGGAATTAACGATGTGTTCCATGTGTCCCAATTGAAGAAATACAACCCTAACCTGGAGCATGTATTGAATGAGGAACCCTTAATCATTCAGCCTGACTTGAGTTATGTGGAGAAACCAATTAAGGTTTTAGATCGTAGTATCAAGACGCTGAGAAATAAGCAGATACCTTTGGTAAAGATCTTATGGGAGCATCATGGCGCTCAGGATGCAACATGGGAGACTGAGGAATGGGTGAAGAGGAAGTATCCAAATTTGCTTTAGAAATTTAGCACCCTGAATTTCAGGACAAAATTCTCTTAAGGGGGAGCGGATGTATTACCCCGTATTAGACCACCTTTAGTAAGTGGGGAAAAGTGATGCATGTCACATTATTTTAAACTGCACTTGGCGATTTGAACTATTTTCATGAAAATGTCAGCTTGTTGTTGCATGAATTAAGTTGTTTTTGAAGTGGTCGTGTCTGGAGTTAGTTGAGTTTTATTTTATTGAGAAGAATTTATTAGGAAAATGATGGATCAAGTGAGTAGGAATCAAGCAAATTTATTTGGAGAATATTTGCCAAGAACTAGTGTGGATTAGTGGATAAAGCTTGGAATTTAATTCTTGATGGGCTTGAGTTCGACTCGTAGCTACTTCAAATTCGTTCTTTTCTTTTGTTTTCCTCTTCCCTAATTTTTTTCCCACTTGGCCAAAACATCCTAGGGTTGCCGCCACCTTAGCACCAATTTCCTAAAATTAGGAGTGTGATTTATCTTGGGAATTATTGTATAAAATATTTGAGAATAAATTAAATTTTATTCCTAATATCTTATCATAATCTTTTTAGAGAATCTTAAATATTATTAATCTAGATTTTAAAAGATATATCTAGATAATATATTAGGAGATAGAATATATGAAAATCTATAGGTGTTGTGTGATGTTGTAGCCGCCACTTTCTAAGGGATAAACCTCCATATTTTAATTCTCTTTGGATAATTTTTAAAAAAAGAAATAAAATGATAAAGTTTGGATTTTAAATGAAATAATTATCTCTTGGATAAGATGATGATTTTCAAAAATTTAGGAAGAAAAAGGAAGAAGAATTCGGTAGTTTCAAGGAAGAAGGAAATCAGAAAAATTTTCACAATATAAATAATTATTAGCTATTTAAAAATTACTCAAATTACTATAAGGGATTAATTAAATTATTTCTTAAATAGATAACCTAATATCTTCACATAATTTTTTGGAAAATTGCATCAAGGCTGCCGCCACACTTGGAGTAAATGGTCCAAATAAAACTCTCTGAAACCTAGCTAGGGTTATCCAAGAAAACCTTAACTAACTAAGACTTTGTTTTAGCCAAAAGAATACCAGAATTTTTCCCCCAATTCATTCAAAATTTCGGCTAGAAGCCAGCCCTATTTTGCACGAATTTTTCAGCAAAAACTTGCACTAAAAAAAAAAAAAAATCCTCTAACTAGCGAGCAAAATACAGCTACACAAAGACTTCTTTTTCTTCTCTTGTTTCGCCATTTTAGAGACCAAAACCAACCAGCATTCTTCACTCATTCTGTCCAGATTTTCCCCCCACTGTTTTTCTAGAATTTCGGCCATTTTAAGCTGCAAAAATACAGTAGTAATCAGCCCTAAACTCCTGATCAATCTCGGCACCCATAGAAGACTAAAGCTGTCCAACTTTTCTCTTGTAATCAAGACTCCAAAGCAAGGTAGAACTCCACCAAATACCTAAACACCAAACTCTAGGTTTTTCTATCCAGCAAACCACGAAAATCTCCACCCTTTCAGCCCCTAAAACTCATGGAAAAACCAGCATTCAACCTGTTCCAAAATTTGGCCAGCCTATACCAAAAGCAAAGCCAAAAACCGAAATTCTCTACAAGGTAATTGATTTTCAACTCTTCTACTCATCTCTTACTCTATTCTTACCTTCTTTTCTCCCTTAAATCATGTCCATAAGGGACTGATTTTATCCTTTCCTTGAAGAGTCTCTATCAAGGTCATCCAAGCGGATCAATCTTGATAGGGGCTAATTTGGTTATATTTTGCATAGTTATTTGAGGCTCTTTTGTAATACATTTTGTGCAAAAACTAGTCATATTCTTTCATATTTAAGATTTTACCCTTGGAAAGTTTTTTTGGTCATTATTTTAGGTTTTTGGGTATAACGAAGCAAAACCGTCGCGAAACAGAGCAGAGGCGGCGTCGGCTGGAAGCCTAGAACTGGCGTCAGCTGTACACTGGATGCACGGACTTCAAAGCGATGGAAAAATTGGAGAAGCAGAGTAGAACAGAGCCTAACCGGCGCCGGCTGTAAGGCTGGAGGCAGCGCCGGCTGCATTCTGGAACGTATGCACAAAATTCAGAGAAAAATCGGTGAACGAGTAGAGAAACAGAACACAGGCGGCGCCGGCTCCAAAGGACTAAGGCGGCGCCTGCTGTGGTCTGTTCCTGAAGTGGTGTTGCGATCTTTTGACGCGTTTTTGGAAATTTGGAGAGTTTTAGCATCTTCAAACTTCTACTTGGCCAAGAACGTTGTACCTACGAGTTTAAGCACTTCTTAAGCCTATAAATAGATGAAAAACACAAGGGAAAATGGGAGAATTCATTGATCATCATAGAAAATCACTCAATCTAAGGAGGAATTCTTCAAGTTCAAGGAGGGTTGTACAAGAAGGTTTTCAAAGGAAGAAGAAGGAGGCTTGTCTATGAGTTCTTTCTTTTACTTTGTTTTCTTTTTCTTGACAATGATGTTTTAATTATTCTATTGTAATTTGACATTGTTTTAGATAATCATGATTCTTGGAGTTATTTGATCTTTTGATTAATTGACTGTTCTTCTTGGTATTTAATTACTTGGGCATATTCCGAGATTAGTTGGTTGTTTCTATTGTTAACTTGCTAGACCAAAGATGTTGATGATGGTTGCAATTGATTAATTTTCGCATTCATTAGCTGTTAACTTGCTAGACCAAAGAGGTTAATTGCTGAGGATTGAGTAATTAAAGGTTAATTGATGTTTGCCAGACCAAGGATTCATGGATTAATTTCATGTTTTAAATTTACCAGACCACGGAAATTTAATTAAGGATTGTGTTTAATGCATCTTTTGGATGAATTAGTTGAGACAGACTAAGTGATGCTAATTTATCTAGAATGTAGTAATTAGTTGAGACAGACCAAATGATGCTAATTTACCTTAATCCTTCATGGTGCCGAGAGAATGATTGATTATGATAATGGTTAAGTTCTTGAAGATTATGGTTATCTAATCAATGGTTTGAGTTGCATACTTCTCCATCCTTGACATGTACATATTTTTATTTTATTTTCTTTTTAGTTTTCCTTTTTATTTGATTTTCACTTTGTTGAATCAGTTAAACAATGAAAGATGGGTAATTAATGTTTACTTGTTCCTTAAGGATCGACACTCGTTTGAACCATATGCTCAGTAATGATGAGTACGATTGCTCATATGTGTGATTTAGGTCCAACATTTTAATTTAAACTTGATTGGGAATGTGCTTAGTTTTTGTATGATTTTTATGCCCAAATCCAAACACATCAAATCTATTCAACCATCGCTTAAACACAAGCTAGTCATCAAGGAATTGTGGTGTTTTAAGTCTAGATCGTTAAGAGGTAATCAAGATCCTACTTTTACTGATTTAAATGGCATTAATCCTTAGTGTATTGATTTATGAATGCTTATGGAGTCGAGCATAAAAGTTTGAATGAACTAGATTGATGAATATGTTGATGTAAACCATAGACAAAGCAGGTATGAGATAGGACATTGATGTATTTTGTTATGATGAATCTAGATCTATGCTAAGTAGGCAAAGATAAGATCTTTAAATGTTTATGGGATTGTTTATGATGATTTGATGCAAGAGGAATATAAGAGTTGCCATATATGGAATTAAATTAGATGAATTCGTGGATATGATCAATAGAGGAACAAAGGGAAGTTGTATAGGTGATCTAATGAATTAAATCATCTAGAAACCATGAACGAACTAAGTGATTAATGAGATCATGGAGAGTCATATGGTATGAAATAGTGGATGGAATGATTAAATCCTAATTGTGGGATTATTTGCTCTAGATAAAGAATAAGTGGAAATAAGAGCAATTGATTGAGTTAGATCTAGCTGTGATTTATCTAGGTAAGTTCCTACATAACTGTTTTAATATAAGTTATATGTTTGCAAGCAATTTTTACAAGGTTATTTGGAATTGATGTCAATATGATGTTTTGACACAAGAATTGAGACTTGACTAAAAATGATGAGTTATACTGGATTGTTGTGATACTTGGATTGGAAACGTGGATGTTTTATTTTCAAAACGAATTTACTAAATTTTAATTATTCAAACTCAAAAACGATTTCTTACACTATTGTCAAACGATTTGAAAATGCTATTACGAAAAACCATATTTTGCAATCAAGCTAATTAAAGACTTTTGAAAAAGGGAAAATGATTCTGCCCCTACATGGGGAGAGTTGAGTACTCAGCGAGGGTAGGCTAGTAGTACTAGTTTTGAAGAGCAAGAGTGAGTCTTTTGGCAGGAGACCATCTCTAGAAGATAAACTCAACTTGGAGAGGCAACAGTACTACTTAGTCAGGCTGTCCGCGCTAGCATATTGGTCCATGTGGACATTGTTGATCCGGATTGGACAACTGGAATGTTGGGTGTAGAGATGGAGGAGTATCTTACCTAGTGGATGGATCCCCCACTGCCTATTGTTGAAAGAATATATTGGGAAGCTATTAAGGTGGTAACCATGATATGGATTGTGTTACTATATTATTGAATCATTTGCTAATCCCTACTTAATGAATTGTGAATGTGATGAAATAGTAATTTATTGTGAACTGTTTTGGATTTATTTAGTAAGGCTCCTTTGTATAACGATTATTGATGAATTTGACTTGCAAACATGATTTTGTGATTTGGATAAACCTGCATGCACGAAATGGTTTCAATTGACACCTGCATACATGGGACTTACTGAGATGTCAATCTCACACCTTTTATATCATGATTTCAGGGGATTGCTTATTTTGAGCAGGGTGAAGCACTAAGAGATGAACTCCAGCTTATTTATTTAGTTGTGTCTTGAATTTATTTCCAGAGACGTTTGTTAGTTTAATTTTTCAGGCTTGTATTAGTTTTGCTTTCGGATGTAATGAGATTATTCCTTTAATTTTATTTTAGCAATTTTTTTTTATTATTTGTACCTCGTTATAAAGACCCTTGATCTTTTGGACGAGGCGACATCCTGCCTTATCTAGGTACGTAGGGTATGGAATGTTACATTGGATGCCTTCGAAATTGCCATAGACTCAACTTTCATGGTTAAGTTAGCAATGCAAGATTGCTTGATACTCTTCCATGAAACAGCTCCTCCAAACAATGTGAAGACATATCTACTAGTAAATTTTCTCTCATCTTTATTTGCCTGGAAGTCTGAGTTTGTGTATCCAGTAAGAACCAAGTCATCAGGCTTATAAACCAATATATAATCTCTCGTACCTTTGAGATACTTGAGAATATACTTTACAACTTGCCAATAAACCTCCCCAGGATTTGACTGATATCTGCTAACTAAGCTACAACAAAGCAGATATCTGGCCTAGTGCAGAACATGATGTACATGAGACTTCTCACAACTGAAGCGTATGGAATCTTACTCATTCTGTCTTTTTCTTCTTGGGACTTAGGACAATCCTTTGAACAAAAAAATAACCCATGTCTACAAGGAATTAGAGCTCCTTTGCATGAGTCCATGCAAAACTTGGCTAACATCTTGTTAATGTATGTCGCTTGGGATAATCCCAACATTCCCTACTTCCTATTTCTAGGAAGCTTAATCCCGAGAATGTAACTGACTTCTCTCAAATCCTTCATACTGAATTGAGTAAACAGCCAAACCTTAGTAGATGATAGTGTTCCTACATCATTCCCAATGAGTAGAATGTTATCCACATATAGGACCAGAAAAATCACATTTATGCCTTTTAATTTCCTATACATGCATGGTTTATCCTCATTTTAAATGAAATTGTAAGACTTTACACTCTCGTCAAAATGAATGTTCCATGCTCTAGATGTCTACTTAAGTCCATAAATAGACTTCTTAAGCTTGCAAACCATATGTTCCTGGCCTTTAGCAATAAAATCTTTCGGTTGGAACTTATAGATGTCTTCACTAAAATGGCCATTAAGAAATGCCATCTTGACATCTATTTACCATATCTCATAGTTGTAATGACATGTGATGTCAAGGAGGATACGGATGGACTTAAGCATGGCTACTGGGGAAAATATTTTCTCATAATCGATTCTCTCTTTCTGAGTATACCCTTTCGCCACAAGCCTAGCTTTGAAAGTTTTCACCTTCCCATCCGCTCCCTCTTTCCTTTTGTATACCCACTTATACCCAATGGGTTTTATCCTTTTAGGTAAAACTACAAGATCCTAAACTTGATTGAAGTACATAGACTTAATTTCGACTTTCATTACTTTATTCCATAGATTTGCATCGGTATCAACAATATCCTTCTCATATCTAGTGGGATCTTATTCCTAATGGCCAGAGACCTGCTCAAAAGCTTCTCCAATCCATCTTTCTAGAACCCTAGATACCCTCCTACTACGATGAGACTCTGTTTGTACAGGTTCTTGAGGCTATGCCTCTTCTTATTTCACAATCGAGTCTGAAGAAGTTGATTCCGAAGATAACTTCTTCTTGAGTTCCAACCTTGTCGAACCTTTAGTGGAAGTACTTTGATCATCCTCTAAGTATCTAGCATTAGTACTTATCAGTACTTTCTACTCTTTGGGATGATAAAAGTAACCTCATTTTGTCCCTTTTGGATATCCAATAAAATAGCATAATTCCAATCTTGGTTCTAACTTGTCTCCCTTGATCAGTACATAAGCTAGACAACCCCATATCTTGAGATGATTCAGACTTGGCTTATGCCAAATCCACATCTCATAGGGCGTCCTAAGTATTGACTTGGAAGGTACTAAGTTCAGAATGTATACTGTTGTCATATCCCCAAAAAGATACTAGAAGAGTGGCATAAGACGTCATGTTTCGAACTATTTCCATCAATGTCCTATTCCTTCTCTCAGCTACTCCATTTTGCTAAGGTGTCCCCGGTGCAGAGAACTAGGATACTATCCCCTGATGTACCATGTAATCCTTGAGTTCACCGAGGAGGTACTCTCCACCACGATCCGATCATAAGGTTTTGATCAATTTACCTGTTCGACACTCTACTTTAATCTTAAACTTTTTGAACTTGTTAAAAGAGTCAGACTTGCGCCTCATTAGGTAGACATAACTAAACCTTATACAATCATCTGTGAAAGTAATGAAGTACTTAAAATCCCCTCTAGCTGGTGTGGACAAAGGACCACAACACATCAGTGTGAACAAGGCTCAATATCTCCTTAGCTCTATAGCCTTTTGGGTGAACGACATTTTGGTCATTTTTTTCATAGACAGGATTCACATTGAGGCTAACTTTCCAATCTTAATAAGCCCAAGGGCCCATCATGGATTAACTCCTGAATCCTAGTTGAGTTAATATGACCTAACCTTAGATGCCAAAGATATAAGTCATTGACATTAGTTTTTCTTTTCTTACTTAAAAGTTCAGATTGAGCGTTATTTATTTGAATATTTGTAGGATCTAAGAAGAATAGGTTTCCATATATGTGCTAAGAACAAAGAACTTCTCCATTTCTACTGATAGTAATACCAGAATGGAAAGAAACAGAATATCCCTAATTTATAAGTTTTGCAACTAAAACCAAATTCTGTCTAAATCTAGGTATATATAAAATATCCTTCAAAATAACTACTCTATTACAATAAAAAAATAAGATCCAGTTCTCCCACTGCAAGAGCCCATACTTGTGCTCTATTTCCTACTTGTAGTCTATGATCATCCTTCTAGAGTCTTCTTATCTTTCTAAACCTCTGCAAGAAGTTACAGATATGATCAGTGGCTCCAAAATCAATAATCCAAGTGGAAGTTGATCCAACCATTGAAATTGACTCTAGATAGAGAATAATACTTGTAGGGTTTTTCTTGACCTGAAGCTTTGGACACTCATTTTTTCAATGTCCCTTCTGCCCGCACTTGAAGCACTTGCTTTTTGGCTTGTTGGGCTGGTTCTTAGGCTGGGCTACTGTGTTTCCTTTCTTCTTCTTGAACTTCTTGGGCTTGGGCCTAGTTCTGGAAGAAGAAGCCCAGCAATCATAGTCTTGGATTGTAGCTTCATAACCTTCTCCACCACCTGGAGCTCTTTCATTAACTCAGATAAACTCATGTTTAACTTATTCATGTTGTAGTTTAACTTGAACTGAGTAAAAGAGCCCAACAAAGATTCGAGAACCATGTCCACTTGGCTCTCGGGGTCAATAACAGCCCCTAAGACTTTCACTTCCCGGAAAGCAGCAATCATTTTTAACATATGCTCCCTGATTGATACTCCCCCAGCCATCTTAGTGTTTATGATCATCCTAAGAGCTTCCTGCCTTGCGAGTTGGCTCTTATCGGCGAACATCGTAGCTAGTGACTGGCTAATATCGCACGCAGTGGCCATATGCTTGTGTTTAGACTAGAGCATATTAGACATGGAGGCCAACATATAGTAACGAGCCATTTCATCGGCCTTCTTCTATGCCTTCTCAACCTCGCGCTCAACATCGGTGGAACCTTCCCCGATAAAAGGGCAGGTTTCGTAGAGGACATACTTATACTCCTCAATAGTGAGTATTATGTTCAAGTTCCTTTTTTAGTCCACATAATTTAGACTTGTAAACTTATTCTCTCAGAGAATAACGGCAAAAGGACTAAAAGAACCTCTACCAACCATTTCTGAAAAATCGAAAATAAAAGAAATCTCAATTTGTGAAAAACAAAATAATTTGTGACTTTATCCTCATATTAAATCCGATAATAGTTAACCCTATCACTATTATCTTTAATATGATTAATTTGGCTCTTAGGAAAACTGACATAGTTTCTTTGGAAGATTAATAGTTTCCTAAGCTAAGTATATTACCACCACAAATTAATTTCCATTTTAGGTAATGATCTAGAAGATAACTCCACCGTGGGATGACTGTTTCTTCTCATTTTCTATGGACATTTCTCGCATTATAACCTCTAACGTGGGCTGGTCGATCATAACACGTGTCCTGGGTTATTAATTATATCTATCCATTAGTTCTAGATCCTTGTGGTATCCACATCCTATATGGGTTCACTCCCAGGGTGATATGAGGGGACCCACAATCTCTAATGAGGATCGTGATGGAAGTCGTGGAGCCGTTGGAACCCCTCTCCCACTTAGTCTTTTAAAACAAGGGTTTTTAAAGAAAATATCATTTTAAAAATATCCTACTAAGTATCCCTTAACTCTTTGTAAAATATCTAAATTCATAAATCTCTTTGTCAAGGTATAAATCCTTTAAGAGATTTTCTATGAATTTATTTTACACAGTTAAGAACTTAATGATTTCTAAAAATTTCCTTTTAAACTTTCTAGAGACTTTGGTCTCAAGTTTAATTTGACAAAAATAATTTTTTAGTGCAAAAAATAAAACAAAAATGACTTTCTATTTTAACTTATAAAAATATCTAAATCCAAAATATTTTCTATGTCAAGGATTAAATTATTTGACAAAATATCTAAGGATTAATTTTTGTCCAAGTTAAAAATAATCATTTTTTTTAATTTGGAAAATATTTTTCTTGTCATAGATTTTTGACTTTGGTCTTTGAGAAAACGCGCACATAGGGTACAAAAAAAAATAATAATAAGCATGTTAGAAAATTGTACGTTTTCATACTTTTCTATTTTTTTAACCTAAATGTCCCTATAGTAGAATTAAACACATTAATTAATTAATGGTCTTATTTAATTCTAAATTTCCTTTACTATTATTTTTTATGTAAAATATTCAAAGAATATTAACTATTGCAATAAAAATAACTTCGCTTGGTGTGGGACAAAAAAATAAAATAAAAAATTCGCTGGTCTAGTGCACCCGCCACACTGGATCATAGTCCATGAGAAAAACCCATAGACTGCGATCTCAGGCGGGTGCCTGCGTAGTAGCTTCCTCCCGATTTTTGCGAGGAACAGGCTTCTGCGAGGAAGCTTCCTCGTGCGCAGTGCGGAGCCGAGGCCAACTCAGCTTCGCGGCTCTGCTGTTACAGTGACATTCTTCTTCGTTGTTTCCTCTACGCAGTCAGATGTTCTGGGTCTCAATTTTTACATAGATTTCAGCCAAAAATCATCTAAAACAATCCACAAATGCCTATGCCTTTAATTATAGACTTACACGAACACTATAAAAGCAAAAATAAAAAATAAAAAAATTACAGTGTTCCTATGTCTCAACCGTGAGACTTATAGAGGATTCTACCCATACCAGAAAACATAAAGGATCACAAATTATAATCATTTGAACGATTTTATTCACTAACATGCGACCTATATTTCCATATAAACCATGCTTTGATACCACTTATATGTAAATATGGCAAAAACGAAGACACGAAAGCATGTCACAGAACGAAACAAAAAACAGGGCATCGTAGGAAAGCTATTTACCTCTGCGTTTCTTCACTGGTCTACGGGGTGCTGGTGCCTTAGTCTAAACCACATCTAGTTATGAGATCGATTCTTCAGGTTGTTATTATCCGAGTATTCAAAAATCAAACAGAAGTCCTAAGGCCCGTGTCATGTTAAGCCATTAACTAAACCTATGGACCTATGGCTCAATTCATTGGGTTAAGCTTTTAATTTAATTTAATTATTACTAAACATATACAAGCCAAATAATTAAATTAATTAAATAACCCAATGGACCAATATAAACCTCAAGCCTCGGTCCAGTTCATTGGGTTTAGCCTTTAATTTAATTTAATTATTCATGAACTAATACAAGCCTAATAATTAAATTAATTAAATAACCCAAATGGGCCAATATATAATTCTCCCCCTTTTAGACTTTTTATTTTATTCTAACCCAATAAATAAATCAGGCTACCCGAATAAAATAAAATTCATTTAATATATGACCAATACCTTAACCCAAAACCATTAGGACTTATGGGCTATTCCGAAGATCAAAAGACATATTGCCTTGACTACTAAAATGACCAAAATAACCCTGCTATAAAAATAGCTGTATTTTGCATTTTAAACATTTCTGAATATCACCATAAGGAAATATTGACCCCAAGGACAATACTGAGTTAGCAAAATCTCCGATCTACAAATGTAATGACTAAAATACTCCTCTAAGCATCGCCATACATTTTAGAAAGGAATAGTGCACTAACACTTCTCTAAAAGATATCTACCATCCTTAGACCTCTAGTCTAATGATTCATGACTCCTAGAATGTTTTCGCTTTTCAAGGGAGCTACCCTGAAACAAACCTCCAAATCATGTTCCTCAAGGCTCTAGATACATAGATCATTCGAACAGTCACAAGAGGTGATATAGCGCAGAAGCAATCTTGTACAAGTCTGTCATAATTAATTAGTCACATATACCCAATATAGAAGTATATCGGCTCTACGATAGAGCCTCAACTACAGCATATCAAAGTACATACTTCCAGCTTCGTCAAACCACCAACTCATACTCAAGCGGTAGAGTATTAATCCACACTATAGCAGTAATAGTCTGGGTTTCTTCTAAATAGTACTTTTAGAAACCACTATTACAGGTCCTATTCTACGTATTCAAAATATGCTTATGCTATGAAGTGACTAGACTACTCACTAACTAAAAGTAAGCCATTCTCTATTTGAAATTCATAACACACTAACCTAAACATCATGAGATTCTCATTCTCATTAATCGGTTAAGAACAAACATTTATGTGTTAAGTAACCTGTGATCCATACCTTACTATGAAAGACCGCCATTCATATGGACCACTTACTTAAATACAATGTATCTTTTCCAAACATAAATCGTGCACAAATAAAACGTAAATTCACAAACAAATTTTAAGAATGAATTCTTTTATTAATAAATTCGATAATTACATCAGAAACCTAGTCTAGAAGGCATACATCCCAATAGGAAGTTGTTGATATCCACCAACAAAATATTCATCCCATTCTTCTCCAGGTTGTGTATTCACGGGAGGCGTGTTGTAGACTTCTGGTTGCTCTAGTCCCCTCTTTTGACTGACGATAGATGTTTGGCCTTATTGAGCTCGAAGTTCGGTCATCTCCCTCCAAATGCCCTCCATATTCCATTGCAATGACGCAAGTGTTTCACGAAGATCTCCTGGATCCTCTTGTGATCTACTTGTTCCACCAAGATTTAGCCTAGTTAGTTCATCTTCTTGAGTTATCATTGGAGTTTAGGTTGATATTCCTGCCAAAAAAAAGTTAAGAGAACAAATAGAAATTGGTTTCCTCACTTACTCCCTAAGTGTTTGCACTCCACTCTTGTGTTTGCGCTTCTTCGCTTTTTCAAATAAGAGTCTTTCTTTCTTGCCTTTTCCGTTTCACTCAATATCTTACTTGTTCAACCAAATTCCTCCCCAACATCAAAGAGGTTAGTTCACCTTAGTTCACCTTAGTCCATTAGCTCTTAGGATTCTTCAATACAAAGGTATGGTCTTAGGATAACATAATTTAGTGAACACTTAGAGGTCAAGAACAAGTAGAGTACAATGTGTTCACAATATTCAACGAGAAGATAGTTTAAGGAACATAATGAAACATGACAACAATGTTTACACTAATTCTAAGGAATAAGTACAAGGATATTTGAATTAAGTAGGACAATATGATAAGAAAGAATCTAGGATTATTTTATAGGAATAATGCTAATGTTCAAGCCACATTCTTTCTTTGAGACATTTCATCAAACAAATGGTGTTCATAGGGTATATAGTCATTGAGGAATTTTATCAAACATCTTATGTGCAAGATTTTCCTATGGAACTTTGCAAGCAAATTTCTTCCCAAACAAGCCCAATATAGTCACAACAACAAGAACCAATGTATTTCCAAGGATCTTTCTTCAACAAGTCATTCTTTTTTCCCAAGAAATCTCAAGATCAAACAAGAATTAATAAGACCTTTTTGGCACAATTTGTGGCTGCAACTTTTTGGTTTATTTCTTACTCTAGGTTTGATAGGTCTAAGCTAAGATAGAAATCTAAGCTTAATCCTTACTCTGATACCAAATTTGATATGAGTTTGAGAGAGAAAGTCTTACATGATCTTAAAGTGGCTTTTGTTTAACTTTAGCAAAGTTCAAGAACTTCAAACAAACAAGAAAGGATAAAAAGATATCAAGAAAGGTAACAAAGAAAACACCTTTTCCCATAAATAAAGAACCCTAAAAGAACTAACCTTTAGAACCCCAAATTTAGTAGATAAAGGTCTACCACAATAATACCTTAGAACCCTTGACTTAGCAAGAAATCAAGAACTAAAAGGATAGGGAATTGTAGGCATTCAAACAAGAAACAATAATAACCCTAGATGTCACACAAGAAGAACCCTTGTTAATCTCTAGTTGAATTATCCTTGGAGTTTAAAAACATTTATTCAAGAGTGGACTAAGCTCTTAAGTTGGTTTTGGATTAAGGATGAACAAGGAATCTCTTCCAAGCTTCAAGATGAATTCTTCATTCTTGTTAAAAATGCGATATATGTTGTTGTTTCTTTACAATACAAAAACAATATATAAGGGTGTTCTATCTCTGAACTAAACAACTCTTAATTATTATAAAAGACCCCAAAATAGATAAAAAAATCATCAGGGAATTCGAGTTTTTGAGTACGGTCGGCACCGATTCGGGCTCCTCGGGTCGGCGCTGGTTCTACTTTAGTGGAACAGTGCTTAGTTACAAAAAATGAGATTTTCACCAGTCCCCAACTCGTGCCAGTTCAAGCTTCTCGGGCCGGTGCCGGTTCTGCTATGGCGGCCATTGTTTTTCTATACGAATAGCTTTCGGTTGTCGTTCTTCGTATACCAGCAACATGGTCTGTTCCTATTCCTCTTTCGGCATTACCCATATGCTATCCCATTTGAAATGTGCTTGTAAATATGCTTGAAGGTTGTGCTAGAATTGTTTGGCACGGGTTCTCGTCTACGGACCGGGCAAGCTCGGTTTGGATTTGGTCTCTTCCTCTGTCCCTTCTTGAACTAGATACTTGTGGCCAGGTTGATTCCTATCATCCTCTCTCGAGCTAATAAATAGACAGCAAATAGAATGAACAAATTATTTAGGCACCCAATTTCTAACATCATCTCGCAAAATCATTAGAAAAAGGGTAACCCTAAATCATTCATCCACACAATAAAACACAAGTGATTGAATGCTCAAAATAGATTCCATTAAACTAAAAGAGATAAAAAATAAAGCATAATAAAGGTTCAATATTTCAAATACAATGTTAATCCAAAATAGCCAAACAAAATCAACATAAAATTTACAAAAGAAAAATAGAAAAACTTTTAAATAAGTTGTGTCTCTTCTCCTTTGTGGATTTCTTCTCAAAGATGCCCCATTTCTATTCAATAGACACCTTAATCCTTCCTCTTGCGGCTCATTGGTACTCTCTTGGGTTTTTAGGTTCTCTCTCTCATTCGACTCTCTGAAATGAAAGCCGTTAAATGGCTATTTTTAGCCTTTGCCTTGAAATGCCCTGAAAACCTCAAAACAGTAACTTCTGTGACGTTAACTAACGCCTATTCAACTGTACAACCAGGCACCAGTTACATACTTTTTTTCAAATTCTTGCTAATAATTGGTGCTTGTTCAATGACCCAGATTGGTACTGGTTATTTCACGTAATTTGGGTCTTCTAATCTCTGAAATGAACCGACACCTGTTCAATTATACAACTAGGCATCGGTTATGTATTCTTCAGCTCCTTTATATGGCTTTTTCACCTTATCCTTTCAACAAATCTTCTTTTATGAAATCTACATAAAACAAGACAAAAATTAGGGAAGTGAATAGTCATCTCGTCAAAAATTCTAAGCAACTATATCGCAAATGTCATGAAATTAAGTATATTTTAAGCACTTATCACTCTCCCATACTTGAGTTTTTGCTTGTCCTCAAACAAATCACAAAAAATAAAAAAGCACCTCAAGTAAAAAGTATCTTAACAAAGAGTGGACTTTTTGGCAACAATGGCTTTCATGACAAAGATATTCTTTTTCTTTTGAGATGAGAATCCAATTCAAGATTATCCAACCAAGCTAAACTCGTGTAAACACATGTATTTGATTAGATAAAACTAAAGCCATCGAAGTTGAGTTAAACAAGTTTATACTTATTCAACATGTTTCACCTCATCCCCTAGGTCAAGAATACAAACCAAGTGATTAATAAGTTAGGAATGATGAGACAACTTAAGTTCTATAACTTCCAATGCTACTGCAATCCTAGTAGTAAATAGAGGATTGGTCTATAAGCACACTTTTGTAGGGTAATATAATTTCCTAATAAAGATGGATAAATAAAATTTTTAAATTTTATATTATCCTCATTAAAATCTCATTTTATGTTAGAGTAAGGTAATACAAATGCCTAATAAAGATGTGTAAAAAAAGATATTCAACTTTTATATTACCTCGCTCTATTCTCTTATTTTTTTATCCCGATCCATATTTACTTAAACTCAGAGTAAGGACTAGTTAGAAGATCATATAATATAAATCAACCAAAATTTTTTACTTATATTTCATCACAATATTCTCATCAATTCCCAAGAAGCAAAGTGTCACAATATTTATTAAAACATAAATAAGATTAATTTAAATTCTCAAGATTTAGTCTATAGCATATCAAATATACAAGTTTACTTAAGAATATCCCAATCAAGACAATCTTATACCAAATTTTCATGCCAAGAGAAAAATAATAGCAATCTTATAGGAGTCAAACTATGCCAAAAATTGAAAAAATTAAGCCTATTTTTTGTAAAGAAGAGAAAAGCTAAGAATCAAGAAGAATATAATGAATACTTGCAGGAAGTAAAGTCTAAACCTCTCCCTTACACTTGAATTGTACAATGTCCTCATTAGCTAGAATTAAACATTAAACACATCCAAAAGGACTTAAATAGATAAGAAAAAGGGAGATAGGGAAAAACAATACTTCCCCAGTGTGTTGAAGCTCAAATTTCATAAGATGTTAAAGAGCAAAGAGGGTAGCATGTTCCACATTTTTCCAAGGATCCTTCCATATCCAAAAAGATATAATATCATAAATCAAATCAAATTAAGCAAATTTTGCTTTAAGAAAAAAGAACATAATATAAACTAAAGTACTAAAATAAATAATCTTATAAAAGATGTAAAAATATGTATAATAGAAGTACATAAAAAAAATAAAATAAAACAACATACAATGTCTAAAAAGCTAATACGGTGGGGATTGAAGGCTGCTCATGCGTAGATTTTAGGTGTATAAAAGCCATCAAATTTAAATCCATCCCTTAGTCAAGTTTTAATTAAAGTATTAATCCCAAAATACATATACGAGCAAGTATACTCATCGCAAGTATAGTATAGGGAATTAACGAGTATTGATCCTCAAAGGAACAAGTACACACTAATCACTTTTTATTTATTATTTAACAGACCAAAAAAAGTGATAAGATAATAAAATGAAAAATAAAGAAATATCTAATTCAAGGATGTAGGAATATGAAATTTAGACAATTACCCTAGAATACATGATAATGAATCATCTAGCAATTATCTCAATTAATCATCATCTTGGCATTATAAATGAATATAAAGTAAAATTCAATAATTTTCCAAGTCATAAATCCATTTATATAGACTACACTTCTTTCCCAATCCATGGAGTCACTATCTTTTGATTAAATTAGCAGATTTCCCAATCAAACCAACATAACCAAAAGATCCATTAAACTCAATTCATTATAAACATGAAATTAGCTAATGATCATGTACTCTAGGCAAAATTAACTAATCTTTGACCACTTTAGTCTTTTAATCTTAACTTCGTTTCCCAAATTCATTAAGATTTGACAAATATGAAATGAAAGCAATAAACTCCTAACATCGTTTCCCAAGTCAATTAGAAGAAAATGCATCAATTACCACTGATAACAAGTAATCAAATACCAAGGATGATAGACAATTAATTAAATAACTAAATTAATCCAAAAACCATGAATCCAAAATAATGTTAAATTAAAATGAAAACATTGAATACATAATTGTTTAAGAATAAGAAAATAAAAGTAAAAGAAAGCACTCATACACAAGCCTCATTTTTCTCATTTGAAGACTCTCTTGAACAATCCTTGTTGAATGGTGAATCTCTCATTCTTTGAGTGATTGAAAGTTTTGCTCTTGGATTCACTACTTTTCTCTAGTGTTTTTCTTGTTTTTATAGGCTTCTTTGATGCTAAAATTCATTGCTTTCGGAGTCTTGGTCTAGTAGGATTTAGAAAATACCAAAATCTTTGAAATTTTACTAAATTCATGCATAGAATTTCTACCCCTCCAGAGCGGACCTGGTGTCGGGTCCAGTTGACCCACCGGCGCTAGGTGTGTTTTGTTTTTTTCCTTGGAAGCTGCTCTGCTTTCTCTGATTTTTCAGATTGGACCTGACGCCTAGTCCACTTGCCAGACTTAGCACCAGGTGTATTCTGAAAATTTTCATTTTTTGCTCGAAATCAACTTCAATCTACACAAATTTGTTAAAAACACTTTCTACAAGCAAAATAACAAATAGGAAGGAATATTCCTAATTATTACGTCAAAAGTATATCAAATTAACCTCAAATAACTAGTAAAATAGTGATGAATTTAGCCCCTATTAGCTGTTAAGTCTGCTATCATTATGTGGTCTGACAGGCTGTCTATCAGAGCCACTGGGACTAACAGGTAGAGAAGGGTATCCAGGGGTAACGAGCTGCCAGATATACCTCATGAAATCTTCTTTGAACTTATTCTTGCATTGCAAACCCTCTAATAGCTCTATCTGCCTTTGCTAATGCTGCCTTATCTAAGCGAGCTACCTATGCTACTCCACATAATGCCTCTCGTCCTCTACCCATTTGTTATTAGGGATCTTGACTTGATCCTCAAACTATTGAGCCACATATAGGTCTATGATTTGGGTGACATTAGCCTGTACCTTCGACTCCTTCGTCTCAATTCGACCCAGTGCACTCCGCATCTCACCCTAAAAATATGTTGTAGCTGTGAGCTAACCCTGTTGGGCTTGGGATCCTAAGGTGCATTTGCTACTGGGGGTTGCCAGGACTGAGGCTGTGGCTAAGGGTACTAAAGCTACTTCTTCTACTTGCACCCTAATGGATGCAGTGGATGTGGTAGCTGTGGCTATTCCTATACCACATCTCTTCTTTCCCTCGGTGTGATGCATCAAATTTAGGTAAAGAAAATTATTCAATCTTAAATCCATTCACAATTAAATTTTAATTAAAACGTTAACCCTAAATCACACATATGAGCAAATATACCCATCACAAAGCATAGTATAGAGAATTAACAAGTATCAATCCTCATCATTTGTTTAACTTAACAACTAAATTTATTAAGAAAAAATAAAAGAAAAACAAACAAATAAATATATACAAAACATAGGAGAGAAGACATGTAAGTAGATAGAAATCCCTGAAGATATAACAATTATTGACTAGAAATTTTCTCAATTAATCATTATTCTAGTATCATGAAGGAATAAATTAGAACCACTTTATTTGCAATCCATAGATTCAATATTTTCTAGTTATATTAGTGGAAATATTCTATCACTAGTTTCTAGTTAAATTAGTGAATATATTATATCTTACCAATTCATCCAAAAGATGTATTAAAATCAATCCTTTACAAATATCCCTATATTCTAGGCGATATAAATATGAAATTAACTAATAAAACTATATTCTAGGTGAAATCAACTAATCTTTGATTACTCAAATTCTTACCCTTAACTTTCTTTTGCAATCCAGTTAAGAAACAAAAATTATGAAGTCAATTAAGTTGAAACCACTCCTAACCTCTTTTGCAAGTTAATTAGGAGGAAGAAACAATCAATTAATACATCAAATAAAGCAAGTAATCAAATATTAGAAATAATAACCAATTGATTAAAAAGCTAAAATCAATACAAAGTTATGAACAAAAAAATGTCATCTAAATACAATTAAAATATTAATCTCATCATTATTCAAAAGAAAAGAAAACAAAGGATTGAGATAGAACTCATAGATAAGCCCTCTTCTTCTCCTCTTGAAGACTCCTCCAAAACAATACTCCTCTTAATGAATTCCTCCTTCAAAACTTGAATCTTCAATTAATCCCTGAATTCACCCTGACTTAAAAAAATATTACATATTTACACACCTCTCTTTGTGATGTTTCATCTCATATTTATAGTTACAGAGATTTCTTAAAAGTCCAAAAGTCAAAAGAAGAAGTTACCTATTTGAATTCTATAAATTCCGTAAGCTAATAAATTTCCACCGACATTGAAATAGAAGTGAATTGGCATGGTTCATGTATTCCAACCCGGCACTAGGTTTATTCTGGATAAAATTGGTTTGCTATGTTACTTTTTTTTCATTGTTACTTGCACAGCTGGCTGCGACTAGGGGGGTAGCGGCCACCTCCTTGGAGTTCTTCTTCTGAAGCCGACCAAGGGCTTATTAAAATCGGTCACTGGCTAATTGTTCTCTCAAGGCGGTCCTGATGAGACTCCGCTTCATCATGGAGGTCAAGATCAAGAAGGGGGAGGCGTGACCATGCAAGGACAAGGACCGATGATAAGATCTAGGACTAAGAAGCTTTAAAATGATCTTCAATTTCTTATAAAACCATGCATGAGAATGGAAGATGGTTGGAAGATTGAGGAAGCTAGCCAAGAGCTTATTTTGATGACTATCGAAGAAGAACCTCAACAAGAACTCAAGCCGGCAACAAAGACGGACGAAATTTGACCAAAATGTGGCATTCCAGCAGATAGCCGGCGCCAGCCGAAGCAACCGAATCGGTGCTGGCTTCAACCTACACAACCCGAACATAGCGCACAACTGGCGCTGGCTCAAGAGCCCTATTGGCGCCGGCTCTAGCCTGGGCAGTTGACGGCTGCCCCGCGTTTTTTATATTTTCTCTGATTTTCCTCCATTTTAAATGTTTTGTAAAGACCTATTAAGGCTCTAAATTGTATTAGAACCTCAGCGATTACTTAGTTAGGGTTAGGGTAGTATAAATACAACTTTTAGTGAGTTGACAACACAATTCACACACTTTATTCAAATTTAAAGAGAGAATCTTGAAAGGCCCTAACCTCCTAGTTCATTTTGTTCAAGACAATGCTTAAGGCATAGTCCTCTTTTTGAATGAGTCTATAAAATCTTTTGGATAATGCAATGCGATTTCTTTCAATGGGTCTTAATTGTTTTGCTCTTCTAAGGTTTGTTTGAATTCTATTACTTGGGTGCCTATTTTCTCTATTCTATTTGTTCTTGTTTGCCTTTGTTACTTCAAGGATACTGGGGTGAGATTATAGTAGAACTTTCTACTATTCTTGAGGGTCTTTGAAGCCTAGTTCTTCAAGGGTTTGATAGAGGGTAGGTTGTTAGTTTAATTTCTCCTTTTTGTCTCAAGAAATTCATTGTTTTGGTCCTATGGGTTGAGCTAAATTCATAATCAACTAAACCACACACAACACCAAGAAAAAGCCCACTCAAGATCATATCAAAGAGTTTGGTATCAGAGTAAGGAAAGTTTTGATTCCAATCAAAGCTTTGAAGTAAGAAAAGGAGCCCAACAAAGTTGAAGAAAAATAAGAGAAATCTCGTAACTCAAAAAAATGCTACAAAAAGGTCATGTTATATTTGCTATTTCTTCATTTTTCCTTGAGAAACTTGCTCCTTGAAGTTAGTATATTGCTTGGAAACAAATTTATCTTGTGATTGTGGTGAAAATGGGCTTGAATTTGAGTGAAAATATTGGTTGGTTTTGAGTGAAGGGATTGCAACCAAGGTATTTGATAAATGTTCCATGAGAATGTTTTGGCTATAATTGGGAACTTTGATTCTTAATTTTCATTTCTTGGGATATTGGAACTTAGTATATTACTCTATTATTGAATTCCATGCTCATTGAACTCAACTTTACTAGTGCACACTTGTGATCATCTTGTTCTTCATAATCCTAGTTCTAGTTGTTCTTGTTTCTTTGTTTTTGCTAACTCTTGTTTGTTTCTTGGTTAGAAGTGTTTCTTTGTGCATCTAGTGTTTGTTCTTATGTTGATTGAGTCCACATTTCTTGAAATTCTTGATTAAAACTTGTTTACTTGAGGTACCTAACAAGTATTTGTTGAAATTCCCCTAAGACCCCCTAATTGGAAAAATCCATTGATTTGTGTGATTCACTAAGTTGGACTAAATCTTTAGCTATTGGGGAGAATTGGGATTGAATAAAAAGGCTTGAGTATTGAGAAAAAGACAAGAGGGTGAGCCCATTACTAAAAGAGCTTAAGAGAGCAAACACGAGCGTGGAGTGACCAACCTTTAAGAGCCAACACACAAGAAAGTGAAGTGAGGATCTATTTTTCTTTCTAACCTCTTTGTTTTGCTGGTATAAATAAGTAAATATTCCACCACCATGGCCCTTGATCAAGAGATCTTTAGGCCTAACCTAAGTGGACTTAGTAGACCTCAAGAAGAACAAATTGATGCTAGGGTTTTGCGTGAAGACTTGCAAGCTATGATGAGGACTATGCAAAGTGAGTTTCAAAACATGACAAGGGAATTGATAAATCATCTTGAGCAATCTTCTACCATTGCACAAAGGAGATGCCAAGAGCAATTTGAAGTACCTTGCCCTAGGATGAAGGATGGTGATGCCCATACTCCTCCGTTAAATGCCCAATAAGGGGAAGAGTGGAATGAGCACTCTATCGGGGGATTCCAATAAGCTCCTATGAGAGGGGAAAGACATGGTATAAGAGGAGGACGAGGTAGGGGTCAAGGAAGGAACGGTGGAAATAACCTAAGAGGGTTAGAAAGAGAGTTTGAGGAAGTTGATGAATGATATGAGAGGGAACAAGTTGAAGCCTTTGGGGAACACAATAAAAGATGGGGCAATAGAGGAGGTAGGAGGGAAGGAAATGATGAGGAGATGGAGTTAAACCACATTAAATTGAAAATGCTTACATTCTATGGCAAGAGTGACCCTGAAGTATATTTCGAGTGAGAGAGCAAGATGGAGATCTTTTTAGAAAATCATACCTATAGTGAGAGGTTAAAGGTGAGGTTAGTTATCTTGGGATTTTCGGAGTATGCTTTGGTTTGGTGAGAACAAGTTAGTGCATAAAGAAGACAAATGGGAGTGAAAACTATGGCTAGTTGGAACTTGTTGAAAGATATGATGAAGGCTAGGTTTATACTACACCATTACTACAATGATCTTTATCAAATGCTCAAATCACTTAAGCAAGGGAATAAGAGTGTGGAAGATTACTATAAAGAGATGGAAGTAATGTTGATGAGAGCTCAAATCAATGAGGATCCTAGGGCAACAAGGGCAAGGTTCTTGGGGGGATTAAATAAGAAAGTTGTCAATTTGGTATAATTGCACCCCTATGAATGATTGGAGGATATGGTACATGCCACTATGAAGATTGAGTGGCAATTAAAGAGGAGGGCATTTACTAGACCACCACTTCCAAACCCCAATACTGCTAGCAAGATGCCAATTAAGAAGGATGAAGCACCTAAGCCATTCTAAAGGGACTTCAACAAACCTATTGAGGATTGGAAGCTTAGGGAGGATTGGAAACCTAGGAAAGGTTGGAACAAGGACAAGGGAAAAGCAATGGAGAGGCCACAAAGGAATAGGGATATTAAGTGTTTTAAGTGCCTTGGATATGGACATACTTCCCATGAGTATCCAAGTAAAAGAACGATGTATACTAATCCCTATAGTGAGGTTTCTACCGACGAAGAAGAAGAGAGAGAAAGGTACCAAGGAGACTAAGAAGGAAATGGGGAAGAGGAAAATGATGAAGAGGAAGTTGTTGGTCAAGACTACTCTTTGGTGGGAGTCACAAAAAGGTCATTGAATTCACAAGTCATTGAAGATCAAGATCACCAACAAAGAGAGAAAATTTTGTACACCAGGTGTCTAATCAACAAGACCTCTTGTAGTGTCATTGTGGATAGTGGGAGTTGCACTAACGTGATTAGTGCAAACTTAGTTGAAGAATTGGACATGAGATGGATTAAACACCCCAAGCCCTACAAATTGTAATGGTTGAATGATAGCATGGAATTGAGAGTAAACAAACAAGTTTTGGTGTCTTTTGAGATAGGAAAGTACAAGGATAATGTGCTATGTGATGTGGTACCCATGCAAGTAGGTCATTTGCTCCTAGGGAGGCCTTGGCAATACGATAGGCATGTAAAGTATGATGGGAGGAAGAATACTTATTCCCTACTCAATGAGGGAACTAAGTTTATCCTCACCCCTATGGCCCCTAGTAAGGTGAACAAAAATCAAAGAATTATGAAGGAGAAAGAAAAGAAGAAGGGAGTGCAAGATGTCAAACAAAAACAAGAAATTGAGAGGAAAGAACAACAGAGGAAAGAAAAGAGTTGAGAGAGAGGATGGACAAATAAGTACCTTTGACGATCAACGATAGGAGTGAGCAAGGACAAGAGAGGTGAGGTAAAAGAATAGTGAATTACTTTGCAAAAGAAAGTGAGGTCATAGAGGCTATAGAAGCTAATGACTCCATATTTGTGATTGTTGATCGATTCTCCAAAATGGCTCATTTTGTGGCTTCTTCCAAGACTAATGATGTGTCCTATATTGCAGATTTATTCTTTAAGGAAATAGTGAGAATGCGGAGGATTCTAAGGACTATTGTCTAAGATAGGGATACTAAATTTCGTAGCCACTTTTAGAGAGTATTATGGAACAAACTTGGTACTGATCTCTTATTTTCCACAGCTTGTCATCCTCAAACAGACGGACAAACAGAAGTGGTCAACTGAACACTCACCCAACTCTTGAGGACAATAATCAAGAAGAACTTGAAAAATTGGGAGGAATGCTTGCCACACATTGAGTTTGCTTACAATAAAACTATTCACTCTACCATTTCTTATTTTCCTTTTGAAATTGTGTATGGTTTTAATCCTCTAACTCCTTTAAATTTGGTTCCCTTGCCTATAGGTGAACGGATGAATCTCGATGGAGCTAAGAAGGCCGAAATAGTGAAGGCACTCCATTAGAAGGTGAAAGCAACCATTGCAAAACGAAATGAAGAGATCGCCCATAAGCGTAATCAAGGAAGGAAAAATGTGTCACTTGAATCGGGTGATTGGATATGGGTGCACCTTCGCAATGAGAGATTTCCCACTCAATGATGGAACAAACTAGATCTAAGGGGGATGGTCCATTTCAAGTTCTCGCCAAAGTTGGAGATAACGCTTATAAGATAGATTTACCCGGTGAGTATCATGTTAGCACCACTTTTAATGTTAATGACCTCTCTTCCTTTATTGTAGATGATGACAATGATTCGAAGACGAATCCTTTTCAAGGAGGGGGAGATGATGAGACTTCGCTTTATCATGGAGGTCAAGATCAATGAGGGGAAGACGTGACCGTGCAAGGACAAGGACTGATGACAAGATCTAGGACTAAGAAGTTTCAAAATGATCTTCAATTGCTCATAAAACCATGCTTGAGGATGGAAGAGGGTTGGGAGGTTGAGGAAGCTAGCCAAGAGCTCATTTTGATGACTATCGAAGAAGAACCCCAACAAGAACTCAAACTGGCAACAAAGACGAACGAAATTTAATCAAAATGAGGCCTTTCAGCGGATAGCCGGCACCAGCCCAAGCAGCTGAACCGACACCGGCTCAAGAGCCCTAGCCGACGCCGGCTATAGCCTGGGCAGCCGATCGTGTTTTATATATTTTCTCCAATTTTTCTCCATTTTAAATGTTTTGTAAAGACCTATTAAGGCCTTAAATTATATTAGAATCTCAGGTATTACTTAGCTAGAGTTAGTGTAGTATAAATACAACTTTTAGTGAGTTAACAACACAATTCACACACTTCATTCAAATTTAAAGAGAGAATCTTAAGAGGCCCTAGCCTCCTTATTCATCTTGTTTAAGACCATGCTTAAGGCTTAGTCTTCTTTATGAATGAGTCTATTAAATCTTTTGGATAATCTAATGTGGTTTCTTTCAATGGGTCTTAGTTGCTTTGCTCTTCTAAGGTTTGTTTGAATTCCATTACTTGGGTACTTATTTTCTCTATTCTATTTGTTCTTGTTTGCCTTTGTTGCTTTAAGGATATTGGGGTGAGATTATAGTAGAACTTTCTACTATTGTTGATGGTCTTTGAAGCCTAGTTCTTCAAGGGTTTAATAGATGGTAGGTTGTTAGTTTAATTTCTCCTTTTTGTCTCAAGAAATTCACTGTTTTGGTTCTATGGGTTGAGCTGAACTCAAAATCAACTAAACCACTCACAACACTAAGAAAAAGCCTACTCAAGATCATATATGGCTATTTAGTTGGTCCTTACCTTTGTCTCACAATAGTGTAGCCATGGCCAGCTTTCTTTCTTTCCAAGGGACAATCAGTCTTCCCATTTCTTAGCTAGGTCATTTGGCTTGGCTTAGCCTTTTTTTTAGCTTTTGATGCCCTGGTTTCACTCTGTTTTCATAGCTTTATTTGCTCTTCTTATTCCATCTTTTTTTTTTTTGGGGCTTTTTTCACATATTTTTGTGCAATATTCCACCATTGTTCACCAAATATTAATTCTACAGAAAACATAGAAAAACATACTAAAGTGAGGGAAATAAATGGCATTTTATCTAAAAACCAAACATAAATATATCATAAATGCCTCCAAAATATATGCACAGTTTACCCCTATCAATATCTGTAAACTCATGTATTAAATCAAACATCTCAAGGCCCTTAAAGTTAAGTTAAATAAGCTTATACTTTAGTTTAAGAAAATTATTTCACCTTTCAAGCTAAGACATATACAACATAAATTATATAAATCAAATTGTTTAACCAATTCATGTTTCATATCAGCCAACAATTCATGGAATAAAATTGTTTAACCAAATCAGCCAACAACTCTTTCTATATTTCATCACATCATCTACATCCAAACAAGAAGTGTAAAATAAAAATCAAATACTAAAGTATAACCAAGACTAACTTAAAATACCAAGATTTAGCAATATTCAACTCAACACATAAGTTTATTTTAACAAAATCTAACCAATTGAATGACAAATTCATACCAAAAGTTGAAGAGAAAATCATAACCTTATTATAAGTAAAACAATTTCATGCCAAAAACCAATCCCATACAACATCATATAAAAATTGAAAAAATTATCCCAAATTCTTCTTAAGAAAAGCCATTACAATCCCAAAAAGATGCACTTGGTAAAGTATTGAATTCCTCCCCCATACTTAAATTGGACATTGTCCTCAATGGTCTAAAATAACATGATAAAGTATATCCAAGAGACTAAAAAGATAAAAAGAGAAAAAGAAAGCAATACTCCCCAAGGCAAATTAGCTCCAATAAGAGTAAAATTCATTCCCCAAAAGCTGAAAGGACCATTGTCAGTGATCAAACATATAAAAGGAAGAACAAACACACCAAGTAAAAACTTAAAAAAAACTAAGAAAAGGAAAATAAAACACAAGAAAAGCAAATTAAAAATATTAGCAAAAGAGAAATAGGAAAAGAAAAAAAGCACTCAAAATCCCCTTGAAGTAGAGCCTCTAAATAGGCCTTTAGATCCTCTAAAACGATCCCAAAAGCGTCTCTAATAATTGCCATGGATGTCTTGATTTAGTTCACCATGTTGCTACTAGGCATTCTCAATCCTATCAAATCGTTGATCTTATCTTTCTTGAACTGTTCTCATGCTAGCCATCTCTACCCTCAATTGCTCTAAGGATATGTGGATTCTAGCTAAAATATTATCACTAATACTTGATGGTCTCCCATCAAACTTTTTTGGTAAGGGTGCTTTATCTTCTTCAACTTGTAGGTCAACAACACTAGTTTGGGCACCCTCCCTTAGTTTTATCCATAATTGTGCTACAATATCAAACTTATAACCATAATGGCGAAGCAACTGTTCGGTAACAATATTGTGTATAGTAGTAGTATCCACAATTTCATTTTCTAAGCTAACTCCCAAAGCATTTAAAACCTATGTAATTACCAAAAGAAGCACATATACTTTGGAAGCAAGGCCATAAGCTGTTATTTTGTGCATAGATGTTCGCAATAAAGGGGCAAGAGGAATAGATAATCCATGCATGAAGCATTTTATAAAGAATATACACATCAATCAGTCTAGCTTCATTCAAACTACTTGCTTGAGAGAAAACATTAAAGCATAGGAGATATACAATAACCCTCAAGTGAGGAGTAAGATCATTATTAGAAAGAAAAAGTGAACCATTGTCCAAAGTTCTAAAGTTTAAACCTAATTCATGACAAGCAACTTGAAAATCCTAGTTTGGATCAGAAACGATTTTCTTACCTTGGTGATCAATTTCCATCCAAGGACCATCATCACGAATACCCAAAATCCTAGCCAATAGCTGTCTATCCAATTTTATTGGGGTGCCCTTTACTTCGGTTTTTATCTTCTTGAGGTGGCCTTTCTTTTTTTCTTTCATGTTAGTATAAAATTCTTTTACAAGTGCAAGACAAAAATTACCCCTCAGTGTGATAATAGGACCCTAACCAAACTGTCTAAACATTTCAGTGATGTGAAGTGATTGATCTAAAGAAGGCTTTATGGTTTTCTCAATGATGATCTTATTTGTGGCCCTATTAGAATACGATTCTACACATTCATTATCAACAAGAACCCTTGGGTGCAAAGAGATGGTTCTAAGAAAGGGTCATGAGATGAAGATGCCAAATTGTGTTTGATTGGTTTGCTTACCTATTTAGTCCTAGGCATTCTTTTTTCACTCAACAATAAAAATAGTTTTCAAAAATGATTTTTTTTTTCAATTAAACTAAAAAAACAAAGCTCTACTATTTTTTTTTTCTTTCAAAAACTCTAAAATTTTGTTCACAAATCCTTCCACTTCTGCACAACTCCAAACTCACAATAACAAAAACACAATCTCAACCCACAATTTCACCCACTCTAATAATACAATTAACACAAGGATAATATCACATTATGCACAAAAAGTACCCAAGATCACCATAAATGCAAAAGTTCCAGAAAAATGCGCACACAATTGTAGAAGCAAGGAAAGCACTAATAGATCGTTTTATGCATATTTCCACCACCAAATAAATTTCACAATATAAGTTCAAGCCAAACAAAATTTTACTCAAAATTAAATATCAATAAATGTCTAGAAATTCAAGAGAAAGAATTCACCATTACTTGAAGAAAATTTTTTGCACCAATGAGTTCTCCAATTCTTAAGCTTTGAGTTTGCACCACAATATCTTCAAAAAAAAAAAAATCAAAAATTTGGAGAGAAACTAAGAGTAAAGTTGGTAAATGAAGGAGATTTAGAGGGGAAATATGAGAGAATAAACTATAGGTTGAAAGAAGAATAGGTGGAGAACTAAATTTTGGTGGGAAAAGAAGTAGAATAACAAATGAAATTGAAGAAGAAGAAGGGAGGAAATGGTTGCCGGTGAAGAAGAGAAATGAGGAAGCAACGGTATGAAAGAAAAAAGAAGAAGAGAACAAACAAAGAAAAGAAACACGGGGGAAAAGAAAAAGGGATTTAGGAGGAAAAGGAAAAGAAGAAAAGGTAAGAGGAAAAAGGACGTTTGGGGTAAGAAAAAAGGAAAAAGAAAAGAAAGTGGGGGCTCGGCATCTTTGGTCAAAGTAAATTATTTTTTAAAATGGAAAACACCAAAGCCAGCATTTCTCTCTTGGAAACTGTCAAAATTATTTTTCTTTTCTCTTTTTTTAAAAAATAAATGAAACTGTCCTAAAATAATGCATAAACACAACATGATTAAAATAAGAATGCACGAACAAAAAATTAAATTAATAATTATCCTAAAATTAAACAAAAGTAAATTTGCTTCCTCTAAAATATCGTGTCAATTCGGTGTATCATAAACGAGGGTTAAAACCTGAAAAATAAAGAAAGTTAGTATTGACTCAAAATTTATAATGTAAAGATTACCAAATATTAAGATACAATTGATACACATATTTCACATTAACATCAAGTTAGTAAAGTCAAATAGGCAAATATAAAATATACACAAATATACAATTAAGACAAGTTAGAAATTATTGATACGTATCTACTTATTTACATATTCATATGACTAAATCAATAAAATCCAAGCTTTCATGATATTGTTCCCTAGTAACGGCACCAAATACTTAATGCGTTAAATTTGAGTAAATAAAATCATTCAATCTTAAGTCCATTCCAAATCAAGTTTTAATTAAAATGTTTACCCCAAATCATACATATGAGGAAATACACCCATTATAAAGAATAGTATAGAGAATTAAGGAGTATCGATCCTCAAGAAATAAGTACAAACTAATTATTCTTCACCCTTTGTTTGACCCAACAACTAAATTTATTGAAGAAATAAAAGAAAAATAAATAAATATATACAAAACATAGGAGAGAATATATGTAAGTAGATAGAGATCTGTGAAGAAATAACAATAATTGACTAGTAATTCTCTCAATTAATCATTATCCTGGTATCATGAAGGAATAAATCATAACCACTTCGTTTACAATCCATAGATTCAATATCTTCTAGTTAAATTAATAGATATATTCTATCTCACCATATTCACCTAAAAGATGCATTAAAATCAATCCTTAACAAATACCCCTATATTCTAGGTGATATAAATATGAAATTAGCCAATAATCTTATATTTTATGTGAAATCAACCAATTTTTGATTACTCAAGTTCTTATTCTTAACTTTCTTTCACAATCCAGTGAAGAAACAATAATTATGAAGTCAATTAAATTGAAACCATTGCTAACCTCTTTTGTAAGTTAATTAGGAGGAAGAAACAATCAATTAATTCATCAAATAAAGCAAATAATCAAATATTAGAAATAACAACCAATCGATTAAAAAGCTAAAATCAATACAAAGTCATGAATCAAAAAATATCCTCTAAATACAATTAAAATAGTAATCTTATTATTGTTAAAGAAAAAGAAGGCAAAGGATTAAGATAAAAATCATAGACAAGCCCTCTTATTCTGCTCTTGAAGACTCCTTCAAAACAATGCTGATCTTGATGAATTCCTTCTTCAAATATTAATTCTTCAATTAATCCCTGAATTCACCTTGACCTAAGAAAATATTACATATTTATACACCTCTCTCTCTCTCTATGATGTTTTGGCCTGTGTTTATAGTTACAAAGATTTCCTAAATGTTTAAAAGTCAAAAGAAGAAGTTTCCTATTAATGAGTAGCATGGGGCATGTGTTTTCTCAAAAATTGACTCAAAATTCGGTTATCATCAAATTAGGATTAGAGATGGTGATAAATGGAAAACTACTTTTAAAACAAAACAGGGATTATACGAGTGGCTTGTGATACATTTTGGTCTATCTAATGCACCTATCACTTTCATGAGATTAATACATCATGTCTTGAGAGAATTCTTTGAAAAATTTGTTGTTGTATATTTTGACGCTATTCTCATTTATAGCAAGTCGCATGAAGAACATTTGAATCATCTCAAATACGTGCTTAATACTTTTAGGAAGGAATCATTGTATGCCAAATTTGATAAATGCTCATTTTACATGGAGGAATTTTCATTTTTTGGTTTTTTAGTGAGGTCTAAAAGTATAGAGGTTGATGAGGAGAAACTTAGGGCAATTCAAGAGTGGCCTATCCCTAAAATTGTGACCGATGTCAGGAGTTTTCATGGGTTGAAAAATTTCTATAGGAGGTTCATTAGGAACTTTAGCACCATAGCCACCCCATTAATGGAGGTAGTAAAGAAGATGGTTAGGTTTAAATGGGAAGAACCACAAGAGAAAGCCTTTAATACCTTGAAAGAAAAATTGAGCCAAGCTCCACTCCTTTTATTACCTAACTTTGATAAAACCTTTGAAGTCGAGTGTGATGCAAGTGGGAAAGGTATAGGAGTTGTCTTGACATAAGACCAAAAACCTATAGCCTAATTTAGTGAGAAGTTGTCCAGAGCCACTTTGGACTACTCAACCTATGGTAAGGAATTATATGCTCTAGTGAGGACCTTATTCCATTAGCAACATTACATTTTGCCTAAAGAGTTCATTATCTACACCGATCATGAGTCATTGAAGCACCTTAAGGGACAACAAAAACTCAACAAGAGGCATGCCAAGTGGATGGAATTTGTGGGAGCATTTCCTTATGTTATCAAATACAAGAAAGGTAAGGAGAATGTGGTAGTGGATGCTTTGTCACAAAGGTATTCACTTCTAAACTCCTTTGATGCTAAGTTGCTTGCTTTTGAATTTCTTAAAGAATTGTATGCAAACGATGAGAAGTGGGTAAAATCTATTTTGCTTGTGAGAGAGAGGGTCTTGATAATTTTTACAGGCATAATAGGTTCTTGTTTAGAGAAAGAAAGCTATGTATACCTAAAGGGTCCGTGATGGTGTTATTGGTGAAAGAAGCCTATGGTGGTGGGTTGATGGGACATTTTAGGGTTACCAAAACTTTGAGCATTCTCCAAGAATATTTTTATTAGCCAAAGATGAAAGGAGATGTTAAGAGGCATTGTGACCTATGTCTTACTTATAGAAGGGCTAATTCCAAATCACTTCCCCAAGGCTTATACACACCTTTGCCTACCCCTATTGTATTATGGCTTGATATATCCATAGATTTTATGTTAGGGTTGCCTAAGTCCAAAGGAGGAAAAGATTTTATATTTGTGGTTGTGGACAGGTTTTCCAAATTGGCATATTTTATTGCTTGTAGTAAAACTAATGATGCTATTCATATTGTATGATTATTTTTCAAGGAGGCAGTAAGATTGCACAGAATTCCCCAAAGTATTTCGATAGAGATGCCAAATTCTTTAGTCATTTCTGAAGGATTCTATAGGAAAAACTGGGAACTAACTTGTTGTTTTCTACAATTTGTCACCTCCAAACAGATGATCAAATGGAAGTGGTGAATAGAACTCTCTCACAACTCCTGAGAACCATCATCGAGAGAAATTTGAAGAATTGGGAGGAGTGCCTTTCCCACATAGAGTTTGCTTATAATCGCATTATTCATTCTACTACTTCATTTTCTCTATTTCAAATTGTCTATGGTTTCAATCCACTAACCCCTTTGGACTTGATTCTTTTTCCTACAGATGAGAGTTTAAGTTTTGATGGTAAACGAAAGGCGAAAATGGTTAAATCATTGCATGAGAAGGTCAAGGCCATTATAGAGAAGCGCAATGAGGATATTGCTTTCAAACAAAATAAGGGAAAGAGGAAAGTGGTCTTCGAACCAAGTGATTGGGTATGGGTGCTGTAACACCCTACCTTTCTATAATGTAGATGGCTTCACTTTTGTGGGATATCGCCCCATCCAATTGCCTAGACAAAGGGTCTTTATAACGAACTTAACTTAGTACACAACGAAAATTTTGCTCAAAATGCTTTTATTTAGATACAAGAAGATACATGGAGTCTGTCTTTTGATCCCATATTTAAAGTACAATAGATCCGAAATATAGTATGACCCTTTGGGAGTCCGTCGCGCTTCTGCTGTGCCTCTGATCCCTAAAATTTTCAAAGAGAAATAATACACAGTGAGTAGAAATCACTTAATGAGTCCCATGTGTACTAGTGTTTTATAAATTAAACAGACAAAAGTATTATCAACTATTGTTTTATAAAGACATTGAGGGAAAATATTGTATTTCCCACTAAAAATAGTTCTACAACTCACTAAGAGGTAGTTCATACAAAATTCAATCATTTTTGGAAAACTAAATTTTTTCCAGCATCATTGCCCCAATTTTAGAAACGTAGGCACTTCTTTTAATAAAAGGTCGGCCTATATGCAAAACTCATAAGGCATCACAATCTTATTGTTCCAGGGACTATGCCTTATAGTACTCAATTGTGCATTACCGGAGTGACATCATAGTCTTATTGTACTAGGTCACAAGCCTATAGTACTCAACTATGCATTTTCGGAGATTTAGCATATTTTACTTGCCATCTTAAGCCCAGGGGTCCCAATCTTGACATCAATCACCAACGAAGCAGTAAGGGGTTAAACACACCAAGTGTCCCTGCCCAGCATTTGTGAACAACCCAAAATAATATGCACACAAGATACAGACAATTGCCAGGTGCTAAACGGCTAGCCAGGGCGACTTATCTGAATGTTCTGTCACCCTGTTTGGAGTAAGATAATCCCTAAAACTATGCAAGATTACTTGGGGTCATCTATCTCTAACATGAGTTAGTACAAAGATTAAAGTCCTTGTTGAGTACTCAACGTCCTTACTAGTTCACATGACCAATACCAATACCACATTCCCAAGAGAATTCCAAATAAAACATTTTCTGGGGCCAAAATATCATTTTTCAGAAGCTTATCAACTAGCTCACAAGGCCAATTAATTAATCCCATTGGCTCACAAGGCCAATTAATTATCTTATTCCTAAAGGAATACCAATAAAATAATTTTCGAGGTTAAAGTACCGTTTTCTAAAAGTTAATCCTATACTGAGAGATTATTCTCCAAAGCCATAGAAAAAAAAGATAAAAAGTCATTTTCATACGATAAAATAAGTTTCTAAGGGTATTTTTGCCATTTGAAGGATACCCGATTTCAAAAAGAGTATTATTTAGAAATTCCAGAATTTTAATCCAAAAAGAAGATTTTAACTCAAGAAATCTCAATTATAATTTCATAATATTCATAACTCACATTTTCCCAAAAATCCTTTCCATAAATGGGAACATTAATGCTTTCCCAGAATAAAACAACTATTTCATCTCGTAATTAATGAGAAGAAAGCCTTTTAGGTATACATGTGTACCTAAGAATTATTCATAATTTAACCTAAAAGTCCTTGTAGAAAATATTGTTTCCTAAAGTTTCCAAAAATTTCCCATTCAAAGAAACCATTCCTCATTTAGGAAAGCATATCTTGTTTAGGAAAACACAAAGGTTCCTTAACCTCATTACTATTCTTTAGGAAACGGTCACTTACTATAAATAATTCCAATAATGAAAATCAATGTTTTCATTCAAATTTAACATAGTATAATGTAATTTCTTTCTCAAAAACAACCTTATTCTTGTTTAGAGAAACCAAAATGATTCATAGAACATTTCTTAGTAAAACATAATTTCACTAGTATAAAACAAGGTTTGTAAAACAAGTTGGACTCATCTCATGTCCTATATCAAAATAGCCATAAGTGTAACGTTCCTAGATTTTCCTCAAGTCTTTAACGTAGAAAACCTACATAAGAGTCATTCCATTCTCGACTTAGTAATTAAATCTAGGATAATAGATTACTAGAGTGAAAATGAGAATCATTCATTTCTTATTTTCCTATTTCCAAAAATAATGGAATAATCTTTCCAAAATGACCAAAACCCATTATCCACCTCCTCATCCTTTTTCTACATATAATTTAAGGTCTCCATATGATCTTTCATCCTTTCATTCTCCCATTAATGCAAATAAACTCAATCCCTTACTTTCCTTTTATTTACACAAATGCTAAAATTTTTACAGCTTTAACACCCGATTTTGTTTTTAGTGTAACTTTTGCTATACAACTACGATTAACCTTAATTTTATATCAAAATGCTCATAAGATCATAAATTTCACTGTTATGAACTTCAATCAGGAAGCCCTTGCACCATTTCAGACTGCTGAGCATAAAACAGCCTTAGCTTTCCATGTTTTACGCATTTTCTTCACAAAATACCATTATTAATTCATTCTATTTTACTTCTAATATTTATATAACACCTAAAACACCTCAAAATTCATCATGAAAGCCTTTCACTATCTGATTTTCAGAGATATTTAGCCCAAAAATATCATATTTTCCAACACCGAATTCAACAATCACAAACAGCAACAATAACAATTCATTTTCTTAAATAATTAAAGTAGGTTTTCTTCCTTTTTCACATGATTCTTGTGCAGCCATAAATCACTAATAAAACCACCATCAAAACACCCTTAATCACCATATAAAACATGGTATATCACCCCTCCTTACTGCTGGCACACACAACACACACATACTCTTGCAAACATAGCTAATTTCAAGGAAAAATCATGAAAATCATGGATTTTCTCGACATAATTCATACCAAAATGATCCTCATGCTTTAGACTAAACTTTAATTCTTAAAGTTTGAATGTTTACCTTATTTATAGGTTGTTCTTGCAGGAAAATGCTTCAAGTTCTCCTTCTCCTTTTCAAGAAATCTTCTTCTCTCTCTCTTTTCCCTTTTTCTCTATTTTTCTCTTGCTATTTTTTCCCTTTTGTTCTTTTGTTCCTTCTTCTTTTCCTTCTTATTCTTGGTTGCCATTTTCTTCAAGTGGAAACCAACTCTCCACCACTATTTGCTGGTCAAAATTGTGACCATTTTGGTCACAATTCATTAAATGAATTGTGGGCTATCCATTAATTGCTAATTTCCTACTGGAGGATTTAATTTAAATAGCTAATTCTTAAACTTATTCAATAAGCTTTTACAATTTAATAATCTCATAAATATTTCACTCCTCCAATGGTATTTTCGCACTTGTTTTTACCCACAAATCGCAAAACGACGCTTGGCTCAATTTTGACCATTTTTATAATTTCCTCAGAAAAAACTAAACTTCAGGTGAATAAATATTCTAATCGGGAAAACTTTTATTCCATCAATGGAATTTATGAATTTTACTAAACCTAATGGTAGGAATCAAAATTCTCAATTCTTTCCAATTTGTAGTCAAAATTACGATAATACCTCCGATAGCTCAAGTTATACCAAAACATTCGTCTTATCTCGCTGATCATCCATAATTCTGAGCACTTACCCAAATTCTCACTTTATTTAAAATAATCCTTGAGAAAAATAAATGTTTAGGTAGAACAAATTCAAAATTCCATCTTGGTCCCTAAAAATTTTTATCATACCAAAATGTTCATCTTAGTACACTAATAATTTCTTATTATGGCAACTAATACAAATTCTCATTCTATCGAAAATAGTCACCAACTGAAATATAAAAATACAAGGTATTACAGGTGCACTTGCACAAGGAAAGGTTCCCAATGCTTAGAAATATAAAGGTTGACCCTTGAAGAGATGGACCATTCCAAATATTGGAGCGATATGGCGACAACGCAGACAAATAGACCTTCCGGGTAAGTATAATGTGAATGTCACTTTTAATGTAAGTGACATTTCTCCTTATAATGTAGGTGATGATTCGAGGACAATTCAATATCAAAAAGGGAAAAATGATAAGAATCACCCAAGTGAGGAGGTATAATTGCAAGAAGGGGGGGAGGATGCTTAAGTTAACGCACAAGGGCCATCACAAGTGTAACACCCCCTACTACGTACCCTCAAAGGGCGGGGATATCGCCCCGTCCAAAGGACAATGGGTCTTTAAAACAAGGTACGTAATATAAAGTCGAACCAAAGATGTCAAACTTAAATAAATAAAGGGAAACTCTTATTACATCAAAATCAAACTTGAGTAAGTCTAAACATATGCATACATCAGTTCTAAGAACATAAATGACATCTATCTCTCAAACAACATAAATAAAGCAACAAAAGCTCCAACTACTAGACATCCCGCTTGCTTAGCAGTATCAATCTCCTGAAAACATGTTATAAACGCAGTGTGAGATTAACATCTCAGTAAGTCCTGTGTGTGCACATGGTACTTTGAACAGTTCGTGTATGCATAGCTGAAAATATTTGCAGAAAAAATTGGCAAGTCATAAATAATTTCACTTTGCAAGGAATGGAGTTTTCTCATTGTCACACTTTGTACAAAATAAATCATCCACTCAAAAAAACAGTCATGTCACCACACTTTGGGCTTCATGATAAGAAAACGGTCAATGCACCACACTTTGTGCACCTTGACTGGATCAGATTACCACACTTTGGGCGTTCTGATCAAAGGTGGGTATACGGCCCACCGGGTGAGATACTCCTCCATCTCTACACCCAACAAAATCATCCGGGTGTCCATGCTGGGAAAATAATACCTTACCAGGTAAAAATGCTAGCTCGAACCGGCCTGACCAATCAATACTGTCGCCTTTTCAAGTAGAGCTTATCTTTTGGAGGTGGCTACCTGCCAGAAGACTCACTCAAACCCTCCAAGATTAGTATTGTTAGCCTACCCTTATTGAGTACTCAACGAACATATCTGTCAATTCCAGATTCACAATAAATAATTCCATACCTTGGCTTTGTAAATCGTGGTTTTCTTGGAAAAAGAGTTTTCTAACATGTTTAAGAGAAATAACAGTTTTTTTGGATAAAGGCATTAGTTTGACAAAACTGTTTTGAGAATAAACATCCACATTTACAACCCAAATAATCATAATTTAACAATAGCTTTACAACATTTGACTTACCACCACATGCATTTAACAAAAAGAGTTTATGCAAGGACTTACTTGGATAAATCACAGCCAAATCCTACTCAATCAATTGCTCTACTTTCCACCCCTTTCTTATCTAGAGTAAATAATATCACAATTAGGATTCAATCGTTCCATCCATTATTTCATACAACATGACTCTCCATGATTTCATTATATACCCCTTTCATCCATAGTATTTAATTCAATAGATCACATGTATAACTTTCTTTTACTATTCTATTGATCATAACCATGCATTGATCTAAATCAATTCATCACATGACAACTTCCATATTAATTAACATAAAATCATCATAAATAGCCCCCATAAACATTAAAAGATCTCATTTTTTGCCTATTTAGCATGGACCTAGATTCATCATGACAAGATACATCAATGTCCTATCTCATACATGCTTTGTCTATGGCTTTCACCAACATGCTCATCAATCTAATATATTCATACTTTCATACTAGACTCCATAGGCATCCTTAAGCCAATATTCTAAAGTTTAAGACCATTTAAATCAATAAAGATAGGATCTTGATTACCTTTTAGCGATTTAGACTTAAAACATGGCAACTCCTTGCTGACTAGCTTGAGTTTGATCAATGGTTGAAGAGTTTGGATTGCTTGGATGGCCTTGATCAAGTCTTACCAAAGAATAGGTAAAATATATCCCTTATGGACATGATTTAAGGTAGAGAAAAGGAAAAGAATAGAGTAGAGGTTGAATAGAATGGTTGAAGATCAATTACCTTGCAGAGAAATTCGGTTTTTGGCTTTACTTTTGGAATAGGCTGGCCGAATTTTGGAGCTGGTTGAATGCTGGTTTTTTCGTGAGTTTAAGGGGCTGAAAGGGTGGAGATTTTCGTGGTTTGCTGAATAGAAAAGGCTAGGGTTTTAGGTTTAGGTGTTTGAGGGAGTTTTGGTCTTACTTTGGAGTCTTAATTACAAGAGAAAAGTTGGATAGCTTTAGCTTTTATATGGGTGCCAAAATTGGTTAGGAGTTTAGGGCTGATTCTGCTGTATTTTTGCAACTTAGAATGGCCAAAATTCTGGACAAAAAGTGGGAGGAAAATCTGGACAAAATGAGTGAAGAAATCTGGTTGGTTTTGGTCTCTAAAGTGATTAAACAAGAGAAGAAAAAGAAGCCTTTGTGTAGCTATATTTTGCTCACTAGTTAGAAGAATTTTTGTGCAGGTTTTTGCTGAGAATTTTGTGCAGAATAAGGCTGGTTTTTGGGTGAAATTCTGAAGGAATTGAAGGGGAAAATTCTGTTATTCTTTTGGCTAAAACAAAGTCCTAGTTGGTTAAGGTTTTCTTGGACAACCTTAGCTAGGTTTTAGAGAGTTTGATTTGGATTATATTTGCTCCAAGGGTGGTGGCAGCTTTGATGCAATTTTCCAGAAGATTTGGTGAAGAAACTAGGTTATATATTTAAGAAATAATTTAATTAATTCCCTATTTTAATTTGAGTAAATTTTAAATAGCTAATAAATAGTTATATTGAGAGAAAATTCTGGTTTCCTACTTCCTTGAAGCTACCGAATTCTTCTTCCTTTTTCTTCCTAAATTTTCGAAAATCATCCTCTTATCCAAGAGATAATTATTTCATTTAAAATCCAAACTTTATCATTTTATTTCTCTCTCTTTTTTTAAATTATATAAAGAAAATTAAAATATGGAGGTTTATCCCTTAAAAAGTTGCAGCTATCACATAACACAATACCTATAGATTTTCATATATTCTATTTCCTAATATATTACCTAGATATATTTTTTAAAATCTAGATTAATAATATTTAAAATTCTCTAAAAGATTATGATAAGATATTAGGAAGAAAATTTAATTTATTCTCAAATATTTTATATAATAATTCCCAAGATAAATCACACTCCTAATTTTTAGAAAATTGGTTCCAAGGTGGCGGCAACTCTAGGGTGTTTCGGCCAAGTGGATAGAAAGTTAGGGAAGAAGAAAACAAAAGAAAGGAACGAATTTGAAGTAGCTAAGAGTCGAACTCAAGGCCATCAAGAATTAAATTCCAAGCTTTATCCACTAATCCACACTAGTTCTTGGTAGATATTCTCCTAATAAAATTCCTTGATTCGTACTCACTTGCTCCATCCTCCTCCTAATAAATTCTTCTTAATAAAATAAAACTCAACTAACTCCAATGACACGACCACTTCAAAACAAATTAATTCATACAACAACAAGTTGACATTTTCATGAAAATAGTTCAAAGCACCAAGTGCAGTATAAAATAATGTGACATGCATGACTTTTTTTCACTTACTAAAGGTGGTCTAATATGGGGTATTACAACAAGGGCCATTGACAAGAGTATGGGCCAAGCGATTTTGAGCTAACCTTGAAGGTTATATGGAAGCCCACTTAACTTGGGATGGACCGTGGACGACATTTGAAGACCACCGAGAATATAATTAGATGATCATTCGCATGGCCACTCAAGAGGAGAGAGATGGAGACCAAGGAGGGAAGCTTAGAGACCAGAAGAAACTGGGCAAAGACGAACCGGTCCTGAATATGAGGGACCAACCGGTGTCGGTTGCTTCTTGTTCTTCTTTTTTCCAAGACTAATCAAAGGACTAGTCCTATTTTAGTGAGTCTCTAAAACCCTTTGGATAATTGAATAAATCAACTCAACTTGGATCTTAGTTGCTTTAGTTCCTCTTTGGTTCTTGTTGTTTGATTTGTTGAGTGCATACACTTTCTATCCCTTTTATTCCTAGTTTCTTGTTAATCGTTGGGTATTTAGGTGTTGTGTGGTAGATCTTGGTTACTAATTTTGGGGTTCTAGTAGCTAAGTTCCACTAGGGTTCTTGATGTGTGACCAAAGGTGTAAACTTATAGTTCCATGTTGTGTTCTATTGTTCTATATTCCTCTACTCTTCTCTTGTTTGTTTTTTGTTTGTCCTGTTCTTGTTGTTTGACTTCCTACACTAAGAGTTCCACCCAAGTGGCAAGAAAAGACCTTACTAAGGATTATATCAGACACCCTATGAGATGTGGACTGGATGAAAGCCCAGTATAAATCATCTCAACGTATGAGGTTGTCCAGTTTATGTACTGACTAAAGGAAGCAAGTTAGACCAAAGATCAGAATTATGCTACTTCATAGGGTTTCTAAAAGGAACAAAAGGTGGATACTTTTACCATACCCAAGAGCAAAAGGTACTTGTTAGTACTCATGCTAGATATTTAGAGGATGAACAAAGTGTATCCACTAAGGTTTCAAGTAAGGTGAAAGTTGAAGAGAAATTGAGTGATACTTTAACTTCTAGTACCCTAGTTGAGGAACCTAAAGAGACACAGTCAGATGTTTGTATATAAAATGAATCACATCATAGTATGAGGATATCTAGGATTCTGGAAAGATGGACTGGAGAAGCCTTTGAGGTAATCTCTGACTATCAGGAACAAGATTCCAATAGATACGATAAGGCCATTGCTGATGTTGATACAGATAAATTAGTAATAGATGTCGAGATTGAGTCTATGCATCTCAATCAAGTCTAGGATCTTGTCACTGCACCTGAAGAGATTAAACCTATTGGGTGTAAGTAGGTACACTAGAGAAAGAGATGTGTAGATGAAAAGGAGGAAACCTTTAAAGTAAGGTCGGTAGCAAAAGGTTATACTCAAAAAGAAGGGATTGATTATGAGGATACCTTTTTAGCTGTTGCTATGCTTAAGTCTATTCGCATTTTTTTAGCCATCGCATGTCATTATGACTACGAGATATGGCAAATGGATGTCAAGACAGTCTTTCTTAATGGCTATTTTAGTAAAGATATCTATATAACCCAACTTAAAGGCTTTGTTGTGAAAGGCCAAAACATATGGTCTATAAGCTTAAGAAGTCTATTTATGAACTTAAGCAAGCATCACGAGCATGGAACATATGTTTTAATGATACTGTAAATTCTTATGGATTCATATAAAATGTGGATAAATCATGAGTGTATAGGAAAACATATGGCAATAACGTGTCTTTTATTGTAATTTATATAGATGACATTCTACTTATTAGAAATGATGAAGGGACATTGTCATCCATAAAGATTTAGCTATTAAGTCAATTTAGTGTGAAAGATATGGGAGAAGCTAGCTACATTCTTGGAATAAAGCTTCTTGGAGATAGAAAGCAAAGAATGTTAGGTTTATCCGAATCTACTTATATAGATAAGATATTAGCTAAGTTTAGTATGGATTAGTGTAAAGGAGCAATCATACCCTTTATGCACGGATTGACCATATATTCCAAGTGGTATTCTAAGACACAGGAAGAAAATGAAAGGATGAGTAGGATTCCCTATGACTAGGTAGTGGGAAGTCTCATGTATGCTATATTATGTACAAGGCTAGATATTTGCTTTGTAGTAAGTATAGTTAGCAGGTATCAGTCAAAACCAGAGGAAGAACATGAACAAGATATAAAGTATATTCTCAAGTACCTAAAGAGAATGAGGGATTATATGCTTGTTTATAGGGGTAATGACTTAGTTCCTCCTGGTTATGTGGACTCAGACTTCTAGGTAGATAAAGATAAAAGAAAATCCACTAGTGGATATATTTTCACTTTGTCTGGAGGGGCTATTTCATGGAGGAGTGTTAAGTGATAGGGCCTAAATTTACATATATTTTCCTAATTATTTGAGTATATTTTGTGATACTTTTCATATAATAATTAGTCATATTCCTTCCTATTTGATATTTCACTTATAGAAATGTTTTTTTTGTGATTTTATGCAAAAATAGGTGAATTTGAAGTTTAATTGGAGAACTTTCTAGTGAAGACCTAGTGCTAGGTCAAGAAGACTTACTCGATGCCAGGTCAAGAAGATTGACCTAGCGACGGGCCAAGACTGGGCAAACAAAATTAAGCAGAAAAAACGAAACAGAGAAAGCTAAAATTAGAAATTGGAAAAAGAAAAGAACAAGTGCAATCCTGGGAAGGATGCATTACGTCCGTGAGAGGCTTCAAGAAAGGAATTCACGGCTCAACAAGAAGACAAAGACAATGAAAAGGCTCGGCGGTGGTCATGGTCACTAAAGAAACAAACAAACAAAAGGTAAAATGATAAGAAGGAAACATCCTTGGGAGGATGCAACAAGCCGAGTCACGGCTAACCAAGGAAAGAGAAATGGCTCATTGGCTTGCATTGGCTTGTGCGAGCTGATTTTAGCAAGAAAAGGAAGATGCAGCTCGGTGGTTTCGGCTCGGTTGCCTAAGGACTTTATTAGCTCGGTATTCATGCAGCTTTAACACGGCTCAGGTGGCTCACTGCATCGGCTATGTTTTCACGACTCAGCGATAGGAAGAAGAGGAAATGGCTTTGGTCAGCTTGGGCTCGGTTTGCAACTCTAGCCGTGAGGAAGAAAAGAAACATGACTCAGCTCTTGGATAAAGAATCGGCTTGGGTAGCTTTGATCTTTATCGGTTCGGCTTCAATAAAATTAAGTCGGTGGATCTACAAATTACTTCCAGACTTCTATTAGGAAATTACTTCTTCTCTATTTTAGATTTTTAGGAAATTCGTAAGCCTATAAATAAGGCTATTCATGTAGGAGCACACATGGAGGCTTAGAAAAATATTTTAGAGTGCACCACCGTTAATATTTTCTCTAGAGAAATTACTCAAGGAATATTGATTTTAGAGGAGTTTTCATTAGAAATTAAAAGGACTTGTCTATGAGTATTTATCTATTTCCTTTGTTTCTTTTTCTTGAACAATAATAAGTTTAGTTCTTTAATTGTATTTGGATATTATTCTTGGATTTATGATTTTGAATTAATTTTGTTCTTTGATCAAATGATTATTTTTCTTAGCATTTGGTTACTTGATTTTATTTGATAGGTTGATGGAATTAAATTTATATCTAATGGACTTAGGAAACGAAATTAGATTAAATTTAATTTAATCAATTCTATGTATTTGTCATCTTAACTGGATTGGGAAAAAAGGTTGAGAATTGAACCTAAGTAATCAAATATTAGTTAATTTCGCCTAGAGTATATGGTTATTAGCTAATTTCATATTCATTATCACCTAGAGTATAGGGATAATTGTTGAATGATGAGTTTAATGTATTTTTTTTTTTTTTGTTATATTGATTTGATTGGAAAATCTGCTAATTTAATCAAGAAATAATGATTCAATGGATTAGGAAAGAAGTGGTTTCTATTTTTATTCCTTCATGATGCTAAGAAAATAATTGGTTGTGATAAGTATTAGATGATTCATGTCATGTGTTTGAAAATAATTATTTAATTACATGTTTTTCTCTCCATGAGTTGTATATATATTTTGTTTTTATTTTTATTTCTTTATCAATTTAGTTGATAGGTTAAACAATGAATGAAAGGTAACTAAAGGTAGTTATTCCTTGAGGATCGATACTCGTTAATTCCATATACTATACTTGCGATGAGTATACTTGCTCATATGTGTAATTTGGGGGTTGATGTTTTAATTAAAACTTGGCTAGGGATGGATTTAAATTTGAATGATTTTTATACACCCAAAATTTATGCATCATTAAGCAATTTTGTGTTGATGATTCTACCATAGAAGCTGAGTATGTGGTAGCATTAGAAGCTTCAAAAGAAGCGGTTTAGCTTCGGAATTTCCTCATAGAACTTGGAACTGTGCCACAGATAGACAAGCTCATAATTGTATACTGTGACAATTTCAAAGCAGTGTCACAATGTAAAGAGCTAATAAACCACAGGAAGGGCAACCACATTGGGAGGAAGTATCACTTAATCCGGGAGTTTATCCAGAAATGAGAGATAGTGGTTGATTAGATTTCCTCTACAAATAATCTAGTAGACCCATTTACCAAGCTTTTAATAGAAAATGTGTTTCAAAGACATTTAGATGTCATAGGGGTAGGCACATATGGACTATCACAGTCCATTTACTACAGGCAAGAGATTATTGGAATGTATAGCTAAAATAGCCTATATATTTCTGCATTTTGGAAGTTAATAAAAGTTTCATTCATTAATGGTTGTTTGTTTACATATGTTGCACATTAAGGTCAAAGTGTGTTAGTAAGTAATCTATGTGATTGGGCTGTGCTTTTACAGTAAGGTGTAGATTATGGGCTACAATATATAAGCAAAAATTGTTCTTGATCGATTGATGAGATTGGGCACTTCATCAAAATTTAGATCATTACACTATGGTTTCTAAATGGGAAATAATTTACCTTTAACCAGCGACTAGTCCACTCACACCAATAGTGTAAGTGTATTTAAAATATGTAGAACTAGACCACGCAATAATAGTCTTTATAAAATACTAAAATAAATAAAGATTGGTTTATCACAACTACTACGTGGACTAGTACCTTAAAACTTAGGTATAAATTGGTGGTCTGGTAAAGTTGGACTTATACACTTTGATGTATGATGTGTGAGGCGTAAGGTCAATAATCTTGTACATTGGGTGCATGACTGTAGTTTATTAAGATAGACTTATATAATAGAGTTTTTATATTTCATTATGTGAATAAATTAGCCTTTTGTGATTGTTTGGGATAATTTAAATAATCCAAGGACCTGGGAAACGTTACTAATTATGTACACTTTTGGGTAGCTCTCAGTGATAAGTGGATATATATAGGAAGTCATGGATTATCAGACTAATTATCAAAGGATGGTAGATATTATTGAGAAAGGTGTTAGTGTATTTTTCCTATTTCAATGATGGGTGTTATATAGAAGAGTATTTTTATCATTACACCTATAGGTCGAAGACAACGCTTTTGCAATATTGTTTTCGGAATTAATATTTTCATATGGTGATAAATGGAATATTTAAAAATAATAAAATACAACTATCTGTTAGCAAAGGTATTTTGGTTGATTTAGTAACCAAGAATAATATGTCTTTTGGTCCCCAAGATAGCTCTAAAAACCGGATTGACTATTTTAGTTATTTCACAAATTATTTGGATTATTTGAGGAATGAGAGAATTTATTTTATTTTAGAAAGTCTATTGGGCTAGAATGATTAATTAAGTCCAATAGTAATTCATGGGCTAGATTAATTAATTAATTCTAAAATGTCCAAGGTAATATACGGGCTTGAATAAAATAAATAAGGATTGGCCTAATAATTATATTAGATTATGCATTTATTATTTTGGGTTTTAGTAGAACAAAAAGCCCAGATAAAATAATGGGCTAAGTCTTTATTTAATTGGGTGTTAATTAAAAGACTCAAGACAAATAAAAAGGCCCAATTGGTGGAATAGCGCTAACCCGTCTTGGTTTAAGGCATCCAACTTTGAGGGTTTATAAATAATTCTTATGGAGGCTTGCTAAAAAAAAGAGACAATCAGGTAAAGAAAAACCCTAGCAACCACTTCTTGCTTTCTCTCAGTTCTTTCTCAGAAAAATAATCCTAGCGTATTTTCACTAGTAGTTCAATTTGTGAGGTTGAGAGAATATCATGGAAGATCAAAAGCTCCAGCCATTGAAGCATTTCATGCGAATGAGTCAACGGTTAGCTAGATTTCTTGCGGAACAAGTAAACGTTCCAGTTCAAGAAGCTTTGTCGAACGCAAATTTAGCTTTGGTTATTCAGACTAAACGCCCTAAAAGTAATTAATTCTAGACTTTGGCATGGAAAATTTTTAAATTTGCTGTCTTTCATTGCATTTTTATTTCCTCGCGGTCCTTCACTTGTATCTCTCAATTCTAACTTACTGATCAAACAGCTCCCTAAGATGGAAGAAAACAGAGTAAGCACCTACATGCTCATATTGCTTTTGCAGCTCAGAATTCATTGATGCCAGCATGATACAAGATACTGTGTTACTATTCTCTTGGTGTTTCTTATAGATAGCATGCTCATCAGTAAGAGCATCTTGGGCTGGTGATGGCTGAATAGGAGAATCTAGCATGTATAGCAACTTTTTTTGTTTGAGTACGATTTTCAAATTTCTATACCAGTCCAAAAAATTTAACTCAATAAGCTTATTGGTTTCCAAGATGCTACGTAAATTCAAGTTGATCAACATGATGCAAAAGACCTAAATGTAAGGACAGAGAAATTAGCAAAATGTATATGCACATGATATGTAAATAATTAGGTTTTTAATTAAGCGCATAATTATTCCGTTATTTTACTCAAATTAAAAGCCCCCACTATTGATTCGGGAAAACCGTTGAAAGCTTTTCTAGTGGACCAATATCCAAATTCCTTAACAACAACATTGGGTCTGTCCAACACACCATTCTTAAGTTCAATAGTAGATATTCGATACCATTTATATCGAATGTAATTATCAGATCATTCGATGATTAATAATTTTTAATCTTAAAGCCTTTAAGTTATCCCAATCTTACCTTTAATTTTCTTTCTGCTTGAGTTAGCCTAACCGAGATAAATAAATTAGTTAAACTAAACCCATTAATCAAGAGTTTAAATTCTATAGCTCAAACATACTTAATGTCAAGTAGACTTGGGTCTACCCAACAACTTGGTCTCGAAAAAGAGCTCTCGTTCTTACTATATTAATAGAAGGCATTAGGTTTAATATTAATTGAGGGACTTGTTATATTAGTGGTCTCATACATTTGGCATGCATAAATATCAGCACTTTGACAATATTGTAATAGACTCAATTATATGGCTTGGTTATGGATTTTTCTAAATTATTTTCCTTGAGGCAAATAGGAAATTAATTTGGTCAAACCTATATATTCATGCATGTTTGAGAAGAAAGTCTTACCATCTTCTTGCTTTATCTTGGTCACCATCTCCATAAACTCGTAAATTTATTTCTATTCATATCTAACATATGTAATCTAATTACATAAATTCCTAATGAAGAAACCTCTAGTTACATCGAGGAGATTTAGATGAGAAGAGAAATTACAAGAAAATTATAGAGAAAAGTAGGACTCACATGCCCTATTTATTCAAAACAAAGCGATAAATATACATGACACAAGATTAATTAATCATAATTAATTGGTCTAAATCCATAACCAAACTAACATACTTAAACTATGCTTAAAACATATCAAGCAAAATAAATATACGTTAAATATAAATTTTCAAAATCATTATTTTGGAAAATAATATGGTTAGTCCCAAAATCAAATTTTTGGAAAACAATTGGGTCCACTTTTGAATTTTGGAAAAAATTTTGTTGGTAAAAAAAAAATTAGATTTTTTTAAAAAGAATAATGTAAAGAAGACAGTGGGGAGTTCTATCTCTAGCCCGGATCTGGGGCCGCGCAAGTTGTGGTACTACAACTTGTGCGGTCATTTGAGCTCACATGAACATTTGACACAATCACATGAACATTCCACACGATTACATAAACATCAAAACGACGTCGTTTTGAATGGTCAAAACGACGTCGTTCTACTAAAAAAAATTTTACACGCGGCCACCTTCTCGCACGTTAGATTTTTGTTTTTTTTCATCTGGGCCTTTAAATGGCCGCGCAAGTTGCCGTACGCAACTTGCGCGGCCCCAAATGCCTCTAGCCCACGCGAGATTGCACAACCCCGCACGGGCTTGTGAAAACAAAAAAAACAAAACAATTGCAATTGCAATTGCAATTACAATTGCAATTATTTTTTTTTTCTTTTCGCTTATCATCAATTTGCAATTGCCACAAACAGTCAATCGATAATTGGAACATTCCCTTCTTTTTGATGATCATATTTTGCGATTCAATTTTCAGCTTTCAAAAAAACAACCTTTTTTTTTTCTTTTCCCTTTCAGAAATAATTTCGAAAAAACTTAAATCATTAATTTCTTTTTTTTTTATTTTACGAAAACAATTTCTTAAAAAAAAAAAGGCAATTTCGTTTTCCTTTCTTCAGAAACAATTTCTAATGTCTATTAATTGGAAAATCGTTTCCAATCAAACTTGTTTCTGTTTAATTAGTTTCCAATCAAATTGGAAACGATTAATTGTGAAACAATTCCATAAGGCGCTTTTTCTTTTTCTTCTTTCTTGGAAACAATTTTCCTAGAAAAACAAAATGACCAAAAAAAAAATTGCGTCTGCCAAAAATAATTTTCTGGCAGTTTAATTTTGTTTTAGATTACATATTTTTCGAACAAATCCGAAAACAATTTCCTAAACAATTTTGGTTATAGGATTTAGAAAATCGTTATTTCTAAATTAATCCATGATCAAGTAATTTTCTGTACACCAAAATATATTCCACCAAAACAAAAATTTTCAAACTTCAAAATCGATGGGAAACAATTTAGCTGACCCAAAATTAATTTTGAAACAATTTCAAAATTCAGAATATTTGTGAAACAATTTCATAATGCCGAATTTTTTTTGAAACAATTTCAAAACAGTAATAAACCCATAAAATACGTACGAGATGGCTCAGATAACATTGTTGGATTTCAACCTTACAAACTAATTTATATGCAGCGAAAAAATAAAATGAAATCCACATAACAGGATCACTCGTATGTACTTAACGGGTTAAGAGAGGGGGAAAAAATTATTACCTCAAAAATATAGCTTTTAAAAATTTCCTTCACGTGCGGAACCCTTCCATAAACTTGTTCAAGCACGAACCAGTAAATTCTAAGTGTAGGAATTTCTCTCATAGTATCCACACGAAGAACCATACTCTCCCGGTGCCAAGAACCGATGTTAGTGAGTTTTTAATTTGGCGACATTAGGGATTTAATTAACCAGCTTCTTCATCCTGTCATTGAACTGGTAGTCCTTGGTATTTATACCGTAACTTCTTATCTATAAGTCCAAATCATATCAAATTAGTCCCAAAATAACCCTAACACATTTAGCTACAAGTGTGAGATCATGGAGTTCCAAAACAATCAGCCCATTTGTACACTTTATTCTTTCTTCAGAGCTGGTCGGGAATCACTCAAAACAGGATTTTTATTTTGTTCTCTAACTTCATATAATAAATTCCCTTTCCTTCTTTGTGAAACATACATACCATTACCACACTCTAACACCTTGTTCATGGTCTAAACATTTCATAAATTCCATTAATTTCAAATAAGAACACAGTAGTAACATCATAATAGAAACATAGGCTATAAAACATAACTTACTCCTTTATTTTCTCAACAATTTAAACTATATTCTACTTTGTTTTCTCTTACTTCCTTTGAATCATGAATTACTCTTCAAATCATCATTAAAATACCTTCATCCACCATAAAAAACACAACACACATATAGCCCCAAGTGCATCGCCACACACAGCACACACAAACACCATCAAAACATCAACATTCTCCAAGCATACATCATATTCCTCATAAATTTCTAAACAAAATTAATACCATAATGATCCTTATAACTTAATCCACAATTATAATTCACGAAGTATGATCTTTTACCTTGTATGTAGCTTGATCTAAGCTTGAAATGTCTCAAGTACTCGTTCATTTCTTCTATGAAAACTCTCTCTTGCAATTTCTCTCTCTTTTCTCTTGTTTTTCTTTATTTTCTTCCTTTATTCTTTTCCTTCTCCTTTTCTTCTCTTGGCTGCCAATTTTATAGCTGTGAAAACAGCTTTGCACCACCATTCATGGTCATCTTATGACCAATTTTGTTCACAAGTCAAATAGGCATTTAATGCTACAAAGGACTTGAAAATTTTCCACTGGTTGATAGCTTTTTTCTCCTGTTTTCTTCCTTTTCTTTTTTTTTTCTTTGTATAGCTGCTGGTTTTGTTTTGCTAAAAATTCAGCTTTTCCACCGCCATTCTTGATCAATTTTGTGACTAATTTTGGTCACAAAGTCAAATGGTCATTCAATGCCTTAACACTTGGCATTTGCTTATTTGCTAAAATTTTCCTTAATTATTCTTAAAGCTTATTTGATAAGCTTGATATACTACAACATATGCATGAATATTTCATACAACCAACCATAAAGTGACACTTGTTCTCATCAACAAATCATAAAATGCCACTTGTCCTCTTTTGACAAAATTATCATTTTTCCTCAAGAAGTAACTAAAATTCGGACCAACATATATTTCAATCGGAAAAACCTTTATTTCACCAATGGAATCTACAATTTTTATTGAGTTCAATGGTGGGAGTCAAAATCTCAATTCTTTCTCAATTCTTCTCAATTTGCGATCAAAATTGCGATAATACCTCTCACAGCTCAAATTATACCAAAATATTCGTCTCATTGTACTGATCAACTTTTGTTCTAGGTTTATACTCAAATTCTCACTTTGTACAAAGTAGTCACCAATTGAAGTACAAAGGTACGAGTAGAACAATTTTAAACTTCCATCTGGGTCCCTACAATTTCAAAATTTCAATAATGACCTTAAATATTTTTATCGCACCAAAACGTTCATCTCATTATATTGATTCTTGTTGTAGTCACTTATGCAATTTCTTATTCTATTCATAGTAGTAGCCGATTAAAGCATAAAAGTGAGAGTTATTACATAGATAATTGGAAGGGGTTCACGAAACGCACTCTGATGTGTTATAAAAAAGGTTTCTCTTTCTCTCTCTTGAAGACTGCAAATTTTCCCTGTAAGAAAAGCTACAGAATTTGTCTTCTAGAAAACCCACACAAAATTTGTCGCCACACACACGCGCGCGCGCACACACACACATATATATATATATGAATACACGAGAGTTTCCTAGACCTTCTAGAAATTAACAAAGCCTTTTAAATTGTTATGGGCTTAGATTATCAATAATTGTAATTAAGCCCCTTAAATTATAAATAGTTTATAATTCAACAACAAACTTTTCAAATAATTACAATTTCACCCAACTAATTATAACACTTTATAATTAGCTCATAATTTTAAATTTTTTCTCACAAATTAATCCCATAATATTATCAAATAATATTTTGAGTACCAATTCCTCTTTTGTGTCTGACCTATTAATTTTTCTAGTTAATAGTTAGCTAATATGAATTAATTCTATCACTTACAGAATTAATAAGCCCTTTTATAATTAAAATTAACTTATTAGTTCTAATTAGAATTAATTTATTAATTTATTAATTAATAAATCCATATTTAGTAGATCATAAGCAGCATCTAGCAACGCATCATAACCATCCAAAATTCCAAAAAGGTAAGTGGTTTGACATGAACCTTTCAATAGCAAAAATTAGTGTAATAAACTTCCTTCATCATGTTATATCTCATTTGGTTTTAGAGTATGGAATTAGTGCAAACTCCTATTAGAATATAATTAATTCTATCTTGAATTTATTAGTACTTGTTCTAGAATCCATTACTCAACATGTGTATCAATTGTAACTATTTCCAATATATAGTGGCTTTGGCCAATGACTTCTCGAGTAATGATTCCATATAAATGGTAGTGAGAAATACGCCCATATTATTAGGAGTGATGAATCCTTTATTGACCCTCTCAACTACTTTCGTTTACTTTACGTTGTAAGCAAATCCATCCCATAGGCGGTCTTGTAGGGACTTCAGATATTAGAATCAAAGTACAACGCTCAATAAACAAAGTACCTTGGAGATCTTAAATCTAAGGATACTTGTACATTTGCTATAAAGAGATTCTATTACTAGCACTAAATAGTTATTCATGTGATTATCTCATAGTTAGATAATCCAATTTGCTTATTCAAGTAACAAGAATCCACATATTAACTTTAAGTATCATAATACTCACGGATGTGAGAACCACCGCTTGATCAAATCAAGAAGTACAATACGGGCTAGTCTTAGTACATTAATGATGTTCTATCTCATTAATACTATGATTAGGGATGGTTTAACCACAAGTACTACATAGTATAGTAGGAATCTTACATCATGATCTTTATCATGATTTTCTTAACACTATATATTGTGCTAGGGACTTTATCTATCAGTTTTATATACATATTAATGAAATGATTAATTAAACTAAAAGATTAAGAATTCTTGTTATTAGTAAATATACAAAATATATTGTATAAATGATTGGCTCTAAGGCACAACTTTAACGGTACATAAATAGGATATGACATGAAAAGCAAGGAAAATTCAACAACAAAAGAAGAATGGTGAACAAGAAGACATCAAAGAGCAAGAAAGTGAAAAGATTGTAACAATTGAAAAGAAGTTATTGTGGTTGATGAAAATTGGACACTTTCAATGATTGAAGAGGAGAAGTATTTGAATACTCAAGTCCTAGAGGAAGAGGCGCATTTACAAGAAGTGAAAAGAGACATTGAGCACATGGAGTCATTAACATTTGGATAAGAGATGGGGAGTATTGAACTAGAATGAGAACTTCAAGAACAAAAAGGTGAAAAGATTGAGCAAATGGTGTCGTTAGAATTTGAGAGAGAGGAGAAGTTAGAAGAAGAAGAAAACACAAGTTAATTTGTGTTAATTCAAAAGTATGAAGAATAGTTTGAGAAAGAATGGGAAGAACAAATAAAAGTAGCACTTTAAGATAACCTAGAAAACTAATATGAAAGTGCTAAAGAAGAATTGGAGTTTACTAATGAGAGATTGTTGTAGATCATACTTGTTCAATAAATTGAGAAGTTAAGGAGTCTTTAGACGATCATAATTTGGAAGAAGATTCACGTCAACTAGGAATATTAAATAAGAATTCGCAAGAAGAAATCCAAAAGAAAGAGGAAAGAAGTGAGATCAAGAAAAATGATCCAACATCTAAGGAAATCACCTAGCTTAGAGAAGGATGCGGACAAGCCTTGGCAAGGCCACCAAGAAATAGGTACATCAAATGTTATAAATGTCTACGGTATGAAAATTATTTTCAAGAGTCTCCAAGCAAGAAAATGGTGTTCATAAATGACCAAAGAGAAATTTCATCCATTGAGAATTTAGAGGGTGAGTTTGAAGAAGATGAAGTAGATAGTAAATATGAGATTGTGATTAGATAAATATGCTTATTGCTTCGTATTGTGAGAATATGAGATTGTGATTAGATAAATATGCTTATTGCTTCGTATTGTGAGAAAGTTTGTGGATGCATCTGTGGTTGAAGAAGAAAGGGATCTACAAGGAGAAAATATTTTATATGCAAGGTGTCATATCAAACAAAGGTCATGTAGTATAATTGTTGTTGGAAGTAGTTGTGGAAAATGAAATTACTGCTACATTAATGGAGGAATTAGGAATGGAGACCTTGAAATATCCTAAACCTTAAAAACTTCAATTGTTGAATAATAATGGTGAAGTGAAAGTAAACTAAACAAGTTAAGGTTAAATTTGATATAGGGGAGTACAAAAGATGAAGCGGTGTGTGATGTATTTCCGATACAGATTGTGTATTTGTTATTGGGAAGACCTTGGCAATGCGATGAAGAGGTGGTTAACAACGGAAGGAAAAATACCTATTCTTTGATCATGGAAAAAAATTTACTCATTGTCCATTAACCCCTAGTGAGATCTTTAAAGATCAAAACATTATAAGGAAGGAAAATAGAAAGAAAAGAGAGCAAAATGAGAGGGAAAAATAAGAGAAGAAAAACAAGAGCATGAGAGAAAAGCAAAAGAGGAAAAAGAGAGATTAGAATTCCCAAAGAAAGCAAAATCAAAGGAAAAGAGAGAACCAAAGAAAGAGAATGGAGATAGGGTTCCAAAGAGTGAAAACAACAAGAGTGAGAAAAAGAAAGAGAGTGGAGATAAAAAAAAGACGGGCTACTTCGATTCTAAAAAGTGAAAGTACTGAAGTAGTCAAAGTTCATAAGCCTAAATTCTTATTCTTACACAACAATTTTTGTTCGAATTCTTATGCAGGTAAGAATTTGAGGACGAATCTTTCCAAAGAATGGGAAAATAATAAGAATCCGCTCATGCGCAAAGGCTCATATAAAGACGGGGCATGGAAAGCAAAAACGCATTCCATAACTTCATGGGAAACATCAAGAAACAAAGGATTTCAAGAAGGAATTCAAGCCTATACGTTTACAAGCCAAGAGCCAACAAGTGTGTGAAGAAATACATAGTAAAAGGAAGTAAAAAAGAAGCTCAAAATGACCAATATTTCATGTGGAGAGTTAAGGAAACTCGTTGCAAAGTTTTCAAGATAAAAAAGAACAAGTTTGGGAAGTTGGATGCAGGGGATGTATGACCCAACGCATGAGGAAGCATCAAGCCATGCCAGAAGAAGCCAGATTGCAAGCTCTTAGTAGTTTTGCATAGGTTGTTGCACAAGAGTCAAGCTGCACAAAGTTTTTGCCTAACATGGCTGTGTAAAGAATGTGCATGGCCATGCATTTTGTAGTGGGATACCAAGTTTTCTTCTTCTTCTTTTTTTTTTTTTTTTTGCATAGCTTTTTTTTTTATTCGGTTATGATTTTAATTCCATAGCTTGTATTAACTTTTAAGGCCAATTTAACTTAGGTTTAGGCTACTTTTGGCTATGGTTTGTAGCCTTAAGTAGTTTAGGTTATGGTTACTATATACGCCTTATTATAACATATTGTAAACAATTTTGGGATATTATTATGAGATCAAATTCTCTTTCAACTTTGGGATATTATATGAGATTATATTCTATCTGTGAGGTAATTCTTCTAGGGTTTCTCTCTAAAAATACTACCAAAAAAAGATAATTTTCAAATTGAACTTAAAAAATATGAAATTGTCTTAATTAAGTCCTTCAAAAATTACTTTGCTCAATTTAGTCTCTAGAGACTAAATTGAGCAAAGTAATTTTTGAGGGAGTTGATTGAGCCAACTATATATATATATTTTTTCCTTTTTCACCTTTTTTATAATTTTAATGATTCATATTTATTTTTGAGGACATGTTTTTCCTTTTTTCAAACTCATAAAAAAATTGTTCTTTTTCCTCTTTCTTATAATTTATCTAACTCATTTTTTTTTTCTCAATGGTATGTTTTTTTTCTTGTTATTTATCTCATATAATTTTTTTTTCTTTCACTTTATTGGAATTCTTCTAATTCATAATATTTTCTTGATGATTTTTTGTCATGTTTCTTTTAATTCATAAACAATCTTTTCTTCCTTTTTTTTTCTTTGTAATTCATCTAACCAATATTTTTTTCCTTGATATATTTTTTCCTTTTCTTTTGGTTCATATAATTTTTTTTCTATATCATTTTTCTTGTAATTTATATAATTAATATTTTTTCTCAAAGATATTTTGTTTCATTTCTGTTAGCTCATAATTTTTTTTTTTTTTGCTATCGCCTTTATTGTTTTCTATAATTCATATTTTTTTTCTCAAAGATATTTTTTGCTTCTTTTATCTAATAATTTTTTTTCTCTTTCCCCTTTATTGTAATTCATCTAACTCATATATTTTTTTTTTTACAACATATGGTTTTTTCATTTATTTTAGCTCAGATAAAATTTTACCACCTAAAAAATATGAGTCAAAATAAACTAGAAAAACATATATCATAAACAAAATATATGAATTAGATAATTACAATAAAGAGAAAAGAGAAAAAAAATTTATCAATTAAAAGAAATGAGAAAAAAAATATCTTTGAGAGAAAAATTTGAGGTATAGAAATTACAAAAAATGAAAAATAGGAAAATATTTAAATGTGACAAAAGAAAAGAAAAAATATATCCTTGCGAAAAAAATATTAGTTAGATGAATTACAAGAAAGAGGAAGGAACAAAAAAATTTTATGAGATAAAAGAAATATGAAAAAAATGATAAAGAAAATATTATAAAATAAAATAATTCTAAGAAATTAAAAATCAAAAAAAAATTATATGAGCTAAAATAAATAGAAAAAAATATATCGCTGAGGAAAAAAGTTGACTTAGATAAATCATAAGAAAGGGGAAAGAGAGAAAAAATTATGAGCTTAAAAGCAGGAAAAACATATCTTCAAAAATAAATATGAATTATTGAAATTATAAAAAAATGTAAAAGAGGAATAAAAATATAGTTGTCTCAATTAAGTCATTCAAATATTACTTTACTCAATTCAATCCCCTACTCCAAGACACTTTTCATATTTTTAGGGATTAAATTGAGCAAAGTAATTTTTTTGAAACTTGATTGAGACAATTGCATATTTTTTAGGACCAATTTGAAAATTACCCCCAAAAAGGCTTTTGGCTACACTTTTTATTTATAATCTAACAAAATCTGTGATAAAAACTTAGTTTTTACTACAGTTTGATTTCTGCGGCATACAAACTTTTTTTAACACTTAAAGATCTCTTTTACTACAGATTTAAAAATTTTATGGGCAGAAATAACTTTTTACCACATAGATTTTAAATTTTTCATAAAAGAATTTAATTACCCGCAATTTTATTAAATTGTGGAAAAAGAATACCTTTTCTTCTATTATCAAGTATAAAAAATGCCAGCATAAAATGAAAGCTATCATTAGGCACATGGTTGAGGTAATCCTTTATATTCAAGTGGTTGTGTGTTCAAATCTTTATATTTACAAATATTTATTATTTTATTAATTTATATATAGTTTTTTGGACCAACTACCTATGTACACTCTTTGCCTCACTTTATTTAGTTGGAACAAAACCTGCTTTCTACAAGCAAACAAAGAGAAATAAAAATAGAAAGCGGAAGTACATAAAATTTAGTAAACTCCATTTTTGTGATTATTGTCTAGTGACCATGGCATGGGGAGGGATATTTTTGTTACGTTTTAAATTTTCCAAATAAGTTATGCTTCTTTTTTTTTTTTTTTTGAGAGGGGAGCGGAGATGGATAAAAAATATTATTCTATATTTGTGTATTTTGTATTTAAAAAAAATTACCAAGAGAGGAGGAATAAATAGGATTTAATTCGATGTCGAACCTGAGACTTTCATCTCGTGTAAGGAATCTCCTACCACTATGGCAAAACGTTTCAACCATAAAATTGGCATTGTGTTTAAGCATATTTAGTATATTATAAGTTATGATATTCAAAACTTAATTTTTTTTTTCTTAAATGAAGTTGTTAACAACAACAATAACAATAACAACAAGAATAAGGTTCGAATTAATGTATTTTTCTTTTTTCTTTTTGGGTACATACCTATTATTATTATTATTATTATTACTATTATTATTATTATTATTATTATTATTATTATTATTATTATTATTATTATTATTATTATTATTATTATTATTATTATTATTATTATTATTATCAACAAATAACTAAGAATCATTTACTTGTGGTATATTTTTTGGTTTAGTGGTTCAAATGTCTTAATTCTTTTTTTCAACTTCATTACCTAAGGTCTTTTACCTTTCTCATGTTACGTAATTCTTTTTATTTTATTTTTTAAGAAAAATCTTCGTTCTTTTTCCTAATTTGACTTTTTTGTTTTACTAGATAATATTATACCTTATTTAAGATAAAAATAGACACAAAAAGGAAATATAAAACCTTACCTTAGAGGGTAAAAGAAAATTTTTTTAATTACTACCCCAATTATGGACCAAATATCATGACGATCCTCAAGAGTATGACTTGAACTAATGACCTTACAGCCATATACTAAACTGCTCTTGTTTGTTAGGTGGAATAAAAATTTACTTCCTACAAATAATCAAAGATAAATAATATTAGAAAAGAAAAGTATGTAAACTTTACTGGACTCCTTGTAATTTTTGCCTACTGAACATAGTATAACGTTTTAAACTTTTCAAATTGTAATGTTTTTTTTTTTGGTTGGGTTTACATGGATAAATCGATATCATTTATATTTTATTTTAGTCATATGGATTTTCATAAAGCACATTAATTTTTTTTATTTATGATTTTAGATGTTCAAAACTCAAATTTTGAGAGCATTGTGCCATTATCCATCCTAAGACTCTCTACAGTGAGGAGTAACATTGCTACACTAGAAAGAATTGCATTTGCAAAGCAACAATAATATGGATGGTGCCCCCAGATGAAAGAAAGGCAAGAAGTTATAAAAGGATGCAAATGGGTGAGGTGAGGTCCCTAGGTATGCTAAGCCGAAAAATATCCAACCCAAATCAATGCTAAACCTCAAAGGTCCCTGTAACACCCCCATTACCTCCGTACCCAAAAAAGGCAGAGATGTCCCCCCATCAAATAGACCAGGGGTCTTTATAACTATATAAATGATAAACTAAAATAGAAATAAATAAAAACTTATTACAAGGAAAAACATTGTCTACAAGACTCACAACTCAAATAAAATATAACAGTTCCCAAAACATGAGTAAAATCAAGAAATCGAATGCAGTTAACTTCTAACAGGGATTGACCTTATCAAAACTGGCTAATCCTAAAATATGCCATCAAAAAGAGTGAGAAATATATCTCAATAAGTCCTATGTGTGCTCTTGCTAGATACAAAATAAGTTTTATGAATGCACTTAGAAATTATTTTTTAAAAGTTGATTGCAAGTCAACCACTTTTTTTTTCCCATAAATAACAGAGATTGGTATATTAAAGCCAAAACACAATAAAAATATAAAAAATATAAAAACCACTCAAAATAAACAGGCTATGAAAACTTGCATTATAGCCTTGCCATGAAATCCCGCATCATGATAAACACTATAAAACCTTGTATCATAGTGAAGTGGGTGTACGACCCACTAGGTAAAATACTCATCACTTACTCTAACCTGCCTGATGTCCACCCCGAAATAACAGCCCACATAGATTGTGGTGCTAGTTTGGACCGACTTGACCTACACAAACTGTCACCTTATTCGGATAGAGCTCATTTCTTAGAGGTAGCTTCCTACTGCGAGACACACCCTACCTTTCAAAAGTTAGTCCTAGTGGTCTACCATTATTGAGTACTCAACGTTTCATTACATCGCTTAAGATCCGATCTCAGTGTAAACATTTTCAACACTTTGGTCATGCAAGCATAGGTTCCAAATAAATTGTTGTAAAATCACTTTACAAATAAAATGCGATTTTTCATTTAAACCTTTGTTTGAATAAAAGTCTTTAATATAAAATAATCAAGATTGCATTCCAAATAATCATATTATTGAGATAACATATATTTCGCAAATGACTTGCAATTCAGGACTTTAGAACCAAATATTTAATGTAAGGACTTACTTGTCAAGCTTACTCAAATCCTTGAATTAGTGAGTTGCTCCTCAAGCTAGGGTTCTACTTCCATATAACAAGAAATTACAAACCCTTAATCAACTACTACCTCCAAGGCACAATAATACATTCAAAGTTTAACCTTCCCTTTTTCCTCCTAAGCATAAAGATTAGTCTTTTAAAAGGTGTTTGACTCTATTTCCAAGATTCCCTCTTTTGACTAAAGCTTTGCATATGAAAATCTCTAACAAAGCAAATGAACAAGAAGTAAATGCTCAAACAACGAAAGGATAACATGTGCCAGATAATGCGACAATAAAAGCATTATGTAGTTGATGTTTAACATGTAGTAAAATGACAATTTTACAGCATGCACTAATAAATAAATAAACAAACAAATCCGCAGTAAATGATAATTATTACATAGTGTATATATACATTAAATATTAATTAACAGTGAATAAATGATAAGTAGATAGTAAATAATTAATAAACCATAATTAATAGTTAATAAATAATTGACAAATTGACAAATAAATATACATTATAAACAAGTAATGATTAAATAATAAATAATCAAATATAATGTACAACTGTAAATAATAGATTAATAATATGTTATTTATTTAAGAAAATATGAGATATATATATATATATAGTGTTAATTAACCATAATGACTAGTAACTGTTGTAGTGACAAAAATAATAACTTTGGTAATAATGAATGAATTTAATAATGTTAACAAATAAATAGATAAATATTTGGTAAATAAATAATTGAATAACTCTATAAATATTAATTCCTATGACTAATAAATTTTTATGGATTACTCTATATCGCTAATATATATGTATAATTAATGATGCCTTTGATACGTCAGTTAGGAGTATAAAAATATTAATACCAACGTGTATGTTATTATATCACACTAGAAAAAGTATCATACTATATCCATTTTACGCCAATTAAGCATAACTGTACTAAATCAAATAACACTTAATAATCACATGGATGGCTACAATCTAAGTAATTACATCCTTCACAAAAAACAGTATCATAACAAATCATACCACAATGCATCTAATGCCATCTTGCTAGAATACTTCCTATAATAATCCCTAAAAGAGACCGTAACATCAACATGATTCTCCCCTAACCATATGCTATATTTCACTAGATTACATAGACATAACAACAACCTTCTATAAACATGTATAATTAATGCCTACCGTAACCAACTCCAACAACCCACTCATGCCCGACAAACCCCAACACCTGTTGGGATGGGCAACAAAAGCAACACACAAATATATAGAAAAGAGGAAAGAAATTAAACAAATAAAACACAATACAAAAATTTAACGCGGTTCGGTCTCTTAATAAGACCTACATCTACGACCCCGAAGGGAAACACTTCACTATGTAATTTTTGGACGGACAAAATGACAAACCCTCACAAAATAACTCAAGTCCCAAAAATCTCCCAATTTACTAGGCTCAATGAGTTGGTGTGCTCTCTCCAAAACAATACTAACCTATTTATAGGGAAAGCCTTCCTTACTCTTCTTTAAATTATCCCATGTGGAATTGAGAAAAACTCAACAAATCCTCCATTTTCTTAATTTCTCAAATTACAACAGAATCTAAAAACCTAAATCTATTCCCAGTCCTTGCATTCTTCTTCTCTATTGCTTCTATCATTTTACTTCCTTCAAGTCGCTTCTTCAAGGAATGACCATCAAGATGGTAGATGTTTTTGCTTTTCTTTCTTCCTTGCATAACCAGATAGTTCCCTTTGTATATTTTGCAAGACTTTCCAACTCCAAAATACTTATATCCTTTTGATACAATCACACCTAATGAAATAATGTTGACACTAGAATTAGGAACATACCTTATGTCAGGAAGTATTTTAACTTTATTATTGTGGAGTTTAAGGCGGACTCGTCCAACGCTTTTAGCCTTCATATTAGAGTTGTTTTCCACGTTGATGTGGCCAAAATTTTCCAATTGCAAATCATTAAACATGTCTTGGTCCTTACAAATATGCAAGTCTGATGCAAAATCTATTATCCAATTTGAATGCTTCTCATTAACAGTATTATCCGAACATCTCATCAATAAGGGATCATCCATATTTGTAAAGGAATCACTTACTTTGGCATTGCCCCTCATTTGTTCTTTTAGAGCTTTTAAATCCTCTTTCATTTTTGAACAACGACTTTGAATATGACCAATCTCCCTACAATAATAGCACTCAAGGTCACTATTATCACTTCAGTGGGATTTTCCTCTTCCTTGATCACCTCTTCTTGTGCTTTGACTCATCCCTCTTCTCCAACTCTCTATAGCTAGTATTCGATTATCTTCAAAGTAATTTTCTTTTATCATCTGGTGATTTTCTTTTAACGACTTCGACATCTCATTCAGTTGCAGTGTGCTTTTTCCTACTAGCAGTGACTGCATCAATGGCGTGTAAGATTTGGGTAGAGAAGTCAACAAGAGCAATGCTTGCTCCTCGTCTTCAAACTTCTCCCCTGAATTTTCAAGTCAAGAGACTAACTCATTAAATTTATTTATATGGTCAATAATGTTACCTCCTTCTTCCCTCTTAAGTGAATATAGATCCATCTTCACCATCAAGTAGTTAGTCAGTGTCTTCGATGCATGATTTTTATCTAAAATCTCCCACATCTTCTTAGGTAATGTCTCCTTCAAAACTGCAATTTTAATATGTGGAACCAATGCGGATCGAATAGTATTGACTGCCCTTTTCTGAATAATACTCCAATCTGAATCCTTCATCCCTTCTGGTTTCTCATCTTCTAATGCAGAATCAAGACCCTGCTGCACTAAGTAGTCTTGAGTTGTGCATTGCCACAAAGTGAAGTCAATCTTTCCATCAAACAATGGAGATAAAATCCTATTATTCATATATGTGATATTTAAAGAATCCATAATAAAATATCTTACTTCCACGTGACAAAAAAAAAAATTACCTCTTACTCAGAACTGCTGATGAAGTACCTCCTGCTCTTTTTCTCTCCTCCCTAGACCAGAACCTTGCTCTTCTCCTAAGATGGAACCTTTGCTCTTCTCCCAAGTCGAACCAGACTTTGATACCACTTGTTGGGATGGGCAATGGAAGCAACCCACAAATATATAGAAAAGAGGAAAGAAAATAAACAAATAAAACACAACATGAAAATTTAACGTGGTTCGATCTCTCAATTAAACCTACATCCACAACCTCGAAGGGAAACACTCCACTATATAATTTTTGGACGGACAAAATTACAAACCCTCACAAAATAACTCAAGGCCCAACAATCTCCCAATTTACTAGGCTCAATGAGTTGTTGTGCTCGCCCCAAAACAATACTAACTTATTTATAGGGAAAGTCTTCCTTATTCTTCTTTAAATTATCCCATGTAGGATTGAGAAAAACTTAACAACACCCAACATCTATATGCCTCTCAACTTTAGTTTAAAAAACAGAAATAAAAATAAGAGGGTCTAGAGTTTTGGTCTGGATCGAACAATGAAAGATCGAGAGGTTTTAGATAAAGAAGGGAACAAATAATTGATTGCTTCTTCAAAGGTAATATGCTTTGGTTGTGTTAGCTTAAAGAAGAGTGGTCTAAGATAAATAAAATAAATGTGAATTAAGTTCCTTTAAAAGAAAGAGCAGCCGTGAAAATTAGGTGTTTTCTGATTCCTTAAGATAATGAATTAGAATGATTGAAAAATGGAATGGGGAAACGAAAGTGAAAAAAAAAAAAGAATGAGTGATTGATGGGTTTTAGTTCCGTAGGAATGAGATGAAATTGAATCCTTTGGTGAGTTGTTTGTCGCTCGCGTTGTGTAAGGCAATTTTGATATCCTGATTAGTTACGAAACACGGATAAGATTGTTATTGGTTTGTTTTAGATAGGTCTCATAAGCTTGAAATTTGAAGAGAGTAGCATTCAATCTCCTCAAACTTGAAGACTCTCAAAAACTCCCCTTACCTCGACCACATTTGTGCGCAAAAGAGTTTTGGCTGATTGATAGGGGCTAAATTAGTCATATTTTGTCTAGTTATTTGAGGTTCTTTTGTGAAATATTTTGCTCAATAACTAGTCATATTCCTTCATATTTGAGATTTCATCCTTGGAAAGGTATTTTGTTCATTATTACAGATTTTTGGGGTAAAACGAAGCAAAAAACGTCGCAAAACAGAAGAGATGTGGCGCCGGCTAGGGCACTGGAATTGGCGCCAGCCATGCACTGATGACACGAACTTCGAGCCAATAAAAAATTGTCAAAATAGAGCGGAACAGAGTAGAACCGGCACCGGCTCCAAGAGCCAAGGCGGCGTCAGTTGCATACTGGACTACATTGTGCAAAATTCGAGAAAAAAATCGACGAATGAGTGGAGAACTAGAATACAACCGGTGCCGGCTGTGCTCTGAGGAAAAGGCGGGATTGTGATTTTTCTACGCAATTTTTGGTAATCTGTGGAGTTTTAGTATCTTCCAACTTCTACTCGGCTAAGAACATTACAGCAACGAGTTTAGGCACTTCCCAAGCCTATAAATAGATGAAAAACACAAAGGAAAATGGAAGAATTCATTTATCATCACAGAAAATCACTCAAATCAGAGGAGAAATTCTTCAATTCAAGGAGGGTTGTGCAAGAAGATCTTCAAAGGAAGAAGAAGGAGGCTTGTCTATGAGTGCTTTCTTTTACTTTGTTTTCTTTTTCTTAAACAATGATATGTTAATTGTTTTATTGTAATTCGATATTGTTTTAGATATTCATGATTTTTAGAGTTGTTTGATCTTTTGATTAGTTAATTGTTACTCTTGGTATTTAATTACTTGGGTTGATTACGAGATTGATTGATTGTTTCTTTCCATTGACTTGCTTGGGAAAGGGGTTTATGGAAGTTTCAATTTGATTAATTTTATATTTGTTGTCTCTTAACTTACTTGGGGAAAGGGGTTAATTGCTAAGAACTGGTAATTAAAGGTTAATTGATGTCTGCCAGAGTATGTAGTCATTGGTTAATTTCATATTTTAAATTTACCAGAGTATGAAAATTTAATTAAAGGATTGTGTTTAATGCATCTTTTGGGTGAATTAGTTAAGACAGAGTATGTGATGCTAATTTGTCTAGAAGATAGTGATTTCATGGATTGGAAAAGATGTGAGTCTACTTTAATCCTTTATGATGTCAAGAGAATAATTGGTAGTGATAAAGATTGGATACTTTAAGATCATGTTTGTCTAAACAATGGGTTAAGTTACATAATTCTTCATCCTTGACATGTATATATTTTATTTTATTTTATTTTATTTTCCTTTTTATTTCGTTTTCACTTTATTGAGTACAATGAAAGAGAAGTGATTAATATATACTTATTCCTTGAGGATCGACACTCGTTAGAACCATATGCTATGTTAATGATGAGTACGCTTACTCATATGTGTAATTTGGGGTTAACGTTTTAATTTAAACTTGATTGGAAATGTGCTTAGTTTTTATGTGATTTTTATACCCAAATCCATAGGCATCACTGATTAAATTCAGCTTTGTGCAAGCATATGACCGAAACCTAGTGTAACAGTGAAGATATGGCCTGACCTTCAATTGATAAAGAATACTAATATGGGTGAACCAAACCCAGTTGATATGTTTGTAAAATTCTTCAAAAGTCTTCAAACACTTCAAACCAACCACAATGAATAAGATAGGTCTGCAACTTTTAAAGCCTCATCCAAACTGACATGCTAAGTTTAGCAACCAGCTTTACAGCTGACCCCAAGCTGTCATGACTATAAGTAATTCCCAAGGATAACTACGAACTAGATAAAAATTGGTGGCTGAAGAAATCTTCTTGGGGTAACTGTCTGTCCGAGCTTGAAATCGTAGTCAGCCAAGACTTGTGCAAAGCTTGCCACAGCTTTACACACACACACATTGATAAGTAGATATTGTTTTAAAGTTAATAATCTAAATATTTAGATTGATAAACTTTATAAAAGAAATTAGCAACAAAAAGAAAATTAGAAGATGTTTCCTATTATACATACATATATATTTTTTATTATCTTTAAGAATTTCATGGGAAACCAAACTCCAAATTTGTAGGAAAACAACTGGTGGCTAGAAAGGAGAATTTTGGCCAAGAAAAGGGAAAATAGGCAAGGAGAAAATAATTATAAACCGTGGTTCAAACTCTGGTAGTTAGGAATCACACTCCAAGCTTTATCCACTGGACAAGAACAACTGTTATGTAAATATACCCTAATCAAATCTTCTTCACCTTCAACCCAAACATATCATGTACATAAATTCTAATCCCCAAAATAATGCTCCTATCTCAACCATGGAATTACTACAAGCTTACCAGGCAACTCATATATAGATAAACACAACATAAAATATATACATACAAATACGCGCAACCATCAAACACATAGAAAAATGTTTTATTACCATATTGATGTGTGTGTTTTGTATGTATGAAAAATCTCAATCATTGTGCTACATACACACAAGTTTTAATAGTTAAAATGCCAAATAGAATCATATAACACACACATATAGAGGCAAATGCACCTATCGTGTAGTCTAGTGTCGTTGGTAAGTATTGAAGAACCCTAGGGAACGAGGGTTATTACTCCTATTTCCTTATTTCCTTATTGTTTAGTCAAAAGTAAATGTAAGGTGTAAACTAACTACATCAAAAGAAAGGTTGTGTTCTTGTATACAAGACAGAGTCACAATACCCTCAAGGAATAAGAAAGAGAAAAACCTATGCAATAAAAAGGAAGTCCCCCACTTAAGACCTAAGAAATAAGTACCCATTGAACCTACAATTCCTAATTCTAGGCACTGGAGTGAGTCATAAATCAATCTTACCCTTTCTCGAGTTATAAGATTTCTACCCCTATATTTGATTGATCGATATCTTTACCTAATCAACCAAGCCTAAAGGTGCATTGGTCATTACTCACCATCCCAAACCATCTAGAGGTCACAAAATCCCTATCTCTAGATAATTTCATCAACCCTTTGTTTATTAGCTCTAATTCCCAACCTCCTTCTTATGATAACTGAAAATGGCAAATACTAATCTAAACAAATAGGTGTCCTATTCTCAACCGCATTTCTCAAAATCATTAAGGAAAAACAATCAATTGAAACAAATCAATCAAAACCTATTTAACCCAAGATAGCTAAATAAGATCTAATAACCAAATACCTAAGAACAAGAACAATAGATCTAAGGAAAATACTTCATTATCAAGCACAAAAATAGGGTACGACCTTTCATTACAATTAAAAATTCATTGTTAGCACAAAAATACAAGAAATATTACAAAAGGAGTAGAAAGTCAAACTCATAGACAAGCTTTTCTTCTTCAAATCTTCAAGTACACTCCTCCCTCTTCTTGGATCTCTTGGTCCTTCCCTCTTAATGGCACTCGAACTTATAAGATCTATGGTTCTTGAGAGAAATATTAGACTTTTCCTAACTCTCCTCTAATTTGGTGAGTAAATTATGCTTTTATAGGAGTTTGGGTCATGTAAGATGTGAAAATGCACTCAAAATAATGCTTCCTTCACAAGTGGGTGGCCTAGGGAAGTTCAACTTCCTTAGGCCGCCATATATTTCCAGAACCAAGGTAGGCTAGGGAAGTTTAAGTACGCCTAGTTTCTAGAAAACTAGGTTGGGCAGATAACAAAAACGGGCGACCTAAGGAAGTCCATGCAAAACTGCTAACTATGCATGTACAAGACTAGGTAGTTAAGTTCCCTAGGCCGTGATGTTTTTGGAAAATTTAAATAAAAAGAACAAAAACCAGGCAGCCTAGGGATGTTGAAGTTCCCTAGCCCGCCAACAAAACTAAGCCTATATATATGCAACTAAAACCTAGCGGCCTAAGGATGTTGAACTTCCCCAAGTCGTAATCATTCTGGACACAAGTATACATAAACAAAAATTGGTGGCCTTACATTCTGGGAAAACTTATACAAATTAAACGAAAACTGGCAACTTGAAGTTCCCTAGGCCGCTTTCTTCTTGAACAAAACTTCACACATTCTTCTTTTCTTCCATTTTCCTCCATTTCTCCTATTTTCTTCTTCTTTTAACTTCACTTGATCTTTTCCATTTCTTAGTAAAAAAAGGTGAGAATAGAGTGGTGAGTGGTGATTTAAACAAGAATTTATCTCCATTAAAGCATAAAAATAGTAGAAAACATATACATAATGAAGCCCCATCATATATGCATATGCAAGATGCCATACTAATCCAATATTCCCCAAGTACCAAGGTTAGGGTTTTGATGGGGTATTACATCCTTCCCTTTTTAAAAGAATTTCATCCAAAAATTCAGGGTATCATACCTCTATAACAATCCCAGATGCTTTTGCCTTATCCAATCCTCATTTTCCTAGGTAGCATCTTGCATACTATGATTAATTGATGGCTGTCAGGATTTAGATTCATTAATTAATTTCATGTTTTAAATTTGCTAGGATATAGGGATTTAATCAAGGATTGTGTTTAATGCATCTTTTGGGTGAATTAGTTGAGACAGGATATGCGATGCTAATTTGTCTAGAAGATAGTGATTTCCTGAATTGGAAAAAATGTGAATTTATCTTAATTCTTCATGATACCAAAAGAATGGTTAGTTATGATAATGATTGAGTACTTTAAGGTCATGTTTGTCAATAATGGTTTGAGTTACATAATTCTCTATCCTTGACATGTATATTCTTTTAATTTATTTTATTTTTCTTTTTATTCTTTTTCACTTTATTGAGTCGGTTAAACAATGAAACAAAAGTGATTAATGCATGCTTGTTCCTTGAGGATCGATACTCGTTTTAAACCCTATGCTATGCCTAATGATGAGTACGCTTGCTCATATGTGTAATTTGAGTTTAAAGTTTTAATTTAAACTTGATTGGGAATGTGCTTATTTTTATATAATTTTTATACCCAAATTTAAACACAACAAGTTTTTGGCGTCGTTGTCGGGGATTAGGATATTTTTCTATTTCATCATAAAGGTGTTTTTGAAAAACTTGATAACACATCAAGTTTTTAGCGCCGTTGCCGGAGAACAATATCATGAAAGTTTAGATTTTGTTAATTTAACCATGTAAATATATAAATTTGGACAATTATTCTTTTTACAAAAGGTGCCATCTTTTATATCTTGTGTATCTTTGTAATCTAATTTACTAATTTTGACTAATGTTTAATTAACTAATTTATTCTTTTAATTTTGTTTGAATTGTGAATTCCGTTATCTAACTTTCTTCTTGCCTTTTCTAGGTGTTAGCCTTGGTACATGACCCAACGATCTGAAGGCGATAGAGTCGATTTTGATCCTGAAATCGAAAGGACATTGTTAAAAATTCGCCGGACAGTTAAAAGGAACTTACTCGCAGAAATGAACGATGCTCAAAACAACAATGCTAGCAACAACAGGAGGGTCATGGATGACTTTGTAAAATCTACAATCTCAAGCACAGGCTCGAGTATCACTAGACCTAGGGTGGATGCTAATAATTTTGAAATAAAGCCCAATATCATCCAGATGGTCTAAAATATGGTCCAATTTGATGGGCTACCTGAAGAAGATCCCAATGCCCATCTAACTAGTTTTCTTGAAATTTGCGATACCTTTAAGATGACTGGTGCTTCTGAAGATGCCATAAAACTAAGAATTTTTCCTTTTTCTTTGAGAGATAAAGCCAAATCCTGATTAAATCTTTACCCACAGGTTCTGATAAGACTCTGCTTCATCATGGAGGTCAAGATCAAGGAGGGGGAGGCGTAACCATGCAAGGACAAGGATCGAAAACAAGATCTAGGTCCAAGAAGCTTCAAGATGAGTTCCAATTGCTCATAAAACTATGCTTAAGAATGGAAGAGGGTTGGAAGATTGAGGAAGCTAGCCAACAGATCATTTTGATGACTATCCAAGAAAGAACCCAACAAGAACTCAAGCCGGCAACAAAGGGGATGAAACTTGACCAAATGAGGCCTTCCAGCGGACAGCCGGCGTCGGCTCCAAGCAGCTAAACCAGCATCGGTTTCAACCTGCCCAATAGTGGCTTTATTTCGGCACACGACCGGTCAAAGACAGTTCACAACCGGCGCGGGCTATAGTATCCAAATCGGTGCTGGCTGCAACCTGGGCAGCCGTCGGCTGCTCTGCGTTTTTTATGTTTTCTCCGATTTTCTTCAATTTTAAGCGTTTGTAAAGACTTATTAAGACCCTAAACTGTAATAGAACCTCAGGGATTACTTAGCTAGGGTTAAGGTAGTATAAATAACACCTTTAGTGATTTGACAAGACAATTCACCCACTTAAGTTCAAATTTGAGAAAGAATCTTGAGAGGCCCTAGCCTCTTTGTTCATCTTGTTCAAAACCATGCTTAAGGGTTAGTCCTCCTTAAGAATGAGTCCTTCTATTTGTTCTTGTTTGCCTTTGTTGCTTTAAGGATATTGGGGTGAGATTATAGTAGAACTTTCTACTATTCTTGAGGGTCTTTGAAGCTTAGTTCTTCAAGGGTTTGATAGAAGGTAGGTTGTTATTTTATTTTCTCCTTTTTGTCCTACGAAGAATCTCTATTTTTGGTCTCATTGATTGAGCTGAACATATAACCAACTAAACCACTCACAACACCAAGAAAAAGTCCACACAAGATCATATCAAAGAGTTTGGTATCAGAGCAAGGAAAAGTTTGATTCCAATCAAAACTTGAAAGTAAGAAAAGGAGCCCTACAAAGTTGAAGAAAAAGAAAACAGAGAAAATCCCATAACTCAAAAACATGCTCCAAAAAGTCATGAAATCTTTGTTATGTCTTGATTTTTCTTTTGGGAAATTGCTCCTTGATGTTAATATAATCCTTGGGAACAAAATTTTCTTATGTTTGTGGTGAAATTTGGCTTGAATATGAGTGAGAATATTGGTTGTTCTTAGGTGACGGGATTGCATCCAAGGTGTTTGATAAATGTTCCATGAAAATATTTTTGGCTATAATTGAGAACTTTGATTCTTAATTTTCATTTCTTGGGATATTAGGACTTAGTATATCACTCTATTGTTGAATTCCATGTTCATTGAACTCAATTTTACTAGTGCACACTTGTAATCATCTTGTTCTTCATAATCTTAGTTCTAGTTGTTCTTATTTCTTTATTCTTGCTAATTATTGTTTGTTTCTTGGTTAGAAGTGTTTCGCTGTGCGTCTAAGTGTTTGTTCTTGTGTTGATTGAGTTCACATTTCTTGAAATTCTTGATTAAAACTTGATTGCTTGAGGTGCCCAACAAGTGTTTGTTGAAATTCCCCTAAGACCCCCTAATTAGAAAAATCCATTGATTTATGTGATTCACTAAGTTGGACTAAATCTTTAGCTATTGGGGAGAATTGTGATTGAACAAGAAGGCTTGAGTATTGAGAAAAAGGCAAGAGGGTGATCCTATTACTAAAAAAGCCTAAGAAAGCAAACACGAGTATGGAGTAACCAATCCTTAAGAACCAATGCGTAAGGAAGCGAAATGAGGAATTATTTTCTTCCTAATCTCTTTTGTTTTGCAGGTATAAGTAAATATTCCATCACCATGGCCCATGACCAAGAGATCTCTAGGCCTAACCCAAGTGGCCCTAGTAGACCTCAAGAAGAGCAAATTGATGCTAGAGGTTTGCGTGAAGACTTGCAAGCTATGATGAGGACTATGTAAAGTAAGTTCCGAAATATGACAAGGGAGTTGATAAATCATCTTGGACAATTTTCTACCGTCGCACAAAGGAGAAGCCAAGAGCGATTTGAAGTACCTAGCCCTAGGATGAGGGATAGTGATGCTCATACCCCTCCATTACATGCCCAACAAAGGGAAGAGTGGGATGAGCACTCAATCGGGAAATTCTAACAAGCTCCTATGAGAGCGGAAAAACATGGTATGAGAGGAGGACGAGGTAGAGGTCGAGGAAGGAATACTGGGAACAACCTAATGGGGGTTAGAAAGAGAGTTTGAAGGAGTTGATGAATAGTATGAGGGGGAACAAGTTGAAGCCTTTGGAGAACACAATAGAGGATAGGGCAATAGAGGAGGTAAGAGAGAAGGAAATAATGAAGAGAAGGAGTTGAACCACATCAAATTGAAAATGCCCACATTCTATGGTAAGAGTGACCCCGAAACATATTTCGAGTGGGAAAACAAGATGGAGATCTTTCTAGAAAGTCATACCTATAGTGAGAGGTCAAAGGTGAGGTTGGCTATATTAGGATTTTCGGAGTATGCTTTGGTTTGGTGAGAGCAAGTTAGTGCACAAAGGAGATAAATGGGAGTGGAAACTGTGGCTAGTTGGAATTTGTTAAAAGATGTGATGAGGGCAATGTTTATACCACACTATTACTACAATGATCTTTATCAAAGGCTCCAATCACTCAAGCAATGGAACAAGAGTAGAGAAGATTACCATAAAGAGATGGAAGTTATATTGATGAGAGCTCAAATCAATGAGGATCCAAGAGCAACGAGGGTAAGGTTCTTGGGAGGATTAAATAGAAAGGTTGCCAATTTGGTAGAATTACACCCCTATAATCGATTGGAGGATATGGTACATGCTGCTATGAAGATTGAGAGGCAATTAAAAATGAGGGCATTTACTATACCACCACTTCCAAACCTCAACACTACTAGCAAGGTACCATTTAAGAAAGATGAAGCCCCTAAGCCATTCCAAAGGGACTTTAACAAACCAAAGGAGGCTTGGAAACATAGAGAGGATTGGAAGCCTAGGGAGGATTGAAAACTTAGGGAAGGATGGAACAAGGACAAGGGAAAAGCCATGGAGAGGCCACAAAGGAATAGGGATATCAAGTGTTTTAAGTGTCTTAGATATAGACATACTTCCCATGAGTGCCCAAGCAAGAGAACGATGTATACTAATCCCTATGGTGAGGTTTCTACCGACAAAGAAGAATAGGGAGAAAAATACCAAGAGACCAAAAGGGAAATAGAGATGAAGAAAGTGATGAAGGGGAAGTTATTGGTCAAGAATACTCTTTGATGGGATTCATAAGAAGGTCATTAAATTCGCAAGTCATTGAAGATCAAGATCACCAACAAAGAGAGAACATTTTCTACACTAGGTATCTAATCAACAAGACCCATTGTAGTGTCATTGTGGATAGTGGGAGTTGCACTAACGTGATTAGTGCAAACTTGGTTGAAGAATTGGACATGAGTTGGATTAAACACCCCAAGCCCTATAAATTACAATGGTTTAACGATAGCGGAGAAATGAGAGTAAACAAACAAGTTTTGGTGTCTTTTGAGATAGGGAAATACAAGAATGATGTGCTATATGATGTGGTACCCATGCAAGCGGGTCACTTGCTCCTAGGGAGGACTTGGCAATATGATAGGCATGTAATGCAAGATGGGAGGAAGAATACTTATTTCCTACTCAAGGAAGGAACTAAGTTTACCCTCAACCCTATGGCCCCTAGTGAGGTGAACAAATATCAAAGAATCATGAAGGAGAAAGAAAAGAAGAAGGGCGCGCAAGATGGCAAACAAAAACAAGAAATTGAGAGAAAAGAACAAGAGAGGAAAGAAAAAGAATTGAGAGAGAGGATGGACAAACAAGTACCTTTGACAATCAAGGATAGGAGTGAGTAAGGACAAGAGAGGGGGGGTAAAAGAAGAGTGAATTTCTTTGCAAAAGAAAGTGAGGTCATAGAAGCTATAGAAGCTAAGGAACCAGTTATTCTTCTTTTATGCAAAGGTTCTTATGTTTCTACTAATGATTTTACATTGTTTTTGCCTAATAAAATTGCAACTATTCTTCAAGAATTTGAAGACGTTTTTCCAAAGGAGGTGCTTGGAGGACTACCACCCATAAGAGGGATTGAGCATCCAATCGACTTTGTGCCCGGAGCCATTATCCCTAACCGACTGGCATATAGAAGCAACCTAGAGAAGTCCAAGGAGTTGCAAAAGCAAGTAGAGTCATTGCTTGAGAAGGGACATGTGAGAGAGAACCTAAGCCCATGTGCGGTTCCGATTCTCTTGGTTCCCCAAAAGGTTGGGACATGGCATATGTGTGTGGATTATTGCGCTATCAACAATATCACGGTAAAATACCAATATCTCATTCCTAGGCTAGATGGCTTGCTTGATGAGCTATTTGGTGCATGCATTTTCTCTAAAATTAATTTGAAATCCGGTTATCACCAAATTAAAATAAGAGAAGGGGATAAATGAAAAACGGCTTTTAAAACTAAACAAGGGTTGTATGAATGGCTTGTCATGCCCTTTGGATTGTCTAATGCTCCTAGTACTTTCATACGATTAATGCACCATGTTTTAAGGGAATTCATTGGAAAATTTGTTGTTGTGTACTTTAATGATAAATTAATCTATAGCAAATCATATGTGGATCATTTGAATCATGTTCAAAGTGTGCTTGTTGCCCTCTAAAGGGAGAGATTGTATGCTAACCTTGAGAAGTGCTCTTTTTGTTTGGAAAGGATTATGTTCCTTGGGTATACTGTGAGTGTCAAAGGAATTGAGGTTGATGAGGAAAAAGCGAAAGCCATCCAAGATTGGCCAACCCCTACCATCATTACCCAAGTCCGTAGTTTCCATGGGCTAGCTAGCTTCTATAGGAGGTTCATCCAAAATTTTAGCACTATAGCAACCTCTCTAACCGAAGTGGTAAAGAAAAATGTGGGATTTAGTTGGAAGGAAGCTCAATAACAAGCCTTTCAAACCCTTAAAGATAAATTAAGCCAAGCCCTAGTTCTTATTTTTCCTAATTTTGAGAAGGCCTTTGAGATAGAGTGTGATGCAAGTGGGGTGGGAATAGGTGCAGTCTTGACCCAAGATAGAAAACCCATTGCATACTTTAATAAGAAATTGTTCGGGGCGACCCTCAATTACTCTACCTATGATAAAGAGCTTTTTGCTTTGGTAAAGACCCTAGAATATTGGCAACATTACCTTTTGCCAAGAGAGTTTGTCATTCATAACAATCATAAGACATTAAACACCTCAAGAGCTAACAAAATTTGAATAAGAGGTATGCAAGGTGGATGGAGTTTATTAGGACATTTCCATATGTCATTTAATACAAGAAGGCTAAGGAAAATGTGGTAGCGAATGCACTCTCTCGAAGGTATGCACTATTAAACTTAGTTTTGAACTTGTGAAAGATTTATATGTTGATAATGAGGAGTTTAGGAATATTTTCCATACTTATGAGAAAAGTGCATTTGCTAAATATTATAGGCATGATGATTTCTTGTTTAGGAAGGCAAGGCTTTGTGTGCTAAAGGGTTCTATTAGGGTGTTACTAGTTAGGAAGGCCCATAGTGGGGGACTAATGGGGCATTTTGGTGTTGCAAAGACCTTAGGCATTCTTAAAGAGCATTTCTTTTGGCCAAAAATGAGAAAGAATGTGGAGAGATATTGTTCTCAATGCATTATTTGTAGGCGAGCTAAATCTAGATCCCTTCCCCATGGTCTTATACTCCTTTGCCCACACCTAATGTGCCTTGGGTTGATATTTCAATAGACTTCATCTTAGGATTGCCTAGGTCCAAGGGGGGTAAGGACTCCATATTTGTGATTGTTGATCTATTCTCTAAAATGGCTCATTTAGTGGCTTGTTCCAAGACTAATGATGCATCTTATATTGCAGATTTATTCTTTAAGGAAGTGGTAAGAATGCACGGGATTCCAAGGACCATTGTCTCGGATAGTGGTACTAAATTCCTTAGGCACTTTTGGAGAGTTTTATGGAACTAACTTGGTACTAATCTCTTATTTTTCACAGCTTGACATCCTCAAACGGACGGACAAATGGAGGTGGTCAACTGAACACTCACCTAACTCTTGCGGACCATAATCAAGAAGAACTTGAAAATTTGAGAAGAGTACTTGCCACACATTGAGTTTGCTTACAATAGGGCTATTCACTCTACCACTTTTTATTCTCCTTTTGAAATTGTATATGGTTTTAATCCTCTAACTCCTTTAGATTTGGTTCCTTTGCCTATAGGTGAACGATTGAACCTCGATGGAGCTAAGAAGGTGGAAATGGTGAAGGCACTCCATGAGAAAATAAAAGCAACCATTGCAAAACACAATGAAAAGATCGCCCATAAGGGCAATCAAGGAAGGAAAAATGTGTCATTTAAGTCGAGCGATTGGGTATGGGTGCACCTTCGCAATGAGAGATTCCCCACACAACGACGGAGCAAACTAGATCCAAGGGGGGATGGTCCATTTCAAGTTCTCGCTAAAGTTGGAGATAACGCTTATAAGATAGATTTACCCGGTGAGTATTATGTTAGTGCCACTTTTAATGTTAGTGACCTCTCTCCCTTTGATGTAGATGATAGTAATGATTCAGAGACGAATCCTTTTCAAGGAGGGGGAGATAATGAGACTCCGCTTCATCATAGAGGTCAAGATCAAGAAGGGGGAGGCGTGACAATGTAAGGCTAAGGACCGATGACAAGATCTAGGTCCAAGAAGCTTCAAGATGAGTTCCAATTGCTCATAAAACCATGCTTGAGGATGGAAGAGGGTTGGAAGATTGAGAAATCTAGCCAAGAGATCATTTTAATGACTATCCAAGAAGGATCCTAACAAGAACTCAAGTCGACAACAAAGGGGATGAAACTTGACCAAATGAGGCCTTCCAGTGGACAGCCGGCGCCAGCTCCAAGCAACTAAATCGGCGCCGGCTTCAACCTGCCCAACAGCGGCTTCATTCTAGCACACGACTGGCCGAAGATAATTCACAACTGGCACCGGCTGTAGTATCCAAACCGGCGTCGGCTACAAGACTCCGCTTCACCATGAAGGTCAAGATCAAGGAGGGGGAGGTGTGACTATGCAAAGACAAGGATCGATGACAAAATCTAGGTTTAAGAAGTTTCAAGATGAGTTCCAATTGCTCATAAAACCATGCTTGAGGATGGAAGAGGGTTGGAAGGTTGAGGAAGCTAGCCAAGAGATCATTTTGATGACTATCAAAGAAAGTCCCCAACAAGAACTCAAGCCGGCACAAAGGGAACGAAACTTGACCAAAGGAGGCCTTCCAACGGACAGCCGGCATTGGCTCCAAGCAGCCAAACCGGCGCCGACTTCAACCTATCCAATTGCGGCTTCATTCTGGCACACGACCGGCCGAAGACAGTTTGCAACCGACGTCGAATGTAGTGTCCAAACCGGTGTCGACTGCCCCGCGTTTTTTATGTTTTCTTTGGTTTTCTTCAATTTTAAGTGTTTGTAAAGAATTATTAAGACCCTAAACAGTAATAAAACCTCAGGGATTACTTAGCTAAGGTTAGAGTAGTATAAATAGCACCTTTAGTGATTTGACAAGACAATTCACCCACTTTAATTCAAATTTGAGAGAGAATCTTGAGAGGTCCTACCTCCTTGTTCATCTTGTTCAAGACCATGCTTAAGGGTTAGTCCTCCTTATGAATGTATCTATAAATCTTATAGATAATCCAATGTGGTTTCTTTGAATGGGTCTTCGTTGCTTTGTTCTTCTAATGCTTGTTTGAATTCCATTACTTGGGTGCCTATTTTCTCTATTCTATTTGTTCTTGTTTTCCTTTATTACTTCAAGAATATTGGGGTGAGATTATAGTAGAACTTTCTACTATTCTTGAGGATCTTTGAAGCTTAGTTCTTCAAGGGTTTGATAGAGGGTAGGTTGTTATTTCATTTTCTCCTTTTTGTCCCACGAAGAATCTCTATTTTTTTTCTCATTGATTGAGCTGAACACATAACCAACTAAACCACTCACAACACCAAGAAAAAACCCACACAAGATCATATCAGGTTCCATCACCACTTGGAATGCCCTAGCTGAAAAATTCCTTGCCAAATATTTTCTTCCAGCTAGGACATCCAAACTCAGAAATGAAATTTTTGCCTTCCAACAATTAGATTCTGAACCTTTATATAAAAGTTGGAAGAGGTTCAAGGGGATGTTGAAAAAATGCCCACACCACAATTTTGAGCTAGGAATGCTGATGCTCATCTTTCTTAATGGCCTTAAGTTTGCAACATGACAAGTGGAGGACTCTTCTGCAGGGGGTTCCATCAATCATAAGATCCTGGAACAAGTATTTAATCTCATTAACAATTTGGCTTCTAATAACTATTTTTGGGGAAGTGCAAGGTCTAGAGCTCGTATGCAAGGAGTGCACAAAGTGGATACTGTGGCAGCTTTGGAAGCTAAGGTGAAAATTTTAATTCAAAAGATGGAACAAATGGTGATGCCTCAAGGCCAAGTGCTAAATGTAAGTTGTGATTTCTGTGGAGAAGGGCACCTAAATCATGAGTGCCAAAATATGGGTTCACTCAAAGATACCACGGAACAAGCCGCCTTTGCAGGTAACGGCCATCTAGGTAACAATCCCTATAGCTGTACTTATAATCCTGGTTGGAGAAATCACCCTAACTTCTCTTGGAGCAATACAAACCAACCTAGGCAGGGCTCTTTCAACTTTGTGGAAAATCAAAGGAACCAACCTCCTTTGAACAACAATTCATATTTAGCACATTCCAAGCCACCATTAGAGGAATTGATTGGCTAATTGGTAAGTACAACGGAGACTAAGTTCCAAGGGGTTGATACTACAATAAGGAACTTAGAGGCCTCTATGCACAGCTTGGAGAGCCAAATTGGCCAATTGGCTAAATTACTTGGGAATCGTCAAGCAGGGACATTACCAGGGAACACCAAAGAAAATTCACGTGATCAAGGCCGTGGAGAGCGTTGAAGTCTTTCTTGCCTTAAGTTTTCGTGATTTGGAACAGTTTTTTTATTTTCTTTGTTTTGTTTCATTTTTAATTACAACAACACAATTAATACATCATTGTTCAAGAAAAGAAAACAAAGTTAAAAGCAAGCGCTCATAGACAAACCTCTTTCTTCTTCCTTCGTAGACTCTCTTGTACAATCCTCTTTGATTTTGATGAATTCCTCATTGATTTTTAGTGATCTTATGTTTTGCTCCGAGAATTCATACCTTTAACTTGTGTTCTCCCTCTATTTATAGGCTTTAAAAGTGCCTAAATTTGTCCCTCTAGGGTTTCTAGCCGAATAGAAGTAGGAAAATACTAAAACTCTAGAAATTGCTAAAAAATGCTCACGAAAATTGAGGTACCACCTCTTTACCAGTGCACAACCGATGTCGCCTATGTCTAGGGCCGGCACCAGTTGTATTCTTCATTTCTGTTCGTTCGTCGATTTTTCTTGATTTTCGTGCCAAGTTCTTCTTGGTCGCAGCCAGCACCGCCTCTAGGCTCCTAATTGGCACCGGCTGTGTTCTGTTTAGCTCCTGTTTTGCCAATTTTTCATTGTCTCAAAGTGCGTACTAGCAGCACGTGGCTAGCGCTGCCTGTCCTGTCCTGGCCGGCACCGCCTCTAGTTTGTTTAGCGACGATTTTGCCTTATTTTACTCCTAAAATCTGAAATAATGCACAAAGTACCTTTCCAAGGGTAAAATCTCAAATATAAAAGAATATGACCAGTTATTGCACAAAATGTATCACAAAATGGCCTCAAATAAATAGAAAATATATGACTAATTTAGGCCTTATCACATTATTAACCATGTTTATATGTTTATATGTCCATATATCTATATGTAAATATGTATATATGTTCTTTTTGTAAATTGGTGTTATATCTTGTTGTTTGTAACATTGTGTAACTTAATTGACTAACATACTTCATGTTGTACTGTAAATACCACTAACTTTTGTATGTAAATAGTTTGGGAATGCGTATGTTTTTCTTTTCTTTATTTTTATATTATTTGTTTTTACCTTTTGTTTTTTTTCCTTTCTTTATTTTTTTAATTATTTTTTTATTTTTATTTTTTATTTGATTTTTGTTTTTCTTTGAGTGCGAGATTGACATCATCATGGACAACTACTTTTAGGGACAAGATTGAAGGAGCTACAATGATGAAAATTTGGCAAAGTTGCAATCTTGGATCGATGCTTTTTGTGAGACATCACTTGAAGTCTCAATGCATTCTTTTGTCACCAATTCAAATTCCTCCATTAAGTGGCATAAAGAAATATCCCAATGATTGAGCTATCAAAGAACACAACTAGCCAAGTTGGTTGAGGATGCCATATAGGCCTATATGCTTGAACAAGAGAATCTCCAAGGAAAGGAGAAATTATATGAGGACCAATTGTCCAAATGTAGAAAGGGAGGAGTTGGATCTTTCAACGCTAAATCATAAGAAATCCTTGAAGGATAGTGGTAATTTCTACCCTTCACCCCATTCAAAAGGAGGTAACTTTGTATTTGTAGATATATTAAAAAATAAGGATTTCTTAATCTCAACTTTAAGAACTCAAATACTAAGTTTAAAGGAGAATTTTAATTATGAACACTCTTTTGAAGGGTTAAAAGGTGATTTCAAGTTTGATGCATTCTTTAGAGATCATGTGCACTTATATGTTGACAAAAATATTTGTCTGTCTAAAAAAATGTTAGAGAAAGAAGTTTATGTGCTTTGTTTTAGTGAGAAAAATTATTTTCATAAACCTTCTATTTTTCAAAAACCTCTCTTCATTCAACATTCATCATGCCTACCTTCTATTTTGAGCGTCAAGTTCTTTTCAAAAGGGTTGTGGTAAAATTTCTGAAAAAACTTTTCACCCGTTTTGGTGTGCCTAAAGTGCTCATTAGTGATAGGGGGACTCACTTTTGTAATACTCAAATGGAAAAAGTTCTCAAACATCTAGGAGTGAACCATAGGTTTGCCACCCCTTATCATCCCCAAACAAGTGGACAGGTTGAAGTGGTTAATAGGAAAATCAAAAGAATCTTGGAAAAAATTGTTAACCCTACTAGGAAGGATTGGGGTCTAAAATTAGATGACACTCTTTGGGCATATAGGACAGCTTTTAAGACCCCAATTGGCACAACTCCTTTTCAGTTAGTTTATGGAAAAGCATGTCCTTTACCTATTGAGATTGAGCGTAAAACTTATTGGGTTGTAAAACTTCTTAACCTTGATCTTGAGTTAGCTAGAAAGTTAAGGTTGCTCCAACTCACAGCCTTGGAGGAGTTGCGCAAGGACTCTTATGAGAATTCAATGCAGTATAAAGAGAAGGTAAAAAAATAGCATGATAAGCATGTTGGATTGTATGCCCTCTTAGACTAGGTTTCTGATGTAAAATCGAATATTTTAATAAAATAATTTATTTTCAGAAATTGTTTGTGAATTTACTTTTTGTTTGTGCACGATTTTCGTTTGGAACAGGCCCATTGTGTTTAAATAAGTAATCCATGTGAATGGTGATCTTTCACAGTAAGGTATGAATCACGGGTTATTTAACACATAAACATTTGTTCTTAACCTATTGATGAGACTGAGAACCTCATCATGTTTAGGTTATTATGTTATGAATTCCAAATGGGGAATGGCTTACCTTTAGCCAGTGGATAGTCCACTCACTTCATGACATAAGCGTATTTCGAATACATAGAACAGGACCTGTAGTAGTGGTTTCTCAAAGTACTATATGGTAGAAACCTAGACTACTACCGCTACAGCGTGGACTAGTACTCTAAGACTTGAGTATGAGTTGGTGGTCTAGCGAAGCTGGAAGCATATACTTTGATTTGCTGTAGTTGAGGTTCTATCGTAGGGCCAATATACTTGCATGTTGGGTATGTGTGACTAGTTAGTTAAGACAGACTTATACAAGATAGTTTCTGCACTATATCGCCCCTTGTGGTTGTCCGAATGGTCTAAATTATCCAGGGCCCTGGGAAACATGACTTGGATGTTTGCTTTAGGGTAGCTCCCTTAGAAAGCGGAAACACTCCAAGAAGTCGTGGACCATTGGACTAGAAGCCTAAGGATGGTAGATGTCATTTAGGGGGTGTTAGTACACTTCTTCCTCTCTAAATGTACGGCGATGTGTAGAGGGGTATTTTAGTCATTTCACCTGTAGGTCGGAGACTTTGCGAATGCAGTATTGTCCTTGGGGTCAATATTTCCTTTTGGTGATATTAGGAAATATTTAAAATGCAAAATACAGCTATTTATATAGTAGGGGTATTTTGGTCATTTTAGCAGCCAAGGCGAAGTGTCTTTTTGGTCCTCGGAATAGCCCGTAAGTCCTAACTAATTTTGGATTGAGGAATTGGTCTCAGTTGAAGAGGATTTTATTTTATTTTATTTTATTTTATTCAGGAAATCTAATTTATTATTGGATTGGAATAAAATAAATAAATAAATAAATAAAAATAGGAGTTGAGAGAAAATTATTTATCTAGTTTATTTGGTTAATTAATTATTCAGGGCCTAGGTCCAGTATGAATAATTCAGAAATTAACCTGGGCTTAAACTAGGGAAAATAATTAATATTTAATTATTTATTGGGTTATTTATATAGGCCCAAGAAATAAATAATTAAAGATTAATTATTTTGGTTCATTCGGGCTCATTAATTATTTATTGGGTTATTTATATAAGCCCAGGAAATAAATAATTAATGTTGATTATTTTGGGCCTTTTGGGTCCAAGAAAAATAATAAATATTTATCTGGCCCAATAGCTTGGACCTTAGGGTTTTTTCCAGATATGGTTAAGAGGAGTTTAGGGTTAGGCCAAACTGATTCTCAGGATAACATCCGGGTGTTTTGAAATCCCGGGGATATGTTTATTAGATAATGAGAGACCTAATTTTGGCTAACGAATAAACAACTCTCTGAAAAAAGAAAAAAAACCTCAGTTTTCCCTACCAAACAGAGACTCACGTCGTCTCTCTCTGCTCTCTCTCACGTTTCTTCTTCTTGGTTTCTCCTTGGACTTTGCTAACCAATAGCAGGTAAACCAAGGAGAATTGAGACCCTTCCTCTTCACCATAGTGTTCACCGACTAGAGGTTAGGCAGAGGAATATCCCGGTGCTGAAAAGCTTGGCATTGATGCAAACAAGGCGAAATAGAAGGCTAGCGGGTGTTCAACCGGGAGCTTCCTCAAGTGGGCAAAGCGAGGCGATTCCAGTCGTTCAATCCACTCCTACTCAACCTAGAAGGGTTAAGGAGCGCAAAGGTATGATCTTCACGCTTCCGCATGGCCTTTATGGCTCGCGTTTAATTTCTCTCTGTTTTTTTTCCGTCCATGGCTCCCCTGTTTCTGCGTTCCCTCAATGTGGTATCAGAGCCTGGTTTTTTATCAATATATGGAGCATGGTAGTTAATAAAAATGGAGAAGATGATTATACATGTGATCCTTCGCTGTTTTGGTATGGGATAGGTGGATTTGTAAGCTTCACAGTGGAAGCATAGGCATCTCTGTAATTTTTTTTGGCTTTGATGTTTTAATCGTGTAAACCCAATTTAGATGGGTATAGGTGGTTGTGTTTTTATATTGGATGTTTTTTGTAAGTAAAAATGTCCAAAGAAGCCAAAGAAATAAGCAAAAATTGAAGAAGAGAAGGTTCTGCAATTTTCGCGCGAGAGAGAAAGAAAAACGAAGAAGAAAACTGTTCCTAAGCCGTGTGAGCCGAGCCGAGCCGCTGCCGACATTGTGAGTGAAGCCGCGTTGTTCACGCCTTGGAACTGAGCCGATTTGGAGGAAAATTGAGCCGATTTCGTTGCTCAATTGCAACTTCAATTTGCGCGGGTCGAGCGGCGGTATCGGGCGAGTACGCGGGTCGCACGCGGGTCGGCAGCAGAGGAGAACCGGGCGCGGGGCACTCGGGCGGGCGGGTCGCGACTTCGCGGGTTGAGGCAACGTCTGATCTGGTGCGGCTGGTGCACCGGGGGGCGCGGTGGACCGCAGGCATGCGGGCGCGGATCCGGTGCGGTGGGTTCAGTAGACCGCCAGTGTTTTTTGCAATTTTTTTTTCTTTTTCGTTTTGGGTCCCATACCAGGCGAAGTTAATATTTTTGCAATATTTATATTCTTGGAATATATTTGCATGAAAAATATTAGTAAGGGATTTTAGGATTAAACAAGATCATTAATTAATTAATTAATGTGTTTAATTCTATTATTTGTGCACTTAGGTTTAAAAAATAGAAAAGCATGAAAACGTTTATTGTTTTCTAGCATGCTATTTTTTTATGTACCTATGTGTGCTTTTTCTCAAAGACTAAAGTCTTTGGGAACCTTTGTTTTGGCAAGGAAAAGTATTTTTCTTTAAAAACTAAATGGTTATTTTAATTGGTACAAAAATTAATCCTTGAATATTTTCTCAAATGATTTAATCCTTGACATAGAAAATATATTGGATTTAGATATTTTTGTAAATTAAAATGGAGAGCCATTTTGTTTTGTTTTGGACTAGAAAAATGATTTTGTCAAATAAGCTTGAGACCAAAGTCTCTAGAAAGTTTTAATTGGAAAAATTTTGAAATCATTAAGTTTTAACTTAAATAAAATTAGTCCATGGAGAAAATCTCTCAAAGGATATAAGCCTTGACATAGAGATTTTGTTGAACTTAGATATTTTATTTTTTGAGTTAAGGAAAAACTTAATGGAAATTTCAAAAGGATATTTTCCAGAAAACCTTTATTTTAAAAGACTAAGTGGGAAAGGGGTTCCAACGGCCCCACGGCTTCCATCACGGTTCTCATTAGAGATCGTGGATCCCCTCGCGTCACCCTAGGAGTGAACCCGTATAGGATGGGGATACCCCAAGGATCTAGATCTAATGGAAGGATGTAATTAATAACCCGGGGCACGTACTATGATCGGCCAGCCCACGTTGGAGGTTATAGTGCGAGGTATGTCCATAGGAAATGAGAGGAAACGGCCATCCCACGATGGAGTTATTCTTTAGACCATTACCTAGAAGGGAAATTAATTTGTGGTGGTTAATACACTTAGCTTAAGAAGCTGTTAATCTTCCCAAGAAGCTATGTCAGTTTTCCTAAGAGCCAAATTATTTTCAGTGCACAAATTTTATTTTGTTTTCACAAACTAATTTCTTTCTTTTATTTTCGATTTTCAGAAATGGTGGGAGGTTCTTTTAGTCCATTGGCCGTTATTCTCAGGGAGAATAAGTTAACGGGTCTAAACTATGTGGACTGGAAAAGGAACCTGGACATAATACTTACAGCCGAGGAGTATAAGTATGTCCTTTACGAAACCTGCCCTGTTATCGGGGAAGGTTCCACCGCTGAAGAGCGAGAGGCTGAAAAGGTATGGAAGAAAGCTGACGAAATGGCACGTTGCCATATGTTAGCTTCCATGTCTAATGTGCTCCAGTCAAAACACAAGCACATGGCTTCTGCATATGACATAAGTCAATCATTGGCAACTATGTTCGCAGACAAGAGCCGGCCCGTAAGGCAGGAGGCTCTTCGAACTATTGGGAACACTAAGATGGCTGAGGAAGCATCAGTCCGAGAGCATATGCTCAAGATAATTGCTGCTTTCGAGGAGGCAGAAATCTTAGGGGCTGTCATTGACCCCGAGAGCTAAGTGGACAAGGTTCTCGAATCTCTACCGGGCTCTTTCACTCAGTTCAAGTTAAACTATAACATGAACAAGTTGAACATGAGTTTAACTGAACTGATGAAGGAGCTCCAGATGGTGGAGAAGGTCATGAAGCCGCAGTCTAAGGCCATGATTGCTAAGGCCTCTTCTTCAAGAAGCTGGGCCTAAGCCCGGAAAGTTCAAGAGGAAGAAGGGGAATGCAGCGACTCGACCCAAGAACCAGCCCAAGGACAAATCAAAGGGCAAGTGCTTCAAGTGTGGAAAGAAGGGACACTGGAAAAAAAAGTGTCCGGATCTTCGAGCCAAGAAAAACCCCACGGGTAATGTTTACTATCTAGAGTCCATATCAATGGTAGGATCAACTTCCACTTGGATTGTTGATTCGGGAGCCATCGATCATATCCGTAACTCCTTGCGGGGGTTTAGGAAGATAAGAAGACTCAAGAAGGGTGAACATGGGCTTCGAGTGGGAAATGGAGCACAAGTCTGGGCCCTTGCAGTGGGAGAGCTGGATCTCATTTTTTATTGTAATAAGATAGTGGTTTTAAAAGACATTTTATATGTACCTGGTTTTCGTCAGAATTTGATTTCAGTTGCAAAACTTATTAATCAAGGATATTCCGTATCTTTCCATTCCGGTATTTCTATCGGTAGAGATGGAGAAATTTTATGTACTTGGGCACATGTATGGAAATTTGTTCTTTTTAAACCCTATTAACAAACAATCAAATAACGCTCGATCCGAACCTTTAACTAATAAGAGAAAGACCAATATCAATGATTCATACCTTTGGCATCTGAGGTTGGGTCATATTAACTCAACCAGGATTCAGAGGCTAATCCATGATGGGCCTTTGAGCTCATTGAGATTGGAAAGTTGGCCTCAGTGTGAATCCTGCCTAATGGGAAAAATGACCAAGAGGTCATTTACACCAAAGGCAGATAGAGCCAAGGAGGTGTTGAGTCTTGTTCACACTGATGTGTGCGGTCCATTGTCTACACCAGCTAGGGGAGGTTTTGAGTACTTCATCACATTCACGGATGATTGTACGAGGTATGGTTACATTTACCTGATGAGACGCAAGTCTGACTCTTTTGACAAGTTCAAAGAGTTTAAGGCTGAAGTGGAGCGTCGGACAGGTAAATTAATCAAAACCTTACAATCGGATCATGGTGGAGAGTACCTCCTAGGTGAATTCAAGGACTACATGGTACATCATGGGATAGTATCCCAGTTCTCTGCGCTGGGAACCCCCCAGCAGAATGGAGTAGCTGAGAGAAGGAACAGGACGTTGATGGAAATGGTCCGAAGCATGATGTCTCATGCTACTCTTCCAGTATCCTTCTGGGGATATGCCCTGGAAACAGCGGCATATATTCTGAACTTGGTACCTTCCAAGTCAGTACCTAGGACTCCCTATGAGATGTGGACTGGGCGTAAGCCAAGTCTGAATCATCTCAAGATTTGGGATGTCCAGCTTATGTACTGATCAAGGGAGACAAGTTGGAACCAAGATCAGAATTATGCTATTTTGTTGGGTATCCAAAAGGGACAAAATGAGGCTATTTTTATCATCCTAAGGAGCAGAAGGTACTAGTCAGTACCAATGCTAGATACTTGGAAGATGATCAAAGTACTTCCACTAAAGGTTCAACGAGGTTGGAACTTCAGGAGAAGTTATCTACGGAATCAACTTCTTCTGACCCGATTCTGGAACAAGAAGAGGCACAGCCTCAAGAGTCTGTGCAAATAGAGCCTCGTCGTAGTGGGAGAGTGTCTACGGTTCCGGATAGATGGACTGGAGAAGCTTTTGAGCTGGTCTCCGACCATCAGGAACAAGACCCCGCTAGATACGAGGAGACTATTGCTAATGCCGATGCAAATCTGTGGCATGAAGCAATAAAAGCTGAGATTAAGTCTATGCACCTCAATCAGGTTTGGGATCTTGTAGCTTCACCTGAAGGGATAAAACCCATTGGGTGCAAGTGGGTATACAAGAGAAAGAGAGGAGCGGATGGGAATATGGAAACCTTCAAAGCTAGGCTTGTGGCAAAAGGGTATACTCAGAAAGAGGGTATCGACTATGAGGAAACCTTTTCCCCGGTAGCTATTTTTAAATCCATCTGCATCCTCCTTGCCATTGCCTGTCACTATGACTACGAGATATGGCAAATGGATGTCAAGACGGCATTCTTGAATGGCCATCTCAGCGAAGACATATATATGTCCCAACCGGAAGGCTTCATTGCTGAAGGCCAGGAACACATGGTTTGCAAGCTTAAGAAGACCATTTATGGACTTAAGCAGGCATCGAGAGCATGGAACATTCGTTTTGATGAGACCGTAAAGTCTTATGGTTTTATTCAAAACGAAGATGAACCATGCGTGTACAGGAAACTTGAAGGTATTAATGTGGTTTTTCTTGTCCTGTATGTGGATGACATTCTACTCATTGGAAATGATGTAGGGACATTGTCATCTACAAAGGTTTGGCTGTCTAGTCAATTCAGTATGAAGGACTTGGGAGAAGCCAGCTACATTCTCGGGATTAGGCTTCTTAGAAATAGGAAGCAGAGAATGTTAGAATTATCCCAAGCGACATACATTGACAAGATGCTGGTCAAGTACAGCATGGACTCATGCAAGGGAGCTCTAATCCCTTGCAGACATGGGTTGTCATTTTCTTCGAAGGACTGTCCTAAGTCTCAAGAAGAAAAGGACAGAATGAGTAGGATTCCCTACGCTTCGGCTGTGGGAAGTCTCATGTACGCTATGCTGTGTACTAGGCCAGATATCTGCTTTGCCGTGGGATTAGTTAGCAAATATCAGTCAAACCCAGGGGAGGTTCATTGGCAAGCTGTAAAGCATATTCTCAAGTACCTCAAGGGAATGAGAGATTATATGCTGGTTTACAGGACTGATGACTTGGTTCCTACAGGATACACAAACTCAGACTTCCAGGCGGATAAGGATGAGAGAAAATCCACTAGTGGATATGTCTTCACCTTGTCTGGAGGAGTATCAAGCAATCTTATATTGCTGACTTAACCATAGAAGCTGAGTATGTGGCAGCTTCGGAAGCGTCCAAGGAAGCAGTTTGGCTTCGGAAGTTCCTTTCAGAACTTGGAGTCGTACCACATATGGATAGGCTGGTTGTGATGTATTGCGACAACACTGGAGCAGTATCGCAATCTAAGGAGCCTCGGAACCACAAGAAGGGGAAACACATCAAGAGGAAGTACCACCTGATCCGGGATTTCATCCAGAGACGGGAAGTCGTGGTGGAGCATATTACCTCAGAAAATAATCTAGCAGACCCATTCACCAAGCCTTTGGCTGAGAGAGTCTTCAACAGACACTTAGACGCCATAGGGGTGGGCACCTATGGACTTACCTAGTCTTAGAGTGCAAGTGGGAGATTGTTGGATTGTATGCCCTCTTAGATTAGGTTTCTGATGTAAAATCGAATATTTTAATAAAAGAATTTATTTTCAGAAATTGTTTGTGAATTTACTTTTTGTTTGTGCACGATTTTCGTTTGGAACAGACCCATTGTGTTTAAATAAGTGATCCATGTGAATGGTAGTCTTTCACAGTAAGGTATGGATCACGGGTTATTTAACACATAAACATTTGTTCTTAACCTATTGATGAGACTGAGAACCTCATCATGTTTAGGTTATTATGTTATGAATTCCAAATGGGGAATGGCTTACCTTTAGCCAGTGGATAGTCCACTCACTTCATGACATAAGCGTATTTCAAATACATAAAACAGGACCTGTAGTAGTGGTTTCTCAAAGTACTATATGGTAGAAACCTAGACTACTACCGCTACAGCGTGGACTAGTACTCTACGACTTGAGTATGAGTTGGTGGTCTAGCGAAGCTGGAAGCATATACTTTGATTTACTGTAGTTGAGGTTCTATCGTAGGGTCAATATACTTGCATGTTGGGTATGTGTGACTAGTTAGTTAAGACAGACTTATACAAGATAGTTTCTGCACTATATCGCCCCTTGTGGTTGTCCGAATGGTCTAAATTATCCAGGGCCCTGGGAAACATGACTTGGATGTTTGCTTTAGGGTAGCTCCCTTAGAAAGCGGAAACACTCCAAGAAGTCGTGGACCATTGGACTAGAAGCCTAAGGATGGTAGATGTCATTTAGGGGGGTGTTAGTACACTTCTTCTTCTCTAAATGTACGGCGATGTGTAGAGGGGTATTTTAGTCATTTCACCTGTAGGTCGGAGACTTTGCGAATGCAGTATTGTCCTTGGGGTCAATATTTCCTTATGGTGATATTAGGAAATATTTAAAATGCAAAATACAGCTATTTATATAGTAGGGGTATTTTGGTCATTTTAGCAGCCAAGGCGATGTGTCTTTTTGGTCCTCGGAATAGCCCGTAAGTCCTAACTAATTTTGGGTTGAGGAATTGGTCTCAGTTGAAGAGGATTTTATTTTATTTTATTTTATTTTATTCAGGAAATCTAATTTATTATTGGACTGGAATAAAATAAATAAATAAATAAATAAAAATAGGAGTTGAGAGAAAATTATTTATCTAGTTTATTTGGTTAATTAATTATTCAAGGCCTAGGTCCAGTATGAATAATTCAGAAATTAACCTGGGCTTAAACTAGAAAAAATAATTAATGTTTAATTATTTATTGTGTTATTTATATAGGCCCAAGAAATAAATAATTAAATATTAATTATTTTGGTTCATTTGGGCTTATTAATTATTTATTGGGTTATTTATATAAGCCCAGGAAATAAATAATTAATGTTGATTATTTTGGGCCTTTTGGGTCCAAGAAAAATAATAAATATTTATCTGGCCAAATAGCTTGGACCTTAGGGTTTTTTCCAGATATGGTTAAGAGGAGTTTAGGGTTAAGCCAAATTGATTCTCAGGATAACATCCGGGTGTTTTGAAATCCCGGGGATATGTTTATCAGATAATGAGAGACCTAATTTTGGCTAACGAATAAACAACTCTCTGGAAAAAGAAAAAAAACCTCAGTTTTCCCTACCAAACAGAGACTCACGTCGTCTCTCTCTGCTCTCTCTCACGTTTCTTCTTCTTAGTTTCTCCTTGGACTTTGCTAACCAATAGCAGGTAAACCAAGGAGAATTGAGACCCTTCCTCTTCACCATAGTGTTCACCGACTAGAGGTTAGGCAGAGGAATATCCCGAGTGCTGGAAAACTTGGCATTGATGCAAACAAGGCGAAGTAGAAGGCTAGCGGGTGTTCAACCGGGAGCTTCTTCAAGTGGGCAAAGCGAGGCGATTCCAGTCGTTCAATCCGCTCCTACTCAACCTAGAAGGGTTAAGGAGCGCAAAGGTATGATATTCATGCTTCCGCATGGCCTTTATGGCTCGCGTTTAATTTTTCTCTCTTTTTTTTTTTCCGTCCATGGCTCCCCTGTTTCTGCGTTCCCTCAAAGCATACCACTTGACAACATGAATTTGAGAAAGGCGATCAAGTGTTGTTATTCAATTCTCGCTTACAACTTTTTCCAGGTAAGTTGAAATCACGGTGGTCCGGACCATACACGGTAAGTAAAATATTCCCCTTTGGAACCCTCGAAATTACTCACCCCACTGGGTGCACTTTCAAAGTCAATGACAATTGAGTGAAACGCTATGTTAGTGAAATTCTTCGCAACACAGACCAGATGGATATGCTCTTTGACACTGCAAAATAAAACTTCTTGGGTTATCTTGACTTCTTTCTTTTGTATTATATGTTTTTCTTTTTCGTACTATTTTCTTTACTTTTTACTGTTTTTTCTTTTCTAGTTTTATGCTTTTGTGTGTATTTTTCTTCCTAGGTACGTCAACAATGCTCCTTTCTGTTGGAATTCAACTCTTTTGTAGGAGAATGCACAATGCAATAGAAGTATTTTCTTTCTTCTCTTTTCCTCTTTATTTTTAGTCCTGTGGCAATATTTCCTTACTCTATTTGTTTGGCCACTGAGGACAATGTCCAGTTTAAGTGTAGGGGAGTGGTTAGAATTCGAATTCTTCTATGTTTCATTCTTCTTGAATGTTTTCAATTTCAAATTTTTTTTCTGATTTTTTGAGCTTTCAAGATGTATTTTTAATGCATGTCTTTGTGCTATATCATAGAGCATATGTTCTATATCATTTGTGGCTTATGCATGACTTTTTGCACGCACTTGGACTAAATAGTTCTTGATCGAATACTTTACATTGTTCTTAAACCTGTTTTTTTGCTAAAATTCATCGATCATTCTAGAACATACTTGAATACCTCTCGAGGTGAAATAAGAAAGACATTCATGATTTAACTTAGGGATTACAGTAATAGGCCTTCTTTGGATAGTTTGAACTTTTCAAGCCTACCGATTTTATATTATCCCTAGTGCCTATTTTGAGCCTAAATTGTTAATTTTTTTTCTAAAACCCATTATCATATTTTGTCCATTACTTCTTTCTGAGAGTTTGATTTACCTTCCAAATCTTTGATTGCTCTTGATGGATAAAAGTACAAGTAGAAGAATTATAAGAGAGAATGTTTGTGTAAATGTCATGACTTGTTACTTTCAGTCATGCATCATTTGTTGAGTTGGAGTTGTGAAAGGAGAAAGGAGGAAGAAAAAGAAAGATTGAGAAAAACAAAAAGCTGCCAGAAAATGTTGAAAAAAAAAACTGAGAAACAAACAAAAGCAGCATTTGAAAAGCTGAAAGAAAAAGAAAAGAAAAGCTAAAAGAAAAAGAAAAGAAGAGCATAGAAAGAATATGGTTGAGTTGAAATAAGAATTGCTGAAATTTTGATGATCTTGTGCAATATGATTAATGAGTTGAGAACTATTGAAGAAACGAATGCAATATTTACTTGAACTGTAATATGATTGCTATACAAGGTTATGAGTTTTTTATGATAGGAGAACAAGAAAAGTTTGGAATCTATTAGTGCATTTTGTTTATCCTTTTCTGGCAAACTCTTCTTTGATATTTGATTTTTCTATATCCTTCGTTTGACAAGCTATATTACAAACCCTTTGGCATTGCATTACAAGCTTAAAAGTCCTACTTGACCTAAGTAGAATCATGATATGTCTCGGATTAGTAGAGAGAGTGTATGAAAAGTAAGCTTATGGAATGTATATTTTTGTTGAACTAAATTCTTTTCAATGGTTTGAGAATAATGTTAAGTGTTGGGATGGTTTTACTAGTCATTCTTCACTTACACAAGTCTTGCATTTGTTATGAAAGGTATAGTAGCATATGTTTTGTTGTCTTGAATAAAGAAAGCATTGGAAATATTATTTTGAAATTGATTGAGTGATTTTGTGAAAACTTATGTTTTTCTACTTATCTTTGATACTTTGCTTGAGGACAAGCAAAGAGCTAAGTGTAGAGGAATGTGATAGGGCCTAAATTAGTCATATATTTCCTAGTTATTTAAGGCCATTTTGTGATACATTTTGTGCAATAATTGGTCATATTTCTTCATATTTGAAAATTTACCCTTGAAAATGTATTTTGTGCATTCTTTCAGATTTTAAGGGTAAAATAAGGAAAAATCGTCTCTAAACAGACTAGAGGCAGCACTGGCCAGGACAGGACAGGCGGCGCTAGCCACGTGTTGTTGGCACGCACTTTGAGGCGATAAAAATAGGTGAAACAGGAGCTAAATAGAACATAGCCGGCACTGGTTGGGAGCCCAGAGGTAGCCTCGGTTGTGACCTGGAAGAACTTGGTACGAAAATCAAGAAAAATTGATGAACGAACAGAGAGGAAGAATAGGCGGCGCCGGTTGTGCACTGGTACAGAGGTGGTGCCTCGAATTTTGTGTGCATTTTTTTTTTGGCAATTTCTAGAGTTTTAGTATTATCCTACTTCTATTCGACCAGAAACCCTAGAAGGATGAATTTAGAGACTTCTAAAGCCTATAAATAGAGGAAAAACACAATTCAAAGGCATTAATTTAAGGAGCAAAACACAAATCACTCAAAATCAAGGAGGAATTCATCAAATTAAGGAGGATTGTATAAGAGGGTCTTTTTTTTTTTTTTTTTTAAGAGTAAGTTAAAATGGTGGTCAAAGTATATGGTGTTTTTTTAATTAATCCTTCAAAATATTAATATATCTTAGTAAACTTGGGCATTTACAAAGATAGGCACTTTCAATTAATGATCCGACCGTTAGATCAGTTCAATTTACTAAGAAAAGTGTTATGCCCAAGTTTGAATATAATCGGAAATATTTTCGAATGCAATCCAAAAAATGTCTACAAAAAGACCGAAAACCTAAGGTATTTAAAAAGATAGGAACTTTCAATTAATGATCCGACTATTAGATTTGTTTAAATTACTAATAAAAGTATTATCACCAAATTTGAAGATAATCAAATATATTTTGGCATGCAATCTAACAAATATCAACAAAAAGACCAAAAACCTAAGGCATTTACAAATATAGGCACATTAAATTAATGATCCGACCGTCAGATTTGTTTAAATTGCTATGAAAAGTGTTATGACCAAGTTTGAATATATTCGGATATATTTTGGCATGCAATACACCAAATGTTTACAAAAAGACCGAAACCCTAAGGTATTTACAAAGATAGGCAGTCTAAATTAATGATCCGACCGTTAGATTTATTTAAATTACTAATAAAAGTGTTATGATAAAGTTTGAATATAATCGGATATATTTTGGCATGAAATCCACCAAATGTCTACCAAAAGACCGAAAACCTAAGGCATTTACAAAGATAGGCAATTTCAATAAATGATTCGACAGTTATATTTGTTTAAATTTCTAATAAAAGTGTTTTTACCAAATTTGAAGATAATCAGATATATTTTGGCATGCAATCGAACAAATATCAATAAAAATACCGAAAACCAAAGGCATTTACAAATATAAGCACTATCAATTAATGATCTGACTGTTAGATTTGTTTAAATTGCTAAGAAAAGTGCTATGACAAAATTTAAAGATAATCGAATATATTTTGGCATGCAATCCAACAAATATCAACAAAAATACCGAAAACCTAAGGCATTTACAAATATAGGCAACTTCAATTAATGATCCGACCGTTAGATTCGTTTAAATTGCTAATAAAAGTGCTATGACCAAATTTGAAGATAATAGGATATATTTTGGCAAGCAATGCAACAAATGTCTACAAAAAGATCGAAAACCTAAGGTATTTACAAAGATAGGAACTTTGAATTAATGATTCAACCGTTAGATTTGTTTAAATTGCAAAGAAAAGTGTTACGACCAAATTTGAAGATAATCGGATATATTTTGGTATGCAATCCAACAAATATCAACAAAAATACCGAAAACCTAAGGCATTTACAAAGATAGACACTTTCAATTAATGATCGACCGTTAGATTTGTTTAAATTTCTAAAAAAAGCGTTATGACCAAATTTGAAGATAATCGGATATATTTTGGCGTACTATCCAACAAATATCAACAAAAATACCGGAAACCTAAGGCATTTACAAAGATAGGCTCTTTCAATTAATGATCCAACCGTTAGATTTGTTTAAATTTTTAGGAAAAGTGTTATGACCAAATTTGAAGATAATCGGATATATTTTAGCATGCTATCCAACAAATATCAACAAAAATACCGAAAACCTAAGGCATTTACAAAGATTGGAATTTTCAATTATTGATCCGACCGTCAGATATGTTAAAAATTCTAAGAAAAGTGTTATGACCAAATTTGAAGATAATAAGATATTCTTTGGCAGGAAATCCAACAAATATCAACAAAAATACCGAAAACCTAAAGCATTTACAAAGATATGAACTTTTAATTAATGATTCGACCGTTAAATTTGTTTAAATTGCTAATAAAAGTGTTATGACCAAATTTGAAGATAATCAGATATATTTCGGCATGCAATCCCACAAATATCAACAAAAATACCGAAAACCTAATGCATTTACAGAGATAGGCACTTTCAATTATTGATCCGACGGTTAGATTTGTTTAATTTTCTTAGAAAAGTGTTATGACCAAATTCAAAGATAATCGGATATATTTTGTCTTGCAATCCAACAAATATCATCAAAAATACCGAAAACCTAAAGCATTTACAAAGATAGGTACTTTTAATTATTGATCCGACGGTCAGATTTGTTTATATTTATAGGAAAAGTGTTATGACCAAATTTGATGATAATCAGATATATTTTGGCATGCAATCCAACAAATATCAACAAAAATACCGAAAACCAAAGGCATTTACAAAGATAGGCACTTTCAATTAATGATCCGACCGTTAGATTTATTTATATTGCAAATAAAAGTGCTATGACTAAATTTGAAGATAATCGGATATATTTTGACAAGCAATACAACAAATGTCTACAAAAAGACCGAAAACCTGAGGCATTTCCAAAGATTGAAACTTTTAATTAATGATCCGACCATTAGATTTATTTAAATTACAAGGAAAAGTGTTACGACCAAGTTTCAATATAATAGGATATATTTTGGCGTGCAATCAACCAAATGTCAACAAAAAGACCGAAAACCTAAGGCATTTACAAAGATAGGCACTTTCAATTAATGTTCCGACCGTTAGATTTGTTTAAATTCCAAATAAAAGTGTTATGACCAAATTTGAAGATAATCAAATATATTTTGGCATGAAATCGAACAAATATCAACAAAAATACCGAAATCTAAGGCATTTACAAAGATAGGCTCTTTCACTTATTGATCCGACCGTCAGATCTGTTTAAATTTCTAGGAAAAGTGTTAGGACCAATTTTGAATATAATCGGATATATTTTGGCATGCAATCCAACAAATATCAACAAAATTACCGAAAACCTAAGCCATTTACAAAAATAGACACTTTCAATTAATGATCCGACCATTAGATTTGTTTAAATTGCTAAGAAAAGTGCTATGACCAAATTTAAAGATAATCGGATATATGTTGGCATGCAATCCAACAAATATCAACAAAAATACCGAAAACCTAAGGCATTTACAAAGATAGGCACTTTCAATTAATGATCCGACCGTTAGATTTGTTTAAATTTCTAGGAAAAGTGTTATGACCAAATTAGAAGATAATCGGATATATTTTGGCATGCAATCCAACAATTGTCTACAAAAAGACCGAAAACCTAAGACATTTACAAAGATAGGAGCTTTCAATTAATGATTCCACAATTAGATTTGTTTAAATTGCTAAGAAAAATTTTATGACCAAGTTTTAATATAATCGGTTATATTTTGGCATGCAATCCAACAAATCTCTACAAAAAGACCGAAAGCCTAAGGCATTTCCAAAGATTAGCACTTTGAATTAATGATCCGACCGTTAGATTTGCTTAAATTGCTACGAAAAGTGCTATGACCAAATTTGAAGAAAATCGGATATATTTTGGCATACAATCCAACAATTGTCTACAAAAAAACCGAAAACCTAAAACATTTACAAATATAGGAGCTTTCAATTAATGAATCGACCATTAGATTTGTTTAAATTCTTAAGAAAAGTTTAATGACCAAGTTTTAATATAATCGGTTATATTTTGGCATGCAATCCAACAAATCTCTACAAAAAGACCGAAAACCTAAGGCATTTACCAAGATAGGAACTTTGAATTAATGATCCGACCGTTAGATTTATTTAAAATGCTAATAAAAGTGTTATGAAAAAATTTGAAGATAATCGGATATATTTTGGCATGCAATCCAACAAATATCAACAAAAATACCGAAAACCTGAGGCTTTATCAAAGATAGAAACTTTCAATTAATGATCCGACCATTAGATTTGTTTAAATTGCTAATAAAACTGTTATGACCAATTTTGAAGAAAATCGGATATGTTTTGGCATGCAATCCACCAAATGTCTACAAAAAGACCGATAACCTATGGCATTTACAAAGATAGCCACTTTCAATTAATGATCCGATCGTTAGATTTGTTTAAATTGCTAATAAAAGTGCTATGAACAAATTTAAAGATAATCAAATATATTTTGGCATGCAATGCAACAAATGTCTATAAAAAGACCGAAAACATAAAGCATTAACAAATATAGGAACTTTGAATTAATGATCCGACCATTAGATTTGTTTAAATTGCTAATAAAAGTGTTACGACCAAGCTTGAATATAATCGGTTATATTTCGGCGTGCAATCCAACAAATCTCTACGAAAAGACCGAAAACCTAAGGCATTAACAAATATAGGCACTTTCAATTAATGATCCGACCGTTAGATTTGTTTAAATTGCTACGAAAAGTGTTATGACCAAATTTAAAGATAATCGGATATATTTTGGCCTACAATCCAATAATTGTCTACAAAAAGACCGAAAACATAAAACATTTACAAATATAGGAGCTTTCAATTAATGGTTCGACCATTAGATTTGTTTAAATTACTAAGAAAAGTGTTATAAAAAAATTTGAAGTTAATGAAATATATTTTGGCATGCAATCCAGCAAATATCAACAAAAATACCGAGAACCTAAGGCATTTACAAAGATAGGCACTTTCAATTAATGATCTGACCGTTAGATTTGTTTAAATTGCTAATAAAAGTTCTATGACCAAATTTGAAGTTAATCGGGATATATTTTGGCATGCAATCCAACAAATATCAACAAAAATACCGAAAACCTAAGGCATTTACAAAGATAGGCACTTTTAATTAACGATCCGACCGTTAGATTTGTTTAAATTTCTAGGAAAAGTTTTATGACCAAATTTGAAGATAATCGGATATACTTGGGCATGCAATCCAACAATTTGTCTACAAAAAGAGCGAAAACCTAATACATTTACAAAGATAGGATCTTTCAATTAATGATTCGACTATTAGATTTGTTTAAATTGCTTAGAAAAATTTTATGACCATGTTTTAATATAATCGATTATATTTTGGCATGTAATCCAACAAATCTCTACAAAAAGACCGAAAACCTAAGGCATTTACAAAGATAGGCACTTTCAATAAATGATATGACCGTTAGATTTGATTAAATTTTTAGAAAAAGTGTTATGACCAAATTTAAAGATAATCGGATATATTTTGGCATGCAATCCAACAAATATCAACAATAATACCGAAAACCTAAGGCATTTACAAAGATAGGCAATTTCAATTATTAATCCGACAATCAGATTTGTTTATATTTCTAGGAAAAGTGTTATGACCAAATTTGATGATAATCGGATATATTTTGGCATGCAATCCACCAAATGTCTACAAAAAGATCGAAAACCTGAGGCATATACAAAGATAGGCACTTTCAATTAATGATCCGACCGTTAGAATTTTTAAATGTCTAAAAAAAGTGTTATGACCAAATTTGAAGATAATCGGATATATTTTGCCATACAATCCAACAATTATCTACAAAAAAACCGAAAACTTAAAACATTTACAAATATAGGAGCTTTCAATTAATAATTCGACCATTAGATTTGTTTAAATTCATAAGAAAAGTTTTATGACCAAATTTTAATATAATCGGTCATATTTTGGCATGCAATCCAACAAATCTCAACAAAAAGACCGAAAAGCTAAGGCATTTACCAAGATAGAAACTTTGAATTAATGATCCGACCGTTAGATTTGTTTAAATTTCCTTGAAAAAGTGCTAAGACCAAATTTGAAGATAATCGGATATATTTTGGCATGCAATCCAACAATATCAACAAAAATACCGAATCCTAAGGCATTTACAAAGATTGGCACTTTATATTAATGATCTGACCATTAGATTTGTTTAAATTTCTAAGAAAAGTGTTATGACCAAATTTGAAGAAAATCGGATATACTTTGGCATTCAGTCCAATAAATATCAACAAAAATACCGAAAACCTGAAGCATAAACAAAGATAGGAATATTAAATTAATGATCTGACCATTAAATTTGTTTAAATTGCTAATAAAAATGTTATGACCAAATTTGAAGATAATCGGATATATTTTGGCATGCAATCCAACAAATATCTACAAAAAGACCGAAAACCTAAGGCATTTACAAACATAGGCACTTTCAAATAATTATCCGACCATTTGATTTGCTTAAATTGTTAAAAGAAGTGTTATGACCGAATTTGAAGATAATCAGATATATTTTGGCATGCAATCCAACAAATATCAACAAAAATAGCGAAAACCGAAGGCATTTCAAAAGATAGGAACTTTGATTTAATGATTCGACCGTTTAATATGTTTAAATTGCTAATAGAAGTGTTATGACAAGTTTGAATATAATCGGATATATTTTGGCATGAAATCCACCAAATGTCTACAAAAATACCGAAAACCTAAGGCATTTACAAAGATAGGCACTTTCAATTAATGATCCGACCGTTAGATTTGTTTAAATTGCTACGAAAAGTGCTATGACCAAATTTGTAGATAATCGGATATATTTTGGCACACAATACAATAACAATCTACAAAACGACCGAAAACCTAAGACATTTACAAATATAGGAGCTTTCAATTAATGGTTCGACCATTTGATTTGTTTAAATTACTAAGAAAATTGTTATGAAAAAATTTGAAGATAATCAAATATATTTTGGCATACAATCCAACAAATATCAACAGAAATACTGAAAACCTAAGGCATTTACAAAGATAGGCACTTTCAATTAATGATCCGACCGTTAGATTTGTTTAAATTTCTAGGAAAAGTTTTATGACCAAATTTGAAGATAATCGGATATACTTGGATATGCAATCCAACAATTTGTCTATAAAAAGAGCGAAAACCTAATAAATTTACAAAGATAGGAGTTTTCAATTAATGATTCGACTATTAGATTTGTTTAAATTGCTGAGAAAAGTTTTATGACCAAGTTTTAATATAATCGGTTATATTTCGGCATGCAATTCAACAATCTCTACAAAAATACCGAAAACCTAAGGCATTTACATAGATTAGGACTTCGAATTAATGATCCGACCGTTAGATTTGCTTAAATTGCTACGAAAAGTGTTATGACCAAATTTGAAGATAATCGGATATATATTGGCATACAATCCAACAATTGTCTACAAAAAGACTAAAAATCTAAGACATTTACAAATATAAGAGCTTTCAATTAATGATTCGTCCATTAGATTTGTTTAAATTTCTAAGAAAAGTGTTATGACCAAATTTGAAGATAATCGGAAATACTTTGGCTTGCAATCCAACAAATTTTTACAAAAAGACCAAAAACCTGAGGCATTTATAAAGATAGAAACTTTGAATTAATTATCTGACCGTTAGGTTTGTTTAAATTTCTAATAAAAGTTTTATGAACAAAGATGAAGATAATCGGATATACTTTGGCATGCAATCCAATAAATATCAACAAAAATACAGAAAACATGAGGCATTAACAAAGATAGAAACTATCAATTAATTATTCGACCATTAGATTTGTTTAAATTGCTGATAAAATTTCTATGAGCAAATTTGAAGATAATCGGATATATTTTGGGCATGCAATATAACAAATATCAACAAAAATACCGAAAACATAAGGCATTTACAAACATTGGAACTTTGAATTATTGATCCGACCGTTAGATATGTTCAAATTACTTATAAAAGTGTTACAACCAAGTTTGAATATAATCGGATATATTTTGGCATGCAATCCAACAAATATCTACAAAAAGACCGAAAACCTAAGGCATTTACAAAGATAGGAACTTTCAAATAATGATCCGACCATTAGATTTGCTTAAATTGTTAATAAAAGAGTTATGACCGAATTTGAAGATAATCAGATATATTTTGGCATGCAATCCAACAAATATCAACAAAAATACTGAAAACCGAAGACATTTACAAAGATATGAACTTTGAATGAATGATCCGACCGTTAAATTTGATTAAATTTCTAATAAAAGTGTTATGACCAAATTTGAAGATAATCAAATATATTTTGGCATGCAATCCAACAAATATCAACAAAAATACCGAAAACCTAAGGCATTTAAAAAGATAGGCACTTTCAATAAATGATCTGACCGTTAGATTTGATTAAATTTATAGGAAAAGTGTTATGATCAAATTTGAAGATAATCGGATATATTTTGGCATGCAATCCAACAAATATCAACAATAATACCGAAAACCTAAGGCATTTACAAAGATAGACACTTTCAATTAATGATCCGACCGTTAGATTTGTTTGAATATAATCGGATATATTTGGTCATGCAATCCAAAAAATGTCTACAAAAAGACCGAAAATCTTAGATATTTAAAAAGATAGGAATTTTCAATTAATGATCCGACCGTTAGATTTGTATAAATTACTAATAAAAGTGTTATGACCAAATTTGAATATAATCAAATATATTTTGTCATGCAATCCAACAAATATCAACAAAAAGACTTAAAACCTAAGGCATTTACAAAGATAGGAAGTTTCAATTATTAATCCGACCATCAGATTTGTTTATATTTATAGGAAAAGTATTAAGACCCAATTTGATGATAATCGGATATAATTTGGCATGAATCCAACAAATGTCTACAAGAAGACCGAAAACCTAAGGCATTTACAAAGATATGCACTTTCAATTAATGATTCGACCGTTCGATCTATTCAATTTAATGGGCAAAGAGTTATGCAAAAGTTTGAATATAATCGGATATATTGGACCAAGCAATCCCCCAAATGTCTACCAAAAGACCGAAAAGCAAAGGCATTTACAAAGATTGGCACATTGAATTAATGATTCGACTATTAGATTTGTTTAAATTGCTAAGAAAAGTATTTTTACCAAATTTGAATATAATCAAATGAATTTTGGAATGCAATCCAACAAATATCAACAAAAATACTGAAAACCTAAGGCATTTACAAATATAAGCACTATCAATTAATGATCCGACTGTTAGATTTGTTTAAATTGCTACAAAATGTGTTACGACCAAGTTTGAATATAATCGGATATATTTTGGCATGCCCCAACAAATATCAACAAAAATAGAGAAAACCTAAGGCATTTACAAAGATAGACACTTTCAATTAATGATCCGACCTTTAGATTTATTTAAATTGCTAATAAAAGTGTTATGAAAAATTTTGAAGATAATCGAATATATTTTGGCTTGCAATCCAACAAATATCAACAATAATATCGAAAACCTGAGGCATTAACAATGATAGAAACTTTCAATTAATGATCCGACCATTAGATTTGTTTAAATTGCTAATAAAAGTGTTATGACCAAATTTGAAGAAAATCGGATATATTTTGGCATGCAATCCACAAAATGTTGACAAAAAGACCGAAAACCTATGGCATTTACAAAGATAGGAACTTTCAATTAATGATCCGACCGTTAGATTTGTTTAAATTGCTACGAAAAGTGCTATGACAAAATTTGAAGATAATCAGATATACTTTGGCATGCAATGCAACAAATGTCAACAAAAAGACCGAAAACCTAATGCATTTACAAAGATAGGAACTTTGAATTAATGATCCGGCCGTTAGATTTGTTTAAATTGTTAATAAAAGTTTTACGACCATGTTTGAATATAATTGGTTATATTTCGGCATGAAATCCAACAAATCTCTACAGAAAGACCGAAAACCTAAGGCATTAACAAAGATAGGCATTTTCAATTAATAATCCGACCGTTAGTTTTGTTTAAAGTGCTAAGAAAAGTTTTATGACCAAATTTGTAGATAATCGGATATATTTTGGCATACAATCCAACAAATATCAACAAAAACACCGAAAACCTAAGGCATTTACAAAGATAGGCACTTTCAATTAATGATCCGACCGTTAGATTTGTTTAAATTTCTAGAAAAAGTGTTATGACCAGATTTGAAGATAATCGAATATATTTTGGCAAGAAATACAACAAATGTCTACAGAAAGACCGAAAACCAAAGGTATTTACAAAGATAGGAACGTTGAATTAATGATCCGACCGTTAGATTTGTTTAAATTGCTAATAAAAGTGTTTCGACCAAGTTTGAATATAATCGGTTATATTTTGGCATGCAATCCAACAAATGTCTACAAAAAGACCGAAAACCTAAGGCATTTACAAAGATTAACACATTCAATTACTGATCCGACCGTTAGATTTGTTTAAATTGCTACGAAAAGTTCTATTACAAAATTTGAAGACAATCGGATATATTTTGGCATACAATCCAACAATTGTCTACAAAAAGACCGAAAACCTAAGACATTTACAAATATAGGAGCTTTCAATTAATAATTCGAACATTAGATTTGTTTAAATTCCTAAGAAAAGTTTTATGACTATGTTTTAATACAATCGGTTATATTTTGGCATGCAATCCAACAAATATCTAGAAAAAGACAAAAAAACCAAAGACATTTGCAAAGATAGGCAATTTCAATTAGTGATCCGACCGTCAGATTTGTTTAAATTGCTACGAAAAGTGCTATGACCAAATTTGAAGATAATCGGATATATTATGGCATACAATCCAACAATTGTCTACAAAAAGACCGAAAACCTAAGACATTTACAAATATAGGAGCTTTCAATTAATGATTCGACCATTAGATTTGTTTAAACTTCTAAGAAAAGTGTTATGACCAATTTTGAAGATAATCGGATATACTTTGGCATGCAATCGAACAAATTACTACAAAAAAATCGAAAACCTGAGGTATTTACAAATATAGGAACTTTGAATTAATTATCTGACCGTTAGATTTGTTTAAATTTCTAAGAAAAGTTTTATGACCAAATTTGAAGATAATCGGATATACTTTGGCATGCAATTCAATAAATATCAACAAAAATACCGAAAACCTGAGACATTTACAAATATAGGAGCTTTCAATAAATGGTTCGACTATTAGATTTGTTTAAATTACTAAGAAAAGTATTATGAAAAAATTTGAAGATAATCAAATATATTTTGGCATGCAATCCAACAAATATCAATAAAAATACCGAAAACCTAAAGCGTTTACGAAGATAGGCACTTTCAATTAATGATCCGACCGTTAGATTTGTTTAAAATTCAAGGAACAGAGTTGTGAACAAATTTGAAGATAATCGGATATAATTTGGCATGTAATCCAACAATTGTCTACAAAAAGACCGAAAACCTAAGACATTTACAAAGATAGGAACTTTCAATTAATGATTCGACTATTAGATTTGATTAAATTGCTAAGAAAAGTTTTATCACCAAGTTTTAATATAATCGGTTATATTTTGGCATGCAATTCAACAAATCTCTGCAAAAAGACCGAAAACCTACGCCATTTACAAAGATTAGCACTTTGAATTAATGATCCAACCGTTTGATTTGCTTAAATTGTTACGAAAAGTGCTATGACCAAAATTGAAGAAAATCGGATATATTTTGGCATACAATCCAACAATTGTCTACAATAAAACCGAAAACCTGAGGCATTAACAAAGATAGAAACATTCAATTAAAGATCCGACCATTAGATTTCTTTAAATTGATAATAAAAGTGTTGTTAGAAAATTTGAAGATAATCGGATATATTTTGGCATGCAATCCAACAAATATCAACAAAAATACTGAAAACCTGAGGCATTAACAAAGATAGAAACTTTCAATTAATGATCCGACCATTAGATTTGTTTAAATTGCTAATAAAAGTGTTATGATCAAATTTGAAGAAAATCGGATATATTTTGGCAAGCAATCCACCTAATGTTTACAAAAATATAGAAAACCTAAGGCATTTGCAAAGATAGGCAATTTCAATTAATGATCCGACCGTTAAATTTGTTTAAATAGCTAATAAAAGTGCAATGACCAAATTTAAAGATAATCGGATATATTTTGGCATGTAATGCAACAAATGTCTACTAATAGACCGTAAACCTATGGCATTTACAAAGATAGGCACTTTCAATTAATGATCCGACCGTTATATTTGTTTAAATTGCTAATAAAAGTATTATGACCAAAATTTGAAGATAATCATATATATTTTGGCATGCAATCCAACAAATATCAACAAAAATACCGAAAACCTATGGCATTTTCAAAGATAGGAACTTTCAATTAATGATCCGACCGTTAGATTTGTTTAAAGATAATCGGATATATTTTAGTAAGAAATACAACAAATGTCTTCAGAAAGACCGAAAACCAAAGACATTTACAAAGATAGGAACGTTGAATAAATGATCCGACTGTTAGATTTGTTTAAATTGCTAATAAAAGTGTTACGACAAAGTTTGAATATAATCGGTTATATTTTGGCATGTAATCCAACAAATCTTTACAAAAAGACCGAAAACCTAAGGCATTTACAAAGATTAGCACTTTCAATTAATGATCCGACCGTTAGATTTGTTTAAATTGCTACGAGAAGTTCTATTACCAAATTTGAAGAAAATCGGATATATTTTGGTATGCAATCCAATAATTGTCTACAAAAAGACCGAAAACCTAAGACATTTACAAATATAGGAGCTTTCAATTAATGATCCGAACATTAGATTTGTTTAAATTCCTAAGAAAAGGTTTATGACCATGTTTTAATACAGTCGGTCATATTTTGGCATGCAATCCAACAAATCTCTAGAAAAAGACCGAAAACCTAAGGCATTTACAAAGATAGGCAATTTCAATTAATGATCCGACTGTTAAATTTGTTTATATAGCTAATAAAAGCTCTATGACCAAATTTGAATATAATCGGATATATTTTGGCATGCAATGCAACAAATATCAACAAAAACACCAAAAACCTAAGGAATTTACAAAGATAGGCAATTTCAATTAATGATCCGACCATTAGATTTGTTTAAATTGCTAATAAATGTGCAATGACCAAATTTGAAGATTATCGGATATATTTTGGCATGAAATGCAACAAATGTCTACAAAAAGACCGAAAAACTAAGGCATTTACAAAGATAGGAACTTTCAATTAATGATCCGACCGTTAGATTTGTTTAAATTTCTAGGAAAAGTGTTATGACCAAATTTGAAGATAATCGGATATATTTTGGCATGCAATCCACCAAATGTCTAAAAAAATACCGAAAACCTAAGGCATTTACAATGATTGACACTTTCAATTAATGATCCGATCGTTAGATTGGTTTAAATTGCAAATAAAAGTGTTATTACCATATTTGAAGATAATCAAATATATTTTGGCATGTAATCCAACAAATATCAACAAAAATACCGAAAACCTAAGGCATTTAAAAAGATAGGCACTTTCAATTAATGATCCGACCGTTAGATTTTTTTAAATTTTTAGGAAGAGTTTTATGTCCAAATTTGAAGATAATCGGATATATTTTTGTATGTAATCCTACAATTGTCTACAAAAAGACCGAAAACCTAAGACATTTCTAAGATAGGTGCTTTCAATTAATGATTCACCTATTAGATTTGTTTAAATTGCTAAGAAAATTTTTATGACCAAGTTTCTAATATAATCGGTTAAATTTTGGCATGCAATCCAACAAATCTCTACAAAAAGACCGAAAACCTAAGGTATTTACCAAAATAGGAACTTTCAATTAATGATCCGACCGTTAGATTTGTTTAAGTTGAAAGAAAAAGTGTTACGACCAAGTTTGAATATAATCGGTTATATTTTGGCATGCAATCCAACAAATCTCTACAAAAAGACCGAAAACCTAAGACATTTACAAATATTAGCACTTTCAATTAATGATCCGACCGTTAGATTTGTTTAAATTGATACGAAAAGTTTAATGACCAAATTTGAAGATAATCGGATATATTTTGGCATACAATCCAACAATTGTCTACAAAAAAACCGAAAAGCTAAGGCATTTACAAAGATAGTAACTTTAAATTAATGATCCGACCGTTAGATATGTTTAAATTGCTAATAAAAGTGTTACGACCAAGTTTGAAGATAATCGGATATATTTTGGCATGCAATCCACCAAATGTCCACAAAAAGACCGAAAACATAAGACATTTACAAATATAGGCACTTTCAATTAATTATCCGACCGTTAAATTTTTAAAATTTCTAATAAAATTGTTATGACCATATTTGAAGATAATCAGATATATTTTGGCATGCAATCCAACAAATATCAACAAAAATACCGAAAACCTGAGGCATTTACAAAGATAGACACTTTAAATTAATGATCCGACCGTTAGATTTGTTTAAATTTATAAGAAAAGTTTTATGAAAAAATTTAAAGATAATTAAATATATTTTGGCATTCAATCCAACAAATCTCTACAAAAAGATCGAAAACCTAAGGTATTTACCAAAATAGGAACTTTGAAATAATGATCCGACCGTTAGATTTGTTTAAATTGCTAGAAAAAGTGTTACGACCAGGTTTGAATATAATCGGTTAAATTTTGGCATGCAATCCAACAAATCTCTATAAAAAGACCGAAAACCTAAGGTATTTACCAAAATTGGAACTTTGAATTAATGATCCGACTGTTAGATTTGTTTAAGTTGCTAGAAAAAGTGTTACGACCAAGTTTGAATATAATCGGTTATATTTTGGCAAGCAATCCAACAAATCTCTACAAAAAGACCGAAAATCTAAGGCATTCACAGAGATATGCTCTTTCAATTAATGATCCGACCGTTAGATTTGTTTAAATTTCTAGGAAGAGTGTTATGACCAAATTTGATGATAATCAAATAAATTTTGGCATGCCATTCAACAAAGATCAACAAAAATACAGAAAACCGAAGGCATTTACAAAGATAGGCACTTTCAATTAATGAACCGACCGTTAGATTTGTTTGAAGATAATCGGATATATTTTAATAAGAAATACAACAAATGCCTTCAGAAAGACCGAAAACCAAAGACATTTACAAAGATAGGAACGTTGAATAAATGATCTGACTGTTAGATTTGTTTAAATTGCTAATAAAAGTGTTACGACCAAGTTTGAATATAATCGGTTATATTTTGGCATGTAATCCAACAAATCGCTACAAAAAGACCGAAAACCTAAGGCATTTACAAAGATTAGCACTTTCAATTAATGATCCGACCGTTAGATTTGTTTAAATTGCTACGAAAAGTTCTATTACCAAATTTGAAGAAAATCGGATATATTTTGGTATGCAATCCAATAATTGTCTACAAAAAGACTGAAAACCTAAGACATTTACAAATATAGGAGCTTTCAATTAATGATCCGAACATTAGATTTGTTTAAATTCCTAAGAAAAGGTTTATGACCATGTTTTAATACAGTCGGTTATATTTTGGCATGCAATCCAACAAATCTCTAGAAAAAGACCGAAAACCTAAGGTATTTACAAAGATAGGCAATTTCAATTAATGATCCGACTGTTAGATTTGTTTATATTGCTAATAAAAGCTCTATGACCAAATTTGAATATAATCGGATATATTTTGGCATGCAATGCAACAAATATCAACAAAAACATCAAAAACCTAAGAAATTTACAAAGATAGGCAATTTCAATTAATGATCCGAATGTTAGATTTGTTTAAATTGCTAATAAATGTGCAATGACCAAATTTGAAGATCATCGGATATATTTTGGCATGAAATGCAACAAATGTCTACAAAAAGACCGAAAAATTAAGGCATTTACAAAGATAGAAAATTTCAATTAATAATCCGACCTTTAGATATGTTTAAATTGCCAATAAAAGTGTTACGACCATGTTTGAATATAATCAGATATATTTTGGCATGCAATCCACCAAATGTCTAAAATATACCGAAAACCTAAGGCATTTACAATGATAGACACTTTCAATTAATGATCCGATCGTTAGATTGGTTTAAATTGCAAATAAAAGTGTTATTACCATATTTGAAGATAATCAAATATATTTTGGCATGTAATCCAACAAATATCAACAAAAATACCGAAAACCTAAGGCATTTAAAAAGATAGGCACTTTCAATTAATGATCCGACAATTAGATTTGTTTAAATTTCTAGGAAGAGTGTTATGTCCAAATTTGAAGATAATCGAATATATTTTTGTATGCAATCCAACAATTGTCTACAAAAAGACCGAAAACCTAAGACATTTACTAAGATAGGTGCTTTCAATTAATGATTCACTTATTAGATTTGTTTAAATTGTTAAGAAAATTTTTATGACCAAGTTTCTAATATAATCGGTTAAATTTTGGCATGCAATCCAACAAATCTCTACAAAAAGACCGAAAACCTAAGGTATTCACCAAAATAGGAACTTTGAATTAATGATCCGACCGTTAGATTTGTTTAAGTTGCTAGAAAAAGTGTTACGACCAAGTTTGAATATAATCAGTTATATTTTGGCATGCAATCCAACAAATCTCTACAAAAAGACCGAAAACCTAAGACATTTACAAAGATTAGCACTTTCAATTAATAATCCGACCGTTAGATTTGTTTAAATTGATACGAAAAGTTTAATGACCAAATTTGAAGATAATAGGAAATATTTTGGCATACAATCCAACAATTGTCTACAAAAAAACCGAAAACCTAAGGCATTTACAAAGATAGGAACTTTAAATTAATGATCCGACCGTTAGATATGTTTAAATTGCTAATAAAAGTGTTACGACCAAGTTTTAAGATAATCGGATAAATTTTGGCATGCAATCCACCCAATGTCCACAAAAAGACCGAAAACATAAGGCATTTACAAATATAGACACTTTCAACTAATGATCCGACCGTTAGATTTGTTAAAATTGCTAATAAAATTGTTATGACCATATTTGAAGATAATCAGATATATTTTGGCATGCAATCCAACAAATATCAACAAAAATACCGAAAACCTAAGGCATTTACAAAGATAGGCACTTTAAATTAATGATCCGACCATTAGATTTGTTTAAATTTATAAGAAAAGTTTTATGAAAAAATTTAAAGATAATTAGATATATTTTGGCATGCAATCCAACAAATATCAACAAAAATACCGAAAACCTAAGGCATTTACAAAGATATGCACTTTCAATTAATGATCCGACCGTTAGATTTGGTTAAATTTCTAAGAAAAGTGTTATGAAAAAATTTGACGATAATCAAATATATTTTGGCATCCAAAACAACAAATATCAACAAAAATAACAAAAACCTAAGGCATTTACAAAGATAGGCACTTTCAATTATTGATCGACCGTTAGATTTCTTTAAATTTCTAGGAAAAATGTTATGACCAAATTTGAAGATAATCGGATATATTTTGGCATGCAATCAAACAAATGACTACAAAAAGACCGAAAACCTAAGGCATTCACAAAGATAGGCACATTCAATTAATGATCCGACCGTTAGATTTCTTTAAATTTCTATGAAAAGTTTTATAACTAAATTTGAGGATAATCAAATATATTTTGGCATGCCATCAAACAAAGATCAACAAAAATACAGAAAACTTAAGGCATTTACAAAGATAGGCACTTTCAATTAATGATCCGACCGTTAGATTTGTTTAAATTTCTAGGAAAAAGTGTTATGACCAAATTTGAAGATAATAGGATATATTTTAGCAAGAAATACAACAAATGTCTACAGAAAGACCGAAAACCTGAGAATTTACAAAGATAGAAATGTTGAATTAATGATCCAACCGTTAGATTTGTTTAAATTGCTAATAAAAGTGTTACGACCAATTTTGAATATAATCGGTTATATTTTGGCATGCAATCCAACAAATCTCTACAAAAAGACCGAAAACCTAAGGCATTTACAAATATTAACACTTTCAATTAATGATCCGACTGTTAGATATATTTTGGCATACAATCCAACAATTGTTTGCAAAAACACCGAAACCTAAGACATTTACAAATATAGGAGCTTTCAATTAATAATTCGATGATTAGATTTGTTTAAATTTCTAAGAAAAGTTTTATGACCAAGTTTTAATACAATCAGTTATATTTTGGCATGCAATCCAACAAATCTCTAGAAAATGACCGAAAACTTATGGCATTTACAAAGATATGCCACTTCAATTAATTATCCGACGGTTAGATTTGTTTATATTGCTAATAAAAGCGCTATGACCAAATTTGAAGATAATTGGATATATTTTGGCTTGCAATGCATCAAATCTCTACAAAAATACCGAAAACCTAAGGCATTTACAAAGATAAGCACTTTCAATTAATGATCAACCGTTAGATTTGTTTAAATTACTAAGAAAAGTGTTATGAAAAAATTTGAAGATAATCAAATAAATTTTGGCATGCAATCCAACAAATATCAACAAAAATACCGTAAACCTAAGGCATTTACAAAGATAGGCACTTTCAATTAATGATCTGCCCGTTAGATTTGTTTAAATTTCTAGGAAAAGTGTTATGACCAAATTTGAAGATAATCGGATATATTTTGGCATGCAATACAATAATTGTCTACAAAAAGACCGAAAACCTAAGACATTTACAAAGATAGGAGTTTTCAATTAATGATTCGACTATTAGATTTGTTTAAATTGCTAAGAAATGTTTTATGACCATGTTTTAATATAATCGGTTATATTTTGGCATGCAATCCAACAAATCTCTACAAAAAGACCAAAAACCTAAGACATTTACAAATATTAGCACTTTCAATTAATGATCCGACCGTTAGATTTGCTTAAATTGCTACGAAATGTGCTATGACCAAATTAGAAGATAATTGGATATATTTTTGCATACAATCCAACGATTATCTACAAAAAAACTGAAAACCTGAGGCATTAAGAAAGATAGAAACATTCAATTAATGATCCGACCATTAGATTGTTGGGATTCGTGGACTCCTAAACGCGGAAAACATCTACGAATCCCTCCCGAGGACCCAAGTAAACGATTAAGAAGATCTAAGCTTTAAGAGTTACCTCTGGTTGCTGTAATCGAAATCCTTCGATTCTGGTTGCGCTGTTGTACGTTCGACCCGAACAATCACCAGACGCTGCAGTATGCGAACGTCCTCTACGGATACACACCGCGAACTCACTCGATACCCGGGGAGTGCTAGCGCCTAGGGTTTGAGAGGTTTTTTTTTTCTCTGGTAGAGAATGGCACGAATGTTCTCAACCGAAAAATTAGACTATCGAAAGACGGCTAGGGTTTTCTTAAAAAACCCTCGAACCTCTTAGAGTCCAACCCTAATCATATCTTATCATATTCTAATTTAAATTCAAATTAAATTAAAACTGATATGATAAGATTCTGCCATTATTTCGGTAATTTAACTAATTATTTTACCGAGTCAGATTCGTATAATCTGGATATCATCCAGATTCATCGAACCTGGTCACCAGAAAAATAACCTAACAAGTTCGCTTATTGTGTGACCCTATAGGTTCATTTAACACTGGCAGCGTGCCTAAATCGTATTTAAATGGCCCACAAGTTATAAGCGGTTTCTAGCAAAACATTATAACTATCCAGGTTAAATGAAGATCGGTGATCTCTTTGAACCAAACCATAATTTTATATTTAGTCCCTTTGTCACACGATATCCGGATTAAGCATAAGGCACGGAGCATGTCATCCTTATTAAGCTTAATCAATTATTTCTTGATTTCATAGTAGATCTGTTCAAACAAATGATATCAATATCTTAGATTGATATATTTGAGCACGGCCATGCATTTTTTAACGATCTAACTTATCAAGGGGCCCATGGATATCTCTCCCATAATTGAGAGGGACAAATTCCTTCACAATCAATCATATTCCTCTCCTTGATTTATTTTATATCCAACGAGTAGTCTAATTTATTATCTCGGTTAAAGACAACTTTAGCCAATGTCAAAATATAGAATTTATCAAGTAAGAAACTATGATGAATTTAGGTCGAAGGACTTTCAATATTATTATGGCTAGAAAGTACTTATGACATATTCCATGAAGTACTCTCACAAGTGGGTCATGTCCAATACAATGTTCTCTAACATTTATTTATGTCTTGACTCGATATCACAAATATCCATGGCCAGTAAAACATAGCCATCAAGTCACAAACATACTAATCTTAATTTATTATTATTCCAATAATAATAATCGATCAGGGACAGTTTTAGAATAGTCATTGTATTCATTGTAGGGTTTTACTATCAAGTCACGTACTTGATGACCAACAAAACAAAACTCACTATTCATGAAAAGGAAAGCCTCATATTATTATATAAAACATAATGACAATTGTATAAGTACAAATTGACTCTAGGGCATATCCCCAACACAGATTTCTTTAAATTGCTAATAAAAGTGTTGTGACCAAATTTGAAGATAATCGGATATATTTTGGCATGCAATGCAACAAATATCAACAAAAATACTGAAAACCTAAAGCATTTACAAAGATAGGCAATTTCAATTAACGATCCGACCGATAGATTTCTTTAAATTGCTAATAAAAGTGCTATGACCAAATTTGAAGATAATCGGATATATTTTGTCATGCAATGCATCAAATGTCTACAAAAAACCCGAATACCTAAGGCATTTACAAAGATAGGAACTTTGAATTAATGATTCGACCGTTAGATTTGTTTAAATTTCTAATAAAAGTGTTACGACTAAGTTTTAATATAATCGGTTATATTTGGGCGTGCAATCCAACAAATCTCTACAAAAAAACCGAAACCTAAGGCATTTACAAAGATTTGCACTTTCAATTAATGATCCGACCGTTACATTTGTTTAAATTGCTACGAAAAGTGCTATGACAAAATTTGTTGATAATCGGATATATTTTGGCATACAATCCAACAATTGTCCACAAAAAGACCGAAAGCCTAAGGCATTTACAAATATAGGAGCTTTCAATTAATGATTCGACCATTAGATTTGTTTAAATTTCTAAGAAAAGTTTTATGACCAAGTTTTAATATAATCGGTTATATTTTGGCATGCAATCCAACAAATCTCAACAAAAAGACCGAAAACCTAAGGCATTTACAAAGATAGGAACTTTGAATTAATGATCCGACCGTTAGATTTGTTTCAATTTCTTAGAAAAATTGTTAACACCAAATTTGAAGATAATCGGATATATTTTGGCATGCAAACCCACAAATATCAACAAAAATACCGAAAACCTAAGGCATTTACAAAGATAGGCACTTTCAATTAATGAGCAACCGTTAGATTTGATTAAATTTCGAAGAAAAGTGTTATGACCAAATTTAAAGATAATCGGATATACTTTGGCTTGCAATCCGATAAATATCAATAAAAATACCGAAACCTGAGGCATTAACAAAGATAGAAACATTAAATTAATGATCCGACCACTAGATTTGTTTAAAATGCTAAGAAAAGTGCTATGACCAAATTTAAAGATAATCGGGTATATTTTGGCATTCAATCCAACAAATATCCACAAAAATACCGAAAACCTAAGGCATCTACAAAGATAGGCAATTTCAATTAATAATCCGACCGTTAAATTTGTTTAAATTGATACGAAAAGTGCTAAGACAAAATTTGAAGATAATCGAATATATTTTCGCATGCAATGCAACAAATGTCTACAAAAAGACCGAAAACCTAAGGCATTTACAAATATAGGAACTTTGAATTAATGATCCGACCATTAGATATTTTTAAATTATTAATAAAAGTGTTACGACCAAGTTTGAATATAATCGGATATATTTTGGGATTCAATCCACCAAATGTTTACAAAAACACCGAAAACCTAAGGCATTAACAAAGATAAGCAGTTTCAATTAATGATCCGGCCGTTAGATTTGTTTAAATTGCTAATAAAGGTGTTATGACCAAATTTGAAGATTATCAGATATATTTTGGCATGCAATCCAACAAATATCAACAAAAATACCTCAAACCTATGGCATTTACAAACATAGGCACTTTCAATTAATGATCCGACCGTTAGATTTGTTTAAATTTCTATGAAAAGTGTTATGAAAAATTTTGATGATAATCAAATATATTTTGGCATGCAATTCAACAAATATCAACAAAAATGCCGAAAACCTACGGCATTTACAAAGATAGGCAATTTAAATTAATGATCCGACCGTAAGTTTTGTTTAAATTTATAGGAAAAGTGTTATGACCAAATTTGAAGAAAATCGGATATATTTTGGCATGGAATCCAACAATTGTCTACAAAAAGAACGAAAACCTAAAACATTTCCAAAGATAGGAGCTTTCAATTAATGATTCGACTATTAGATTTGTTTAAATTGCTCAGAAAAGTTTTATGACCATGTTTTAATATAATCGGTTTTATTTTGGCATGCAATTCAGCGAATCTCTACAAAAAGAGCGAAAACCTAAGCCATTTACAAAGATTAGCACTTTCAATTAATGATCCGACCATTCGATTTGTTTAAATTGCTAAGAAAAGTGCTATGACCAATTTTGAAGATAATCGGATATATTTTGGCATGCAATCCACAAAATGTTGACAAAAAGACCGAAAACCTATGGCATTTACAAAGATAGGCACTTTCAATTAATGATCCGACCGTTAGATTTGTTTAAATTGCTACGAAAAGTGCTATGACCAAATTTGAGGATAATCAGAAATATTTTGGCATGCAATGCAACAAATGTCAACAAAAAGACCGAAAACCTAATGCATTTACAAAGATAGGAACTTTGAATTAATGATCCGACCGTTAAATTTGTTTAAATTGTTAATAAAAGTTTTACGACCAAGTTTGAATATAATCGGTTATATTTCGGCATGAAATCCAACAAATCTCTACAGAAAGACCGAAAACCTAAGGCTTTAACAAAGATAGGCACTTTCAATTAATGATCCGACCGTTAGTTTTCTTTAAAGTGCTACGAAAAGTTTTATGACCAAATTTGTAGATAATCGGATATATTTTGGCATACAATCCAACAAATATCAACAAAAACACCGAAAACCAAAAGCATTTACAAAGATAGGCACTTTCAATTAATGATCCGATCGTTAGATTTGTTTAAATTTATAGAAAAAGTGTTATGACCAGATTTGAAGATAATCGAATATATTTTGGCAAGATATACAACAAATGTCTACAGAAAGACCGAAAACCAAAGGTATTTACAAGGATAGGAACGTTGAATTAATGATCCGACCGTTAGATTTGTTTAAATTGCTAATAAAAGTGTTTCGACCAAGTTTGAATATAATCGGTTATATTTTGGCAAGCAATCCAACAAATGTCTACAAAAGACCAAAAACCTAAGGCATTTACAAAGATTAACACATTCAATTAATGATCCGACCGTTAGATTTGTTTAAATTGCTACGAAAAGTTCTATTACAAAATTTGAAGACAATCGGATATATTTTGGCATACAATCCAACAATTGTCTACAAAAAGACCGAAAACCTAAGACATTTACAAATATAGGAGCTTTCAATTAATGATTCGACTATTAGATTTGTTTAAACTTCTAAGAAAAGTTTTATGACCAAATTTGAAGATAATCGGATATACTTTGGCATGCAATCGAACAAATTACTACAAAAAAACCGAAAACCTGAGGTATTTACAAAGATAGGAACTTTGAATTAATTATCTGACCGTTAGATTTGTTAAAATTTCTAAGAAAAGTTTTATGACCAAATTTGAAGATAATCGGATATACTTTGGCATGCAATTCAATAAATATCAACAAAAATACCGAAAACCTAAGACATTTACAAATATAGGAGCTTTCAATAAATGGTTCGACTATTAGATTTGTTTAAATTACTAAGAAAAATGTTATGAAAAATTTGAAGATAATCAAATATATTTTGGCATGCAATCCAACAAATATCAACAAAAATACCGAAAACCTAAAGCGTTTACGAAGATAGGCACTTTCAATTAATGATCCGACCGTTAGATTTGTTTAAATTTCTAGGAAAAGGGTTATGACCAAATTTAAAGACAATCAGATATATTTTGGCATACAATCTAACAATTGTCTACAAAAAGACCGAAAACCTAAGACATTTACAAATATAGGAGCTTTCAATTAATGATTCGATCATTCGATTTATGTAAATTGCTATGAAAAGTTTTATGACAAAGTTTTAATATAATCGTTTATATTTTGGCATTGCAATCCAACAAATCTCTACAAAAAGACCGAAAACCAAAGGCATTAACAAATATAGGAACTGTGTATTAATGATCCGACCGTTAGATTTGTTTAAATTTTTTAGAAATTATGTTAAGACCAAATTTGAAGATAATCAGATATATTTTTACATGCAATCCAACAAATATCACCAAAAATATTGAAAACCTAAGACATTTACAAAGATAGGCACATTCAATTAATGATCCGACCGTTAGATTTGTTTAAATTGCTAATTAAAGTGTTATGACCAAATTTGAAGATAATCAGATATATTTTGGCATGCAATCCAACAATTGTCTACAAAAAGACCGAAAACCTAAGACATTTACAAATATAGGAGCTTTCAATTAATGATTCGACCATTAGATTTGTTTAGATTTCTAAGAAAAGTGTTATGACTAAATTTGAAGATAATCGGATATACTTTGCATGCAATCCAACAAATTACTACAAAAAGACCGAAAACCTGTGGCATTTACAAATATAGGAACTTTGAATTAATTATCTTACTGTTAGATTTGTTTAAATTTCTAAGAAAAGTATTATGACCAAATTTGAAGATAATCTGATATACTTTAGCGTGAAATCTAATAAATATAAACAAAAATACTGAAAACCTGAGGCATTAAAAAATATAGAAACTATCAATTAATTATTCGACCATTAGATTTGTTTAAATTGCTAATTAAAGTTCTATGAACAAATTTGAAGATAATTAATCGGATATATTTTGGCATGCAATTCAACAATTATCTACAAAAAGACCGAAAACCAAAGGCAATTACAAAGATAGAAACTTTGAATTAATGATCCGACCGTTAGATATGTTTAAATTTCTAATAAATGTGCTACGACCAAGTTTAAAAATAATCGGATATATTTTGGTATGCAATCCACCAAATGTCAACAAAAATACCGAAAACCTAAGGCATTTACAAAGATAGGCACTTTGAATCAGTGATCCAACCGTTATATTTGTTTATATTAATAATAAAAGTGTTATGACCAAATTTGAAGTTAATCGGATAGACTTTGGCATGCAATCCAATAAATATCAACAAAAATAACGAAAACCTGAGGTATTAACAAAGATAGAAACTTTCAATTAATGATCCGACCATTAGATTTGTTTAAATTGCTAACAAAAGTGCAATGAGCAAATTTGAAGATAATCGGCTATATTTTGGCATGCAATCCCACAAATGACTACAAAAATACCGAAAACCTAAGGCATTCACAAAGATAGGCACTTTTAATTAATGATCCGACCGTTAGATTTGTTTAAATTTTTATAAAAAAAGTGTTATGAAAAAATTTGATGATAATCAAATATATTTTGGCAAGCAATCCATCAAATATCAACAAAAATACCGAAAATCTAAAACATTTACAAAGATAGGCACTTTCAATTAATGATCCGACCGTTAGATTTGTTTAAATTTCTAGGAAAAGGGTTATGACCAAATTTGAAGATAATCAGATATATTTTGGCATACAATCTAACAATTGTCTACAAAAAGGCCGAAAACCTAAGACATTTACAAATATAGGAGCTTTCAATTAATGATTCGATCATTAGATTTATTTAAATTGCCAGGAAAATTTTTATGACCAAGTTTTAATATAATCGGTCATATTTTGGCATGCAATGCAACAAATATCAACAAAAATACCGAAAACGAAAGGCATTTACAAAGATAGGAAGTTTGAATTAATGATCCGACCGGTAGATATGTTTAAATTACTTGGAAAAGTTTTATGGCCAAATTTGAAAATAATCGGATATACTTTGGCATACAATCCAATAAATATCAACACAAATACCGAGAACCTAAGGTATTTACAGAGATAGGCAATTTCAATTAATGATCCGACCGTTAGAATTGTTTAAATTACTAATAAAAGCGCTATGACCAAATTTGAAGATAATCGGATATATTTTAGCATGCAATTCAACAAATATCAACAAAAATACCGAAAACCTAATGCATTTACAAAGTTAGGCAATTTCAATTAATGATCTCACCGTTAGATTTGTTTAAATTGCTAATAAAATTTCTATGACCAAAATTGAAGATAATCGGATATATTTTGGCATGAAATGCAACAAATGTTTACAGAAAGACTGAAAACCTAAGTCATTTAAAAAGATTGCCATTTTCAATTATTGATCCGACTGTAAAATTTGTTTAAATTTCTAAGAAAAGTGTTATGACTAAATTTGAAGATAATCGGATATTACTTGGCATGCAATCCAACAAATATCACCAAAAATACCGAAAACCTTAGGCATTAACAAAGATAGAAAACTTTCAATTATTGATCCGACCGTTATATTTGTTTAAATTGCTAATAAAAGTGTTATGACCAAATTTGAAGATAATCAGATATATTTTTACATGCAATCCAACAAATATCACCAAAAATATCGAAAACCTAAGACATTTACAAAGATAGGCACATTTAATTAATGATTCGACCGTTAGATTTGTTTAAATTGCTAATTAAAGTGTTATGACCAAATTTGAAGATAATCAAATATATTTTGGCATGCAATCCAACAAATATAAACAAAAATATCGAAAACCTAAGGCATTTACAAAGATAGGCACTTTTAATTAATGATCCGACCGTTAGATTTGTTTAAATTTCTCCGAAAACTGTTATGAAAAAATTTGGTAATGATCAAATATATTTTGGCATGCAATCCAACAAATATCAACAAAATGACCGAAAACCTAAGACATTTACAAATATAGGAGCTTTCAATTAATGATTCGACCATTAGATTTGTTTAAATTACTAATAAAAGTTTTATGACCAATATTTGAAGATAATCAGATATATTTTGGCATGCAAACCCACAAATATCAACAAAAATATTGAAAACCTAAGGCATTTACAATGATAGGCACTCTCAATTAATGATCCGACCGTTTGATTTGTTTAAACTTCATTGAATAGTGTTATGAAAAATTTTGATGATAATCAGATATATTTTGGCATGCAATCCAACAAATATCAACAAAAATACTGAAAACCGAAGACATTTACAAAGATAGACACATTCAATTTTTGATCCGATCGTTAGATTTGTTTAAATTTCTATGAAAAGTGTTATGAAAAAATTTGATGATAATCAAATATATTTTGGCAAGCAATCCATAAAATATCAACAAAAATACCGAAAACCTAAGGCATTTACAAAGATAGGCACTTTCAATTAATGATCTGACCGTTAGATGTGTTTAAATTTATAGGAAAAGTGTTATGACCAAATTTGAAAATAATCAGATATATTTTAGCATACAATCCAACAATTGTCTACAAAAAGACCGAAAACCTAAGACATTTACAAATATAGGAGCTTTCAATTAATGATTCGATCATTAGATTTATTTAAATTGCCAGGAAAAGTTTTATGACCAAGTTTTAATATAATCGGTCATATTTTGGCATGCAATGCAACAAATATCAACAAAAATACCGAAAACGAAAGGCATTTACAAAGATAGGAAGTTTGAATTAATGATCCGACCGGTAGATATGTTTAACTTACTTGGAAAAGTTTTATGGCCAAATTTAAAAATAATCGGATGTACTTTGGCATGCAATCCAATAAATATCAACACAAATACTGAGAACCTAAGGTATTTACAGAGATAGGCAATTTCAATTAATGATCCGACCATTAGAATTGTTTAAATTACTAATAAAAGCGCTATGACCAAATTTGAAGATAATCGGATATATTTTAGCACGCAATTCAACAAATATCAACAAAAATACCGAAAACCTAAGGCATTTACAAAGTTAGGCAATTTCAATTAATGATCTGACCGTTAGATTTGTTTAAATTGCTAATAAAATTTCTATGACCAAAATTGAAGATAATCGGATATATTTTGGCATGAAATGCAACAAATATTTACAGAAAGACCGAAAACCTAAGTCATTTAAAAAGATTGCCATTTTCAATTATTGATCCGACTGTAAAATTTGTTTAAATTTCTAAGAAAAGTGTTATGACCAAATTTGAAGATAATCGAATATTATTTGGCATGCAATACAACAAATATCACCAAAAATACCGAAAACCTTAGGCATTAACAAAGATAGAAAACTTTCAATTATTGATAGGACCGTTAGATTTGTTTAAATTGCTAATAAAAGTGTTATGACCAAATTTGAAGATAATCAGATATATTTTTACATGCAATCCAACAAATATCACCAAAAATATCGAAAACCTAAGGCATTTACAAAGATAGGCACATTCAATTAATGATCCGACCGTTAGATTTGTTTAAATTGTTAGGAAAAGTTTTATGACCAATTTTTAAAATAATCGTTTATATTTTGGCTTGCAATCCAACAAATCTCTACAAAAAGACCGAAACCAAAGGCATTTACAAAGATAGGAACTGTGTATTAATGATCCGACCGTTAGATTTGTTTAAATTTCTATGAAAAGTGTTATGACCAAATTTGAAGATAATCAGATATATTTGTGGCATGCAATCCAACAAATATCACCAAAAATATCGAAAACCTAATGCATTTACAAAGATAGACACTTTCAATTAATGATCAGACCGTTAGATTTGTTTAAATTTCTAATAAAAGTGTTATGAACAAATTTGAAGATAATCGGATATATTTTGGCAAGCAATGAAACAAATGTCTACAAAAAGACCGAAAACTAAGGCATTTACAAAGATAGGAACTTTTAATTAATGATTCGACCTTTAGATTTTTTTAAATTTCTAAGAAAAGTCTTACGACCAAGTTTGAATATAATCGGATATATTTTGGCCTGCAATCCACCAAATGTCTACGAAAATACCGAAAACATAAGGCATTTACAAATATAGGCACTTTCAATTAATGATCCGACCGTTCGATTTGTTTAAATTTCTAAGAAAAGTGTAATGAAAAAAATTGATGATAATCAAATATATTTTGGCATGCAATCCAACAAATATCAACAAAAATATCGAAAACCTAAGGCATTTACAAAGATAGGAACTTTCAATTAATGATCCGACCGGTTGATATGTTTAAATTACTTGAAAAAGTATTAGGACCAAATTTGAAGATAATCGGATATATTTTGGCATGCAATCAAACAAATGACTACAAAAAGACTGAAAACCTAAGGCATTCACAAAGATAGGCACTTTCAATTAATGATCCGACCGTTAGATTTGTATAAATTTCTTAGAAAAAGTGGTAAGACTAAATTTGAAGATAATCGGATATATTTTGGCATACAATCCCACAAATATCAACAAAAAGACCAAAAACATAAGGAATTTGCAAAGATAGGCACTTTGAATTAAAGATCCGACCGTTAGATTTGTTTAAATTTCTAAGAAAAATGTTATGACCAAATTTGAAGAAAATTTGATATATTTTGGCATACAATTCAACGAATATCAACAAAATACCAAAAACCGGAGGCATTTACAAATATAGAGACTTTCAATTAATGATCCGACCATTAGATTTGTTTAAATTGCAAATAAAAGTGCTATGACAAAATTTGAAGATAATCGGATATATTTTGGAATGCAATCCAACAAATATCACCAAAAATACCGAAAACCTTAGGCATTAACAAAGATAGAAAACTTTCAATTATTGATCCGACCGTTAGATTTGTTTAAATTGCTAATAAAAGTGTTATGACCAAATTTAAAGATAATCAGATATATTTTGGCAAACAATCCAACAATTGTCGACAAAAAAACTGAAAACCTCAGAAATTTACAAATATATGAGCTTTCAATTAATGATTCGATCATTAGATTTATTTAAATTGTTAGGAAAAGTTTTATGACCAAGTTTTAATATAATCGTTTATATTTTGGCTTGCAATCCAACAAATCTCTACAAAAAGACCGAAAACCAAAGACATTTACAAAGATAGGAACTGTGTATTAATGATCCGATCGTTAGATTTGTTTAAATTTCTATGAAAAGTGTTATGACCAAATTTGAAGATAATCAGATATATTTTGGCATGCAATCCAACAAATATCACCAAAAATTTCGAAAACCTAATGCATTTACAAAGATAGACACTTTCAATTAATGATCCGACCGTTAGATTTGTTTAAATTTCTAATAAAAGTGTTATGAACAAATTTGAAGATAATCGGATATATTTTGGCAAGCAATGAAACAAATGTCTACAAAAAGACCGAAAACTAAGGCATTTACAAAGATAGGAACTTTTAATTAATGATTCGACCTTTAGATTTTTTTAAATTTCCAAGAAAAGTCTTACGACCAAGTTTGAATATAATCGGATATATTTTGGCCTGCAATCCACCAAATGTCTACGAAAATACCGAAAACATATGGCATTTACAAATATAGGCACTTTCAATTAATGATCCGACCGTTCGATTTGTTTATATTTCTAAGAAAAGTGTAATGAAAAAAATTGATGATAATCAAATATATTTTGGCATGCAATCCAACAAATATCAACAAAAATATCGAAAACCTAAGGCATTTACAAAGATAGGAACTTTCAATTAATGATCCGACCGTTAGATTTGTTTAAATTACTTGGAAAAGTGTTAGGACAAAATTTGAAGATCATCGGATATATTTTGGCATGCAATCAAACAAATGACTACAAAAAGACCGAAAACCTAAGGCATTCACAAAGATAGGCACTTCAATTAATGATCCGACCGTTAGATTTGTTTAAATTTCTTAGACAAAGTGCTAAGACTAAATTTGAAGATAATCGGATATATTTTGGCATACAATCCCACAAATATCAACAAAAAGACAAAAAACATAAGGAATTTGCAATGATAGGCACTTTCAATTAATGATCCGGCCGTTAGATTTGTTTAAATTTCTAAGAAAAATGTTATGACCAAATTTGAAGAAAATTTGATATATTTTGGCATACAATTCAACGAATATCAACAAAAATACCAAAAACCTGAGGCATTAACAAAGATAGAGACTTTCAATTAATGATCCGACCATTAGATTTGTTTAAATTGCAAATAAAAGTGCTATGACAAAATTTGAAGATAAGCGGATATATTTTGGCATGCAATCCAACAAATATCAACAGAAATACCGAAAACCAAAGACATTTAAAAAGATATGCACTTTGAATTAAAGATCTACCGTTAGATTTGTTTAAATAGCTAATAAAAGTGCTATGACTAAATTTGAAGATAATCGGATATATTTTGGCATGCAATGCAACAAATGTCTACAAAAAGACCGAAAACCTAAGCCATTTACAAAGATAGAACTTTGAATTAATGATCCGACCGTTAGAATTGTTTAAAGTGCTAATAAAAGTGTTACGACTAAGTTGGAATATAATCGGTTTTATTTTGGCATGCAATCCAACAAATCTCTACAAAAAGACCGAAAACATAAGCCATTTACAAAGATTATCACTTTCAATTAATGATCCGACCGTTAGATTTTTTTAAATTGCTACGAAAAGAGCTATGACAAAATTTGAAGATAATCGGTTATATTTTGGTATACAATCCAACAATTGTCTACAAAAAGACCGAAAACCAAAGACATTTACAAATATATGAGCTTTAAATTTATGATTCGACCATTAGATTTGTTTAAATTCCTAAAAATAGTTTTATGACCAAGTTTTAAAATAATCGGTTATATTTTGGCATGAAATATAACAAATCTCTACAAAAAGACCGAAAACCTATGGTATTTACAAAGATAGGAACTTTAAATTAATGATCCGACAATTAGATTTGTTTAAATTTCTTAGAAAAAGTGTTAAGACCAAATTTGAAGATAATCAGACATATTTTGGCATGCAATCCCACAAAATGACCGAAACCTAAGACATTTACAAAGATAGGCACTTTCAAATATTGATCCGACCGTTAGATTTGTTTACAGTGCGATTAAAAGTGTTACGACAAAGTTTGAATATAATCGGTAATAATTTGGCGTGCAATCCAACAAATCTCTACAAAAAGGCCGAAAACCTAAGGTATTTACAAATATAGTTACTTTCAATTAATGATCCGACCGTTAGATTTGTTTAAATTTCTTAGAAAAGTGTTAAGACCAAATTTTGAAGATAATCGGATATATTTTGGCATGCAATCCAACAAATATCAACAAAAATACAGAAAACCGGGTCATTTACAAAAATTGGCACTTTCAATTAATGATCGACCGTCTGATTTGTTTAAATTTCTAAGAAAAGTGTTATGACCAAATTTGAAGATAATCGGATATACTTTGGCATGCAATCCAATAATTATCAACAAAAATACCGAAACCTGAGGCATTAACAAAGATAGAAACTATCAATTAATGATCCGACCATTAGATTTGTTTAAATTGCTCATAAATGTTCCATGACAAAATTTGAAGATAATCGGATAAATTTTGGCATGCAATCCAACAAATATCAACAAAAATACCAAACCTATGGCATTTACAAAGATTGGCAATTTCAATTAATGATCCGACCGTTAGATATATTTAAATTTCTAATAAAAGTGCTATGACAAAATTTGAAGATAATCGAATATATTTTGGCATGCAAAGAAACAAATGTCCCCAAAAAGACCGAAAACCTAAGGCATTTACAAAGATAGGAACTTTGAATTAATGATCCGACCGTTAGATATATTCAAATTACTAAAAAAAGTGTTACGACCATGTTTGAATATAATCGGATATATTTTGGCATTCAATCCACCAAATGTCTAAAAAATATCGAAAACCTAAGGCATTTACAAAGATAGGCACTTTCAATTAATGATCCGTCCGTCAGATTTGTTTAAATTTCTAGGAAAAGTGTTATGAAAAAATTTGATGATGATCAAATATACTTTGGCATGCAATCCAACAAATATCAACAAAAATATCGAAAATCTAAGACATTTACAAGGATAGGATCTTTCAATTAATGATCTGACCGTTAGATTTGTTTAATTTGCTAATAAAAGTGTTATGACCTAATTTGAAGATAATCGGATATATTTTGGCATACAATCCAACAATTGTCTACAAAAAGACCGAAAACCTAAGACATTTACAAATATAGGAGTTTTCATTTAATGATTCGATCATTAGATTTATTTAAATTGCAAGGAAAAGTTTTATGACCAAGTTTTAATATAATCGTTTATATTTTAGCTTGCAATCCAACAAATCTCTACAAAATGACCCCAAAACCAAAGGCATTTACAAAGATAGGCACTTTCAATTATTCATCCGACCGTCAGATTTGTTTAAATTTCAAAGAAAAGTGTTATGAACAAATTTGAAGAAAATTGGATATACTTTGGCATGCAAATCAAAAATATCAACAAAAAGTCCGAAAACCTAAGGCATTTACAAAGATAGGCACTTTCAATTATTGATCCGACCGTTAGATTTGTTTAAATTTATAGGAAAAGTGTCATGACCAAATTTGAAGAAAATTGGATATATCTTGGCATGCTATCCCACAAATATCAACAAAAATACAGAAAACCTGAGGCATTAACAAAGATAGAAACTATCAATTAATGATCAAACCATTAGATTTGTTTAAATTGATAATAAAATTTCTATGACCAAATTTGAAGATAATCGGATATATTTTGGCTTGCAATCCAACAAATATCAACAAAAATACCGAAAACAAAAGGCATTTAAAAAGATAGGCACTTTCAAATATTGATCCGACCGTTAGATTTGTTTAAATTGCTATTAAAAGTGTTACGACCAAGTTTGAATATAATCGGTTATATTTTGGCGTGCAATCCAACAAATCTCTACAAAAAGGCCGAAAACCTAAGGCATTTACAAAGATAGGCACTTTAAATTAATGATCCGACCGTTAGATTTGTTTAAATAGCTACGAAAAGTGCTATGACCAAATTTGTAGATAATCGGATATATCTTGGCATACAATCCAACAATTGTCTTCAAAAAGACCTAAAATATAAGACATTTTCAAATATAGGAGTTTAAAATTAATGATTCGACCATTAGATTTGTTTAAATTACTAAGAAAAGTTTTATGACCAAGTTTTAATATAATCGGTTATATTTTGGCATGCAATCCAACAAATTTCTACAAAAAGACCGAAATTCAATGCATTTACAAATATAGGAACCTTGAATTAATGATCCGACTGTTAGATTTGTATAAATTTCTTAGAAAAAGTGGTAAGACTAAATTTGAAGATAATCGGATATATTTTGGCAAGAAATCCAAAAAATATCAACAAAAATACGGAAACCTAAGGCATTTACAAAGATAGGCACTTTTAATTAATGATCCGACCGTTAGATTTGTTTAAATTGCTAATAAAAGTGTTGTGGCAAAATTTGAAGATAATCGGATATATTTTGGCATGCAATGCAACAAATGTCTACAAAAAGACCGAAAACCGAAGGCATTTAGAAAGATAGGAGCTTTGAATTAATGATCCGACCGTTAGATATGTTTAAATTGCTCATAAAAGTGTTAGGACCAAGTTTGAATATAATCGGATATATTTTGGGATTCAATCCACCAAATGTCTACAGAAATACCGAAGACCTAAGGCATTTACTAAGATAGGCACTTTTAATTAGTGATCCGACCGTTAGATTTGTTTAAATTTCTAAGAAAAGTGTTATGAAAAAATTTGGTAAAGATCAAATATATTTTGGTATGCAATCCAACAAATATCTACAAAAAGACCGAAAACCTAAGACATTTACAAATATTGGAGCTTTCAATTAATGATTCGACCATTAGATTTGTTGAAATTCCTAGGAAAAGATTTATCACCAAGTTTTAATATAATCGGTTATATTTTGGCATGCAATCCAACAAATCTCTACAAAAAGACCGAAAACATAAGACATTTACAAAGATAGGAACTTCGAATTAATAATCCGACCATTAGATTTGTTTAAATTTATTAGAAAAATGGTTAAGACCAAATTTTAAGATAATCGGATATATTATGGCATGCAATCAAACAAATTACTACAAAAAGACCGAAAAGCAAAGGATTCACAAAGATAGGCACTTTCAATTAATGATCCGACCGTTAGATTTTTTAAATTTCTAGGAAAAGTGTTATGACCTAATTTGAAGATAATCGGATATACTTTGGCATGCAATCCAACAAATATCAACAAAAATACCGAAAACCTAAGCCATTTACAGTGATAGGAACTTTCAATTAAAGATCTGACCGTTAGATTTGTTTAAATTGCTAATAAAAGTGTTTTGAACAAATTTGAAGATAATCAGATATCTTTTGGCATACAATTCAACAATTGTCTACAACAAGATAGAAAACCAAAGACATTTACAATTATTGGAGCTTTCAATTAATGATTCGGCCATTAGATTTGTTTAAATACCTAAAAAAAGTTTTATGACCAGGTTTTAATATAATCGGTTATATTTTGGCATGCAATACAACAAATCCCTACAAAAAGACCCCGAAACCTAAGGCATTTACAAAGATAGGCACTTTCAATTATTCATCCGACCGTCAGATTTGTTTAAATTTCAAAGAAAAGTGTTATGACCAAATTTGAACATAATTGGATATACTTTGGCATGCAAACCAAAAATATAAACAAAAAGTCCGAAAACCTAAGGCATTTACAAAGATAGACACTTTCAATTTCTGATCCGACCGTTAGATTTGTTTAAATTTATAGGAAAAGTGTCATGACCAAATTTGAAGATAATCGGAAATATTTTGTCATGCTATCCCACAAATATCAACAAAAATACAGAAAACCCGAGGCATTAACATAGATAGAAACTACCAATTAATGATCCGACCATTAGATTTGTTTAAATTGCTAATAAAATTTCTATGACCAAATTTGAAGATAATCGGATATATTTTGGCTTGCAATCCAACAAATATCAACAAAAATACCGAAAACCTAAGGCATTTACAAATATAGGCAATTTCAATTAATGATATGACCGTTAGTTTTTTTTAAATTGCTAATAAAAGTGCTGTGGCAAAATTTGAAGATAATTGGATATATTTTGGCATGCAATGCAACAAATGTCTACAAAAAGACCGAAAACCTAAGGCATTTACAAAGATAGGAACTTTGAATTAATGATCCGACCGTTAGATATGTTTAAATTGCTAATAAAAGTGTTACGACCAAGTTTGAATATAATCGGTTATATTTTGGCATGTAATCCACCAAATGTCTACAAAAATACCGAAAATCTAAGGCATTTAAAAGGATAGGCACTTTCAAATATTGATCCGACCGTTAGATTTGTTTAAATTCATGTTAAAAGTGTTACGACCAAGTTTGAATATAATCGGTTATATTTTGGCGTGCAATCCAACAAATCTCTACAAAAAGGCCGAAAACCTAAGGCATTTACAAAGATAGGCACTTTCAATTAATGATCCGTCCGTTAGATTTGTTTAAATTGCTACGAAAAGTGCTATGACCAAATTTGTAGATAATCGGATATATTTTGGCATACAATCCAACAATTGTCTTCAAAAAGACCGAAAACCTAAGACATTTACAAATATAGGAGTTTAAAATTAATGATTCGACCATTAGAATTGTCTAAATTACTAAGAAATGTTTTAGACCAAGTTTTAATATAATCGGTTATATTTTGGCATGCAATCCAACAAATTTCTACAAAAAGACCGAAAATCCAATGCATTTACAAATATAGGAACCTTGAATTAATGATCCGACCGTTAGATTTGTATAAATTTCTTAGAAAAAGTGTTAAGGCCAAATTTGAAGATAATCGGATATATTTTGGCAAGCAATCCAACAAATATTAACAAAAATACAGAAACCTAAGGCATTAACAAAGATAGGCACTTTCAATTATTGATCCGATCGTTAAATTTGTTTAAATTTTTAATAAAAGTGTTGTGGCAAAATTTGAAGATAATCGGATATATTTTGGCATAAAATGCAACAAATGTCTACAAAAAGAGCGAAAACCGAAGGCATTTAAAAAGATAGGAGCTTTGAATTAATGATCCGACCGTTAGATATGTTTTAATTGCTCATAAAAGTGTTATGACTAAATTTGAAGATAATCAGATATATTTTGGCATGCAATCCAACAAATATAAACAAAAATACCGAAGTCCTAATCCATTTACAAAGATAGGCACTTTTAATTAATGATCCGACCGTTAGATTTGTTAAATTTCTAAGAAAAGTGTTATGAAAAAATTTGGTAATGATCAAATATATTTTGGCATGCAATTCAACAAATATCTACAAAAAGACCAAAAACCTAAGACATTTACTAATATTGGAGCTTTCAATTAATGATTCGACCATTAGATTTGTTTAAATTCCTATGAAAGATTTATGACCAAGTTTTAATATAATCGGTTATATTTTGGCATGCAATCGAACAAATATAAAAAAAAATATCAAAAACCTAACGCATTTATAAATGAAGGCACTTTCAATTAATGATCCGACCGTTAGATTTGTTTAAATTTCTAGGAGAAGTGTTATGACCAAATTTGAAGATAATCGGATATATTATGGCATGCAATCAAACAAATTACTACAAAAAGACTGAAAACCAAATGATTCACAAAGTTAGGCACTTTCAATTAATGATTCGACCGTTAGATTTTTTTAAATTTCTAGGAAAAGTGTTATGACCAAATTTGAAGATAATCGGATATACTTTGGCTTGCAATCCAACAAATATCAACAAAAATACCGAAATCCTAAGCCATTTACAAAGATAGGAACTTTCAATTAATGATCTGACCGTTAGATTTGTTTAAATCGCTAAAAAATGTGTTATGACCAAATTTGAAGATAATCAGATATCTTTTGTCATACAATCCAACAATTGTCTACAAAAAGACCGAAAACCAAGGACATTTACAATTATAGGATCTTTCAATTAATGATTTGGCCATTAGATTTGTTTAAATTTCTAAAAAAAGTTTTATGACCAGGTTTTAATATAATCCGTTATATTTTGGCATGCAATCCAACAAATCTCTACAAAAAGACCCCAAAACCTAAGGCATTTACAAAGATAGGCACTTTCAATTATTCATCCGACCGTCAGATTTGTTTAAATTTCAATGAAAAGTGTTATACTTTGGCATGCAAACCAAAAATATCAACAGAAAGTTCGAAAACCTAAGGCATTTACAAATATAGGCACTTTCAATTACTGATCCGACCGATATATTTGTTTAAATTTATAGGAAAAGTGTCATGACCAAATTTGAAGATAATCGGATATATTTTGGCATGCTATCCCACAAATATCAACAAAAATACAGAAAACCTGAGGTATTGACAAAGATAGAAACTATCAATTATTGATCCGTTCATTAGATTTGTTTAAATTGCTAATAAAATTTCTATGACCAAATTTTAAGATAATCGGATATATTTTGGTTTGCAATCCAACAAATATCAACAAAAATACCGACAACTTAAGGCATTTACAAATATAGGCAATTTCAATTAATGATACGACCGTTAGTTTTTTTTAAATTGCTAATAAAAATGCTATGACCAAATTTGAAGATAATAGGATATATTTTGGCATGCAATGCAGCAAATGTCTACAAAAAGATCGAAAACCTAAGGCATTTGCAAAGATAGGAACATTGAATTAATGATCTGGCCGTTAGATATGTTTAAATTGCTAATAAAAGTGTTACGACCAAGTTTGAATATAATCGGTTATATTTTAGCATGTAATCCACCAAATGTCTACAAAATACCGAAAATCTAAGGCATTTAAAAAGATAGGCACTTTCAAATATTGATCCGACCGTTAGATTTGTTTACATTGCGATTAAAAGTGTTACGACCAAGTTTGAATATAATCGGTTATAATTTGGCGTGCAATCCAACAAATCTCTGCAAAAATGCCGAAAACCTAAGGCATTTACAAAAATAGTCACTTTCAATTAATGATCCGACCGTTAGATTTGTTTAAATTTCTTAGAAAAGTGTTAAGACCAAATTTTGAAGATAATCGGATATATTTTGGCATGCAATCCAACAAATATCAACAAAAATACCGAAAACCTGGTCATTTACAAAAATTGGCACTTTCAATTAATGATCGACCGTTAGATTTGTTTAAATTTATAAGAAAAGTGTTATGGCCAAATTTGAAGATAATCGGATATACTTTGGCATGCAATCCAATAATTATCAACAAAAATACCGAAACCTGAGGCATTAGCAAAGATAGAAACTTTCAATTAATGATCCGACCATTAGATTTGTTTAAATTGCTCATAAACGTTCCATGACAAAATTTGAAGATAATCGGATATATTTTGGCATGCAATGCAACAAATGTCTCCAAAAAGACCGAAAACCTAAGGCATTTACAAGGATAGGAACTTTGAATTAATGATCCGACCGTTAGATATATTCAAATTGCTAAAAAAAGTGTTACGACCATGTTTGAATATAATCGGATATATTTTGGCATTCAATCCAGTAAATGTCTACAAAAATATCGTAAACCTAAGGCATTTACAAAGATAGGCACTTTCAATTAATGATCCGACCGTCAGATTTGTTTAAATTTCTAAGAAAAGTGTTATGAAAAAATTTGATGATGATCAAATATATTTTGGCATGCAATCCAACAAATATCGACAAAAAGACCGAAAACCTAAGATATTTACTAATATTGGAGATTTCAATTAATGATTCGACCATTAGAAATGTTTAAAATCCTAAGAGAAGATTTATGACCAAGTTTTAATATAATCGGTATATTTTGGCCTGCAATCCAACAAATCTCTACAAAAAGACCCAAACCTAAGGCATTTAAGAAAATAGGCACTTTCAATTAATTATCCGATCGTTAGATTTGTTTAAATATCTATGAAAAGTGTTATGACCAAATTTGAAGAGAATCGGATATACTTTGGCATGCAATCCAACAAATATTAACGAAAATACCGAAAATCTAATACATTTACAAGGATAGGAAATTTCAATTAATAATCTGACCATTAGATTTGTTTAAATTGCTAACAAAAGTGTTAGGAAAAGTTATTTAAATTGCTAGGAAAAGTTTTATGACCAGGTTTTAATATAATCGTTTATATTTTGGCTTGCAATCCAACTAATCTCTACAAAATGACCCCAAAACCAAAGGCATTTACAAAGATAGACACTTTCAATTATTCATCCGACCGTCAGATTTGTTTAAATTTCAAAGAAAAGTGTTATGACCAAATTTGAAGAGAATTGGATACACTTTGGCATGAAAATCAAAAATATCAACAAAAAGTCCGAAAACTTAAGGCATTTACGAAGATAGGCACTTTCAATTACTGATCCGACCGTTAGAATTGTTTAAATTTATAGGAAAAGTGTTATGACCAAAATACCGAAGACCTAATGCTTTTACTAAGATAGGCACTTTTAATTAATGATCCGACCGTTAGATTTGTTTAAATTTTTAAGAAAAGTGTTACGAAAAAATTTGGTAATGATCAAATATATTTTGGCAAGCAATCCAACAAATATCTACAAAAAGACCGAAAACCTAAGACATTTACAAATATTGGAGCTTTCAACTAATGATTAGACCATTAGATTTGTTTAAATTCCTAGATAAAGATTTATGACCAAGTTTTAATATAATCGTTTATATTTTGGCATGCAATCGAACAAATATAAAAAAAAAATACCAAAAACCTAACGCATTTATAAATGAAGGCACTTTCAATTAATGATCTGACCGTTAGATTTGTTTAAATTTCTAGAAGAAGTGTTATGACCAAATTTGAAGATAATCGGATATATTATGGCATGCAATCAAACAAATTACTACAAAAAGACCAAAAACAAAAGGATTCACAAAGTTGGGCACTTTCAATTAATGATCCGACCGTTAGATTATTTAAATTTCTAGGAAAAGTGTTATGACCAAATTTGAAGATAATCGGATATACTTTGGCATGCAATCCAATAAATATCAACAAAATACCGAAACCTAAGCCATTTACAAAGATTGGAACTTTCAATTAATGATCTGACCGTTAGATTTGTTTAAATTGCTAATAAAAGTGTTTTGACCAAATTTGAAGATAATCAGATATCTTTTGGCGTACAATCCAACTATTGTCTACAACAAGATAGAAAAACTAAGACATTTACAATTATAGGAGCTTTCAATTAAAGATTCGGCCATTAGATTTGTTTAAATTCCTAAAAAAAGTATTTTGACCAGTTTTTAACATAATCGGTTATATTTTGGCATGCAATCCAACAAATCCCTACAAAAAGACCCCAAATCCTAAGGCATTTACAAAGATAGGCACTTTCAATTATTCATCCGACCGTCAGATTTGTTTAGATTTCAAAGAAAAGTGTTATGACCAAATTTGAACATAATTGGATATACTTTGGCATGCAAACAAAAAATATAAACAAAAAGTCCGAATACCTAAGGCATTTACAAAGATAGACACTTTCAATTTCTGATCCGACCGTTAGAATTGTTTAAATTTATAGGAAAAGTGTCACGACCAAATTTGAAGATAATCGGAAATATTTTGGCATGCTATCCCACAAATATCAACAAAAATACAGAAAACCTGATGCATTAACATAGATAGAAACTACCAATTAATGATCCGACCATTAGATTTGTTTAAATTGCTAATAAAATTTCTATGACCAAATTTGAAGATAATCGGATATATTTTGGCTTGCAATCCAACAAATATCAACAAAAATACCGAAGACCTAATGCATTTACAAAGATATGCACTTTTAATTAATGATCCAACCGTTAGATTTGTTAAATTTCTAAGAAAAGTGTTATGAAAAAATTTGGTAATGAACAAATATATTTTGGTATGCAATCCAACAAATATCCACAAAAAGACCGAAAACCTAAGACATTTACAAAGATATGAACTTTCAATTAATGATCTGAGCGTTAGATTTGTTTAAATTGCAAATGAAACTGTTATGAACAAATTTGAAGATAATCAGATATATTTTGGCATGCAATACACCAAATGTCTACAAAAAGACCGAAAACCTAAGGCATTTACAAAGATAGGATCTTTGAATTAATTATCCGGCCGTTAGATATGTTTAAATTGCTAATAAAAGTGTTATGACCAAATTTGAATATAATCGGTTATATTTTGGCATGTAATCCACCAAATGTCTACAAAATACCGAAAATCTAAGGCATTTAAAGAGATAGACACTTTCAAATATTGATCCGACCGTTAGATTTGTTTACATTGCTATTAAAAGTGTTACGACCAGGTTTGAATATAATCGGTTATATTTTGGCGTGCAATCCAACAAATCTCTACAAAAATGCCGAAAACCTAAGGCATTTACAAAAATAGTCACTTTCAATTAATGATCCGACCGTTAGATTTGTTTAGATTTCTTAGAAAAGTGTTAAGACCAAATTTTAAAGATAATCGGATATATTTTGGCATGCAATCCAACAAATATCAACAAAAATACCGAAAACCTGGTCATCTACAAAAATTGGCACTTTCAATTAATGATCGACCGTTAGATTTGTTTAAATTTCTAAGAAAAGTGTTATGACCAAATTTGAAGATAATCGGATATACTTTGGCATGCAATCCAATAATTATCAACAAAAACACCGTAACCTGAGGCATTAACAAAGATAAAAACTATCAATTAATGATCCGACCATTAGATTTGTTTAAATTGCTCATAAACGTTCCATGACAAAATTTGAGGATAATCGGATATATTTTGGCATTCAATCCAACAAATATCAACAAAAATACCAAACCTAAGGCATTTACAAAGATTGGCAATTTCAATTAATGATCCGACCGTTAGATATGTTCAAATTGCTAATAAAAGTGCTGTGGCAAAATTTCAAGATAATCGGATATATTTTGGCATGCAATGCAACAAATGTCCCCAAAAAGACCGAAAACCTAAGGCATTTACAAAGATAGAAACTTTGAATTAATGATCCGATCGTTAGATATATTCAAATTACTAAAAAAAGTGTTACGACCATGTTTGAATATAATCGGATATATTTTGGCATTCAATCCACCAAATGTCTACAAAAATATCGAAAACCTAAGGCATTTACAAAGATAGACACTTTCAATTAATGATCCGACCGTTAGATTTATTTAAATTGCTAATAAAAGTGTTATTACCAAATTTGAAGATAATCAGATATATTTTGGTAAGCAATCCAACAAATATCAACAAAAATATCTAAAACCTAAGGTATTTACCAAGATAGGAACTTTTAATTAAAGATACGACCGTCAGATTTGTTTAAATTTCTAAGAAAAGTGTTATGAAATAAATTGATGATGATCAAATATATTTTGGCTCGCAATCCAACAAATATCAACAAAAAGACCGAAAACCTAAAACATTTACTAATATTGGAGCTTTCAATTAATGATTCGACCGTTAGATTTGTTTAATTTCCGAAGAAAAGTTTTATGACAAAGTTTTAATATAATCGGTTATATTTTGGCATGCAATCCAACAAATCTCTAAAAAAAGACCGAAAACATAAAACATTTACAAAGATAGGAACTTCGAATTAATGATCCGACCATTAGATTTGTTTAAATTTCTTAGAAAAATGGTTAAGACCAAATTTGAAGATAATCGGATATATTATGGCATGCAATCCAACAAATATCAACAAAAATACCGAAAACCTAAGGCATTTACAAAAATAGACACTTTCAATTAATGATCCGACCGTTAGATTTGTTTAAATTTCTATGAAAAGTGTTATGACAAAATTTGAAGATAATCGGATATATTTTGGCATGCAATCCAACAAATATCAACAAAAATAACGAAAACTTAAGGCATTTACAAAGATAGGTACTTTCAATTAATGATCCGAACGTCAGATTTGTTTAAATTTCTAAGAAAATTGTTATGAAAAAATTTGATGATGATCAAATATATTTTGGCATGCAATCCAATAAATATCAACAAAAAGACCGAAAACCTAAGACATTTACTAATATTGGAGCTTTCAATTAATGATTCGACCATTAGATTTGTTTAAATTCCTAAGAAAAGATTTATGACCAAGTTTTAATATAATCGGTTATATTTTGGCATGCAATCCAACAAATCTCTACAAAAAGACCGAAAACCTAAGGCATTTAAAAAAATAGGCACTTTCAATTAATGATCCGACCGTTAGATTTGTTTAAATTTCTATGAAAAGTGTTATGACCAAATTTGAAGATAATCGGATATACTTTGGCATGCAATCCAACAAATATCAACAAAAATACCGAAAATCTAAGACATTTACAAGGATAGGAACTTTCAATTAATGATCTGACCGTTAGATTTGTTTAAATTACTAATAAAAGTGTTATGACCTAATTTGAAGATAATCAGATATATTTTGGCATACAATCCAACAATTGTCTACAAAAAGACCGAAATCCTAAGACATTTACAAATATAGGAGCTTTCATTTAATGATTCGATCATTAGATTTATTTAAATTGTTAAGAAAAGTTTTATGACCAAGTTTTAATATAATCGTTTATATTTAGGCTTGCAATCCAACAAATCTCTACAAAAAGACCCCAAAACCTAAGGCATTTACAAAGATAGGCACTTTCAATTATTCATCCGACCGTCAGATTTGTTTAAATTTCAAAGAAAAGTGTTATGACCAAATTTGAACATAATTGGATATACTTTGGCATGCAAACCAAAAATATAAACAAAAAGTCCGAAAACCTAAGGCATTTACAAAGATAGACACTTTCAATTTCTGATCCGATTGTTAGATTTCTTTAAATTTATAGGAAAAGTGTCATGACCAAATTTGAAGATAATCGGAAATATTTTGGCATGCTATCCCACAAATATCTACAAAAATATAGAAAACCTGAGGCATTAACATAGATAGAAACTACCAATTAATGATCCGACCATTAGATTTGTTTAAATTGCTAATAAAATTTCTATGACCAAATTTGAAGATAATCGAATATATTTTGGCTTGCAATCCAACAAATATCAACAAAAATACCGAAAACCTAAGGCATTTACAAATATAGGCAATTTCAATTAATGATACGACCGTTAGTTTTTTTTAAATTGCTAATAAAAGTGCTGTGGCAAAATTTGAAGATAATCGGATATATTTTGGCATGCAATGCAACAAATGTCTACAAAAATACCGAAAAGAGAAGGCATTTACAAAGATAGGAACTTTGAATTAATGATCCGACCGTTAGGTATGTTTAAATTGCTAATAACAGTGTTACGACCAAGTTTGAATATAATCGGTTATATTATGGCATGTAATCCACCAAATGTCTACAAAAATACCGAAAATCTAAGGCATTTAAAAAAATAGGCACTTTCAAATATTGATCCGACCGTTAGATTTGTTTAAATTGGTATTAAAAGTGTTACGACCAAGTTTGAATATAATCGGTTATATTTTGGCGTGCAATCCAACAAATCTCTACAAAAAGGCCGAAAACCTAAGGTATTTACGAAGATAGGCACTTTCAATTAATGATCCGACCGTTATATTTGTTTAAATTGTTACGAAAAGTGCTATGACCAAATTTGTAAATAATCGGATATATTTTGGCATACAATCCAACAATTGTCTTCAAAAAGATCGAAAACCTAAGACATTTACAAATATAGGAGTTTAAAATTAATGATTCGACCATTAGATTTGTCTAAATTACTAAGAAAAGTTTTATGACCAAGTTTTAATATAATCGGTTATATTTTGGCATGCAATCCAACAAATCTCTACAAAAAGTCCGAAAACCCAATGCATTTACAAAGATAGGAACCTTGAATTAATGATTCGACCGTTAGATTTGTATAAATTTCTTAGAAAAAGTGTTAAGACCAAATTTGACGATAATCGGATATATTTTGGCAAGCAATCCAACAAATCTCAACAAAAATACAGAAACCTAAGGCATTTACAAATATAGGCAATTTCAATTAATGATCCGACCGTTAGGTTTGTTTAAATTTCTAATAAAAGTGCTGTGGCAAAATTTGAAGATAATCGAATATATTTTGGTATGCAATGCAACAAATGTCTACAAAAATACCGAAAACCTAAGGCATTTAAAAAGATAGGAACTTTGAATTTTTTATCCGACCGTTAGATATGTTTAAATTGCTCATAAAAGTGTTAGAACCAAGTTTGAATATAATCGGATATATTTTGACATTCAATCCACCTAATGTCTACAAAAATACCGTAAACCCAATGCATTTACAAAGATAGGAACCTTGAATTAATGATTCGACCGTTAGATTTGTATAAATTTCTTAGAAAAAGTGTTAAGACCAAATTTGAAGATAATCGGATATTTTTGGGCAAGCAATCCAACAAATATCAACAAAAATACAGAAACCTAAGGCATTTACAAATATAGGCAATTTCAATTAATGATCCGACCGTTAGGTTTGTTTGAATTTCTAATAAAAGTGCTGTGGCAAAATTTGAAGATAATCGAATATATTTTGGTATGCAATGCAACAAATGTCTACAAAAATACCGAAAACCTAAGGCATTTAAAAAGACAGGAACTTTGAATTTATGATCCGACCGTTAGATATGTTTAAATTGCTCATAAAAGTGTTAGAACCAAGTTTGAATATAATCGGATATATTTTAGCATTCAATCCACCTAATGTCTACAAAAATACCGAAAACCTAAGGCGTTTACGAAGATAGGCACACATTTAATTAATGATCCGACCGTTTGATTTTTTTAAATTGCTAATAAAAGTGTTTTGACCAAATTTAAAGATAATCAAATATATTTTGGCATGCAATCCAACAAATATCAACAAAAATATCGAAAAACTAAGGCATTTACAAAGATAGGCACTTTTAATTAATGATCCGACCGTTAGATTTGTTAAATTTCTAAGAAAAGTGTTATGAAAAAATTTGGTAATAATCAAATATATTTTGGCATGCAATCCAACAAATATCCACAAAAAGGCCGAAAACCTAAGACATTTACAAATATTGAAGCTTTCAATTAATGATTTGACCATTAGATTTGTTTAAATTCCTAATAAAATATTTATGACCAAGATTTAATATAATCGGTAATATTTTGGCATGCAATCGAACAAATATCAACAAAAATACCGAAAACCTAACGAATTTATAAAAATAGGCACTTTCAATTAATGATCCGACCGTTAGATTTGTTTAAATTTCTAGGAAAAGTGTTATGACCAAATTTGAAGATAATCGGATATACTTTGGCATGAAATCCAACAAATATCAACTAAAATACCGAAAACTAAGACATTTACAAAGATATGAACTTTCAATTAATGATCTGACCGTTAGATTTGTTTAAATTGCAAATAAAATAGTTATGACCAAATTCGAAGATAATCAGATATATTTTGGCATTCAATGCAACAAATGTCTACAAAAAGACCGAAAACCTAAGGCATTTACAAAGATAGGATCTTTGAATTAATGATCCGGCCGTTAAATATGATTAAATTGCTAATAAAAGTGATACGACCAAATTTGAATATAATCGGTTATATTTTGGCATGTAATCCACCAAATGTCTACAAAATACCGAAAATCTAAGGCATTTAAAAAGATAGGCACTTTCAAATATTGATCCGACCGTTAGATTTGATTAAATTGCTATTAAAAGTGTTACGACCAAGTTTGAATATAATCGGTTATATTTTGGCGTGCAATCCAACAAATCTCAACAAAAAGGCCGAAAACCTAAGGCATTTACAAAAATAGTCACTTTCAATTAATGATCCGTCCGTTATATTTGTTTAAATTTCTTAGAAAAGTGTTAAAACCAAATTTTGAAGATTATCGGATATATTTTGGCATGTAATCCAACAAATATCAACAAAAATACGGAAAACCTGGTCATTTACAAAAACTGGCACTTTCAATTAATGATCGACCGTTAGATTTGTTTCAATTTCTAAGAAAAGTGTTATGACCAAATTTGAAGATAATCAGATATATTTTGGCAAGCAATCCAACAAATATCAACAAAAATACCGAAAACCTAAGGTATTTACCAAGATAGGAACTTTTAATTAATGATACGACCGTCAGATTTGTTTAAATTTCTAAGAAAAGTGTTATGAAAAAATTTGATGATGATCTAATATATTTTGGCTCGCAATCCAACAAATATCAACAAAAAGTCCGAAAACCTAAGACATTTACTAATATTGGAGCTTTCAATTAATTATTCGACCGTTAGATTTGTTTAATTTCCTAAGAAAAGTTTTATGACCAAGTTTTAATATAATCGGTTATATTTTGGCAAGTAATCCACCAAATGTCTACAAAATACCGAAAATCTAAGGCATTTAAAAGGATAGGCACTTTCAAATATTGATCCGACCGTTACATTTGTTTACATTTCTAAGAAAAGTGTTATGACCAAATTTGAATATAATCGGATATACTTTGGCATGCAATCCAATAATTATCAACAAAAATACCGAAACCTGAGGCATTAACAAAGATAGAAACTATCAATTAATGATCCGACCATTAGATTTGTTTAAATTGCTCATAAAGTTTCCATTACAAAATTTGAAGATAATCGGATATATTTTGGCATGCAATCCAACAAATATCAACAAAAATACCAAACCTAAGGCATTTACAAAGATTGGCAATTTCAATTAATGATCCGACGTTAGATATGTTTAAATTGCTAATAAAAGTGCTGTGGCAAAATTTCAAGATAATCGGATATATTTTGGCATGCAATACAACAAACGACTGCAAAAAGACCGAAAACCTAAGGCATTTACAAAGATAGAAACTTTGAATTAATGATCCGACCGTTAGATATATTCAAATTGCTAAAAAAAGTGTTACGACCACGTTTGAATATAATCGGATTTATTTTGGCATTCAATCCACCAAATGTCTACAAAAATATCGAAAACCTAAGACATTTTCAAAGATAGGCAGTTTCAATTAATGATCCGACCGTTAGATTTGTTTAAATTTCTACGAAAAGTGTTATGACAAAATTTGATGATAATCGGATATATTTCGGCATGCAATCCAACAAATATCAACAAAAATAACGAAAACCTAAGGCATTTACAAGGATAGGGACTTTCAATTAATAATCCGACCGTCAGATTTGTTTAAATTTCTAAGAAAAGTGTTATGAAAAAGTTTGATGATGATCTAATATATTTTGGCTCGCAATCCAACAAATATCAACAAAAAGACCGAAAACCTAAGACATTTACTAATATTGGAGCTTTAAATTAATAATTCGACCGTTAGATTTGTTTAATTTCCTAAGAAAAGTTTTATGACCAAGTTTTAATATAATCGGTTATATTTTGGCATGCAATCCAACAAATCTCTACAAAAAGACCGAAAACATAAGACATTTACAAAGATAGGAACTTCGAATTAATGATCCGACCATTAGATTTGTTTAAATTTATTAGAAAAATGGTTAAGACCAAATTTGAAGATAATCGGATATAATATGGCATGCAATCAAACAAATATCAACAAAAATATCGAAAACCTAAGACATTTACAAAAATAGGCACTTTCAATTAATGATCCGACCGTTAGATTTGTTTAAATTTCTATGAAAAGTGTTATGACGAAATTTGAAGATAATCGGATATATTTTGGCATGCAATCCAATAAATATCAACAAAAATAACGAAAACCTAAGGCATTTACCAAGATAGACACTTTCAATTAATGATCCGACCGTCAGATTTGTTTAAATTTCTAAGAAAAGTGTTATGAAAAAATTTGATGATGATCAAATATATTTTGGCATGCAATCCAACAAATATAAAAAAAAAAGACCGAAAACCTAAGACATTTACTAATATTGAAGCTATCAATTAATGATTCGACCGTTAAATTTGTTTAAATTCCTAAGAAAAGATTTATGACCAAGTTTTAATATAATCGGTTATATTTTGGTACGCAATCCAACAAATCTCTGCAAAAAGACCGAAAACATAAGACATTTACAAAGATAGAAACTTCGAATTAATGATCCGACCATTAGATTTGTTTAAATTTATTAGAAAAATGGTTAAGACCAAATTTGAAGATATTCGGATATAATATGACATGCAATCCAACAAATATCAACAAAAATATCGAAAACCAAAGACATTTACAAAAATAGGCACTTTCAATTAATGATCCGACCGTTAGATTTGTTTAAATTTCTATGAAAAGTGTTATGACAAAATTTGAAGATAATCGGATATATTTCGGCATGCAATCCAACAAATATCAACAAAAATAACGAAAACCTAAGGCATTTACAAGGATAGGGACTTTCAATTAATAATCCGACCGTCAAGAGTTGTTTAAATTTCTAAGAAAAGTGTTATGAAAATGTTTGATGATGATCTAATATATTTTGGCTCGCAATCCAACAAATATCAACAAAAAGACCGAAAACCTAAGACATTTACTAATATTGGAGCTTTAAATTAATAATTCGACCGTTAGATTTGTTTAATTTCCTAAGAAAAGTTTTATGACCAAGTTTTAATATAATCGGTTATATTTTGGCATGCAATCCAACAAATCTCTACAAAAAGACCGAAAACATAAGACATTTACAAAGATAGGAACTTCGAATTAATGATCCGACCATTAGATTTGTTTAAATTTATTAGAAAAATGGTTAAGACCAAATTTGAAGATAATCGGATATAATATAGCATGCAATCAAACAAATATCAACAAAAATATCGAAAACCTAAGACATTTACAAAAATAGGCACTTTCAATTAATGATCCAACCGTTAGATTTGTTTAAATTTCTATAAAAAGTGTTATGACAAAATTTGAAGATAATCGGATATATTTTGGCATGCAATCCAATAAATATCAACAAAAATAACGAAAACCTAAGGCATTTACCAAGATAGGCACTTTCAATTAATGATCCGACCGTCAGATTTGTTTAAATTTCTAAGAAAAGTGTTATGAAAAAATTTGATGATGATCAAATATATTTTGGCATGCAATCCAACAAATATAAAAAAAAAAGACCGAAAACCTAAGACATTTACTAATATTGAAGCTATCAATTAATGATTCGACCGTTAAATTTGTTTAAATTCCTAAGAAAAGATTTATGACCAAGTTTTAAAATAATCGGTTATATTTTGGTATGCAATCCAACAAATCTCTACAAAAAGACCGATAACATAAGACATTTACAAAGATAGGAACTTCGAATTAATGATCCGACCATTAGATTTGTTTAAATTTATTAGAAAAATGGTTAAGACCAAATTTGAAGATAATCGGATATATTATGGCATGCAATCTAATAAATATCAACAAAAATACTGAAAACCTAAGGTATTTACCAAGATAGGAACTTTTAATTAATGATATGACCGTCAGATTTGTTTAAATTTCTAAGAAAAGTGTTATGAAAAATTTTGATGATGATCTAATATATTTTGGCTCGCAATCCAACAAATATAAACAAAAAGACCGAAAACCTAAAACATTTACTAATATTGGAGCTTTCAATTAATGATTCGACGGTTAGATTTGTTTAATTTCCTAGGAAAAGTTTTATGACCAAGTTTTAATATAATCGGTTATATTTTGGCAAGCAATCCAACAAATCTCTACAAAAAGACCAAAAATATAAGACATTTACAAAGATAGGAACTTCGAATTAATGATCCGACCGTTAGATTTGTTTAAATTTATTAGAAAAATGGTTAAGACCAAATTTGAAGATATTTGGATATAATATGACATGCAATCCAACAAATATCAACAAAAATATCGAAAACCTAAGACATTTACAAAAATAGGCACCTTCAATTAATGATCGGACCGTTAGATTGGTTCAAATTTCTATGAAAAGTGTTATGACGAAATTTGAAGATAATCGGATATATTTTGGCATGCAATCCAATAAATATCACCAAAAATAACGAAAACCTATGGCATTTACCAAGATAGGCACTTTCAATTAATGATCCGACCGTCAGATTTGTTTAAATTTCTAAGAAAAGTGTTATGAAAAAATTTGATGATGATCAAATATATTTTGGCATTCAATCCAACAAATATAAAAAAAAAAAGACCGAAAACCTAAGATATTTACTAATATTGGAGCTTTCAATTAATGATTCGACCATTAAATTTGTTTAAATTCCAAAGAAAAGATTTATGACCAAGTTTTAATATAATCGGTTATATTTTGGCATGCAATCCAACAAATCTCTACAAAAAGACCGAAAACATAAGACATTTACAAAGATAGGAACTTCGAATTAATGATCCGACCATTAGATTTGTTTAAATTTATTAGAAAAATGGTTAAGACCAAATTTGAAGATAATCGGATATAATATGGCATATAATCCAACAAATATCAACAAAAATATCGAAAACCAAAGACATTTACAAAAATAGGCACTTTCAATTAATGATCCGACCGTTAGATTTGTTTAAATTTCTATGAAAAGTGTTATGACAAAATTTGAAAATAATCGGATATATTTTGGCATGCAATCCAACAAATATCAACAAAAATAACGAAAACCTAAGGCATTTACCAAGATAGGCACTTTCAATTAATGATCCGACCGTCAGATTTGTTTAAATTTTTAAGAAAAGTGTTATAAAAAAATTTGATGATGATCAAATATAGTTTGGCATGCAATCCAACAAATATAAAAAAAAAGACCGAAAACCTAAGACATTTACTAATATTGGAGCTTTCAATTAATGATTCGACCACTAAATTTGTTTAAATTCCTAAGAAAAGATTTATGACCAAGTTTTAATATAATCGGTTATATTTTGGCATGCAATCCAACAAATCTCTACAAAAAGACCGAAAACATAAGACATTTACAAAGATAGGAACTTCGAATTAATGATGCGACCATTAGATTTGTTTAAATTTATTAGAAAAATGGTTTAGACCAAATTTGAAGATAATCGGATATATTATGGCATGCAATCCAACAAATATCAACAAAAATACCGAAAACCTAAGACATTTACAAAAATAGGCACTTTCAATTAATGATCCGACCGTTAGATTTGTTTAAATTTCTATGAAAAGTGTTATGACGAAATTTGAAGATAATCGGATATATTTTGGCATGCAATCCAACGAATATCAACAAAAATAACGAAAACCTAAGGCATTTACCAAGATAGGCACTTTCAATTAATGATCCGACCGTCAGATTTGTTTAAATTTCTAAGAAAAGTGTTATGAAAAAATTTGATGATGATCTACTATATTTTGGCATGCAATCTAACAAATATCAACAAAAAGACCGAAAACCTAAGACATTTACTAATATTGGAGCTTTCAATTAATGATTCGACCATTAGATTTGTTTAAATTCCTAAGAAAAGTTTTATGACCAAGTTTTAATATAATCGGTTATATTTTGGCATGCATTCCAACAAATATCTACAAAACGACCGAAAACCTAAGGCATTTAAAAAAATAGGCACTTTCAATTAATGATCCAACCGTTAGATATGTTTAAATTTCTATGAAAATTGTTATGACCAAATTTGAAGATAATCGGATATATTTTGGCATGCAATCCAACAAATATCAACGAAAATACCGAAAATCTAAGACATTTACAAGGATAGGATCTTTCAATTAATGATCTGACCGTTAGATTTGTTTAAATTGCTAATAAAAGTGTTATGACCTAATCTGAAGATAATCAGATATATTTTGGCATACAATCCAACAATTGTCTACAAAAAGACCGAAATCCTGAGACATTTACAAATATAGGAGCTTTCATTTAATGATTCGATCATTAGATTTATTTAAATTGCTAGGAAAAGTTTTATGACCAAGTTTTAATATAATCGTTTATATTTTGGCTTGCAATCCAACAAATCTCTACAAAATGACCCCAAAACCAAAGGAATTTACAAAGATAGGCACTTTCAATTATTCATCCGACCGTAAGATTTGTTTAAATTTCAAAGAAAAGTGTTATGACCAAATTTGAAGAGAATTGGATATACTTTGGCATGCAAATCAAAAATATCAACAAAAAGTCCGAAAACCTAAGGCATTTACAAAGATAGGCACTTTCAATTACTGATCCGACCGTTAGATTTGTTTAAATTTATAGGAAAAGTGTCATGACCAAATTTGAAGATAATCGGATATATTTTGGCATGCTATCCCACAAATATCAACAAAAATACAGAAAACCTAAGACATTAACAAAGATAGAAACTATCAATTAATGATCCGACCATTAGATATGTTTAATTTGCTAATAAAATTTCTATGACCAAATTTTAAGATAATCGGATATATTTTGGCATGGAATCCAACAAATATCAACAAAAATACCGAAAACCTAAGTATTTAAAAAGATAGGCACTTTCAAATATTGATCCGACCGTTAGATTTGTTTAAATTGCTATTAAAAGTGTTACGACCAAGTTATTTAAATTGCTAGGAAAAGTTTTATGACCAAGTTTTAATATAATCGGTTATATTTTGGAATGCAATCCAACAAATCTCTACAAAAAGACCGAAAACATAAAACATTTACAAAGATAGGAACTTCGAATTAATGATCCGACCATTAGATTTGTTTAAATTTCTTAGAAAAATGGTTAAGACCAGATTTGAAGATAATCGGATATACTTTGGCATGAAATCCAACAAATATCAACAAAAATACCGAAAATCTAAGACATTTACAAGGATAGGAACTTTCAATTAATAATCTGATCGTTAGATTTGTTTAAATTACTAATAAAAGTGTTATGACCTAATTTGAAGATTATCAAATATATTTTGGCATACAATCCAACAATTGTCCACAAAAAGACCGAAATCTTAAGACATTTACAAATATAGGAGCTTTCATTTAATGATTCGATCATTAGATTTATTTAAATTGCTAGGAAAAGTTTTATGACCAAGTTTTAATATAATCGTTTATATTTAGGCTTGCAATCCAACAAATCTCTACAAAAAGACCCCAAAACCTAAGGCATTTAAAAGGATAGGCACTTTCAAATATTGATCCGACCGTTACATTTGTTTACATTTCTAAGAAAGGTGTTATGACCAAATTTGAATATAATCGGATATACTTTGGCATGCAATCCAATAATTATCAACAAAAATACCGAAACCTGAGGCATTAACAAAGATAGAAACTATCAATTAATGATCCGACCATTAGATTTGTTTAAATTGCTCATAAAGTTTCCACTACAAAATTTGAAGATAATCGGATATATTTTGGCATGCAATCCAACAAATATCAACAAAAATACCAAACCTAAGGCATTTACAAAGATTGGCAATTTCAATTAATGATCCGACGTTAGATATGTTTAAATTGCTAATAAAAGTGCTGTGGCAAAATTTGAAGATAATCGGATATATTTTGGCATGCAATCCAACAAATATCAACAAAAATAACGAAAACCTATGGCATTTACCAAGATAGGCACTTTCAATTAATAATCCGACCGTCAGATTTGTTTAAATTTCTAAGAAAAGTGTTATGAAAAAATTTGATGATGATCAAATATATTTTGGCATTCAATCCAACAAATATAAAAAAAAAAGACCGAAAACCTAAGATATTTACTAATATTGGAGCTTTCAATTATTGATTCGACCATTAAATTTGTTTAAATTCCAAAGAAAAGATTTATGACCAAGTTTTAATATAATCGGTTATATTTTGGTATGCAATCCAACAAATCTCTACAAAAAGACCGAAAACATAAGACATTTACAAAGATAGGAACTTCGAATTAATGATCCGACCATTAGATTTGTTTAAATTTATTAGAAAAATGGTTAAGACCAAATTTGAAGATAATCGGATATAATATAGCATGCAATCAAACAAATATCAACAAAAATATCGAAAACCTAAGACATTTACAAAAATAGGCACTTTCAATTAATGATCTAACCGTTAGATTTGTTTAAATTTCTATAAAAAGTGTTATGACGAAATTTGAAGATAATCGGATATATTTTGGCATGCAATCCAATAAATATCGACAAAAATAACGAAAACCTAAGGCATTTACCAAGATAGGCACTTTCAATTAATGATCCGACCGTCAGATTTGTTTAAATTTCTAAGAAAAGTGTTATGAAAAAATTTGATGATGATCAAATATATTTTGGCATGCAATCCAACAAATATAAAAAAATAAGACCGAAAACCTAAGACATTTACTAATATTGGAGCTATCAATTAATGATTCGACCGTTAAATTTGTTTAAATT